>CM023452.1:79372301-79736865 GCA_013339765.2 Haemaphysalis longicornis | reverse complement strand
CCATTTGGCTAAGAACATGCTATTGCGTCTCAGCCTTTTTCCAAGACAAACTGTCGCATCTCAGCCTTTTGGCCAGGAACAGTCTACCGCTTTTCACCCTTTTTGGGCTGACAGCAAACTATAGCCTCTCAGCCTATTGGCTAACAGCTATTGCCTCTCAACCCTTTGGCAAGAACATACTATTGCTTCTTAGCCATTTGGCTAAGAACACACTTTAGCTTCTCAGCCATTTGGCTAAGAACAAGCTATCGCTTCTCAGCCATTTGGCTAAGAACAAGCTGTTGCTTCTCAGCCATTTGGCCTAGAAGAAGCTATCGCTCCTCAGCGATTTGCCCAAGAACAAGGTATCACTGCTCAGCCATTAGGCTAAGAACAAGCTATCGCTGCTATCGCTTCTCAGCCATTTGGCTAAGAAGAAGCTATTGCTTCTCAGCCATTTGGCTAAGAACAAGTTACGTCTTCTCAGACTTTTGGCTAAGAACAAACTACCGCTTCTCAGCCTTTTTCCAAGAACAAGCTATAGCTCCTAAGCCATTTGGCCAAGAACAAGCTATCGCTTCTCATCCATTTGGCAAGAACAAACTATCTAGTCTACAGCCTTTCGGCCAAGAACAAACTTTGATTCTCAGCCTTTTGGCTAGGAACAAGTATCGCTTCTCAGCCATTTGGCTAACAAGCTATCGCTTCTCAGCCATTTGGCTAAGAACAAGTTACGGCTTCTTGGCTAAGAAGCTACCGCTTCTCAGCTTTTTGGCTAAAAACAAGCTATTGCTTCTTAACCATTTGGCCAAGAACAAGCTATCGCTTCTTAGCCATTTGGCCAGGAACAAGGTATCGCTTAGAGTTTTGGCCAAGAACAATCTACCGCTTCTGAGCCATTTGCCCAATAACAAGCTATCACTTCTCAGCCATTTGGCCAAGAACAAACTATCGCTGCTCAGCCATTTGGCCAAGAACAAAATCGCTTCACAGCCATTTGGCAAAGAACAAACTTTTGCTTCTCAGCCTTTTGGCTAGGAACAAACTATCGCTTCTCAGCCATTTGGCTAAAAACAAGCTATCGCTTCTCAGCCATTTGGATAAGAACAAGTTACGTCTTTTCAGCCTTTTGGCTAAGAACAAACTGCCGCTTCTCAGCCTTCTTTCGAAGAGCAAACTATAGCTCCTGAGCTATTTGGCCATTTGGTTAAGAACAAAGTATCACTTCTCAGCCATTTGGCCAAGCACAAACTATCGCTTCTCAGCCATTTGGCCAACAAACTCTCTTTACAGCCAGTTGGCCAACAAGCTATTGCTTGTCAGCCACTTGGCTTAGAACAAACTATCACTTCTCAGTCATTCGGCCAAGCACAAACTATCACTTCTTAGCCATTTGGCCTAGAACAAACACTCTTCGCAGCCATTTAGCCGAGAACAAACTATCTCTTCTCAGCCAGTTGGCCAACACATTCTTGCTTGTCAGCTATTTGGCTAAGAACATACTATTGCTTCTTAGTCATTTCGCTAACAACAAACAATACCTTCTCAGCTGTTTGGCCAAATCAAACTATCTCTTCTCAGCCATTTGGCCAACAAGCTTTGCTTCTCAGGCACTTGGAAGGCCGCTAGGGGCCAAGTGATGCATACGCGTGTGACATCGGCTCGGTGTTCGACCCTTCTGTTCAGCGGCTAAAACCATCTACCGCTGGCCTGACCAGCGCCACGGGATCCGCGACGTTCCAGGGAACCTCGCGATACCACCTTCATCAGTTTTGGCGCACCGCAAGGTCAGTTACCAATCATTGAATGTTTCCCCCGCCGAACGCTTGGCTAAGCCTACCTAGGCTTGCCACGCCGGCGATCACCCGCTGGCGGCAGACCAGCATGTGCTCCTCTCGCCGGTTGCAAGACTGCACGAGACCGCGCCGGCTCTGGCGCACCGCTCTGGATAATACCCCGACATGGAGTACGCCGTTCAAGGAGAGGACATTTCTCCCGAAGAATTGCAAGAACTCGGATGGGCCGCCGTTCGACGACGACAAGCCGCTCTGCACGCCACCACTGGATGAGCCGAACCTGCCTGCTCACTGAATCGGAAAAAAGTCAACGTCCCTTCCACCGGCAACCACCTGCCATTCCGTTGCCAAGCACTGACATCAAGATTGTTCTTCGCCCTCGTGGCGGACTCGACCTCAAGTCTGTCTCCCAAGTTACTCTGGCCGACACCGTGATGCATCAAGCGGGCATTGCGCCAAACCCCATGGACCAAATCCGCATTCATCACGTATCGAACTATGTTCTGGTAAGCACCCCTTCGGAAGAACGAGCCCACAAGTACGCTGCAATTAATTCCTTGCGCTCCGAGGGAAGCGCTACGAAGTAGCAGCCCATGTTTCAGCGCCTGCTAACACGGTCACAGGCGTAATATTCAACATCCCGGAAGAAGACACGCCCGAGAAAATATTCGACAGTGTCCACAACTACAACCCCGACTTGAAGATCCTCAATGCTAAACGTCTAAACACTTCAAACATCGTGCAAATCTTGTTTGATGGCCAGAAAGTTCCTTTTTGGGTCCACTATCGTTCTGCCGTATACCCATGCAAGCCTTTCCGTCCTAAAACAGAGGCGTGCTCCCTCTGCTGGCAAGCCGGTCACAGGCCGGATGTGTGTCCCAGTGCCCAGTCAACCACCCGGTGTTCCACGTGCGGTACTGTGAATCCGCCAGACCCCCAAGGTGTTTCCCTCGCTGCATTGTGTGTGAGGGTCCGCACCTGACGGGCTCAGCAAACTGTCCTCGCCATTTCCAACCGCGCAAAAGGAATCCCACCTACGCCCAGATGGCAGCAAAAGACCAGGGCCACGAACCCACCGGCAGCAGCAAACCCGCTACCCCCTCCGAACTCCCGACAAGAGGCGCTTGCAAAAACACCCCTCGATCACAGCCCCGAGAGGTTCGGACTCGACCTACAGCCCGCCTGGGAGCTCCAAGGTCCGGAAGCAGCCACCACCAGAGCAAGCGAACTCCGACAAAGAACTCAAGAAGGTGAGCTACTCTAGCGCACTCTCTCAGAGCTCGTCACAATCAGCATTCCCGCCCCTTTCCCCCTCTCCCGTCATACTAAAGGAACGCGCTGCCATACGAGCAGAAATCACCATACTCCGCCAGGAAAATGCGGCGCTTCGCCGAGAAAAGCATCCCTCCGACTTAAGCTCGACACTAACGCCACTGAATCCTCAATCAGTAACCCACCGCTGCCGAAACGCAAGGCGACAACGGAAGACCCCATTCCGCCCCTGCGATCTCTCGCCAAGACGAGCAAATAGATGCTCGATTTGAAGATATTGAGAATTCTTGCAGGGCGGCGTTGCTCGAGCAAAAAACTGAGTACACCAATATCTGTCAAACCCTCCAGACCAGCTTCTCGACGCTGCAGGCGAACATCGAAGAAATGCGCTCGTACATTCGCGGGATGGTCACTGGAGTTAATAATCCAATTCCGTATGCCCCCGTTGTCGCCCAGCAGTATGACGAGACCCTTCAATAACACCACAGAGTCCCTACGCGTCTGGCAGTGCAACTGCAGGGCTATAAACAAAAGCGCAGTACCTTGCAAATGCATTCCCAAATGCTAGAGAAACCCCCAGACATCATAGCATTGCAGGAAACCGGCACGAACGTTAAACTCCCCGGGTACAAAGCTTTTGAAAGCTCTCATAACCCTAAAACGGCAGTTTTAATTCAACGAAATATCCTAGCCGAAAGGCTTGAATTCGCGAGTATTAATACCCCTCATGATTTTGTTGTTCTGTACCCCAGTCTCAGCCTTCTTTCGAAGAGCAAACTATAGCTCCTGAGCCATTTCGCCAAGCACAAGTTATCGCATCTCAGCCATTTGGTTAAGAACAAAGTATCACTTCTCAGCCATTTGGCCAAGCACAAACTATCGCTTCTGAGCCATTTGGCCAAGAAGAAACTCTCTTTGCAGCCATTTGGCCAACCAGCTATTGCTTCTCAGCCATTTGGCTTAGAACAAACTATCACTTCTCAGTCATTCGGCCAAGCACAAACTATCGCTTCTCAGCCATTTGGCCAAGAACAAACTCTCTTCGCAGCCATTTAGCCGAGAACAAACTATCTCTTTACAGCCAGTTGGCCAACAATCTATTGCTTGTCAGCCACTTGGCTAAGAACATACTATTGCTTCTTATTCATTTGGCTAACAACAAACAATAGCTTCTCAGCTGTTTGGCCAAATCAAACTCTCTTCTCAGCCACTTGGCCAACAAGCTTTTGCTTCTCAGGCACTTGGCTAAGAACATACTGTTGGTTCGTAGCCATTTGGCTAAGAACAAAGTATAGCTTCTCAGCCATTTGGGTAAGTAGAAACTATAGCTTCTCAGCGATTTGGCTGAGAACAAGCTGTCACTTCTCAGCCTTTTGGCTAAAAACAAACTATACATTCTCAGCCATTTGGCTAACAAGCTATTGCTTCTCCACCATTTGGCTAAAAACGAACAATAGCTTCTCAGCGATTTGGCTAAGAACAAGATACCGCTTCTCAGCTTTTTGGCGCAGAACAAGCTGTCTCTTCTCAGCCTTTTAGCTAAGAATAAACTATAGCTTCTCAGCAATTTCGCCAACAAGCTATTCTTCTCATCCATTTGGCTACGAACATACTATTGCTTCTTAGCCATTTGGCTAAGAACAAACTATAGCTTCTCAGCCATTTGGCTAAGAACAAGCTGCCGCTTCTAAGCCTTTTGGCTGAAAACAAACTATGCATTCTCAGCCTTTTGGCTAAGAATAAAGCAAAGCTTCTCAGCGTTTTGGCTAAGTACATGCTATCGGTTCTCAGGCATTTGGCTAAGAACATGCTATTGCGTCTCAGCCTTTTGTCCAAGTGCAAACTGTCGCTTTCAGCCTTTTGGCTAACAACAAACTATAGCTTCTCAGTCATTTGGCTAACAAGCTATTGCTTCTCAACCCTTTGGTGAAGAACATACTATTGCTTCTTAGCCATTTGGCTAAGAACACACTTTAGTTTCTCATCCATTTGGCTAAGAACAACTATCGCTTCTCATCCATTTGGCTAAGAACAAGCTATCGCTTCTCAGCCATTTCGCCAAAAACAAGTTATCGCTTTTTAGTTATTTGGCCAGGAACAAGGTATCGCTTCTCGGACTTTTGGCGAAAAACAATCTGCTGCTTCTGAGCCATTTGGCCAAGAACGTGCTATTGCTTCTCAGCCATTTGGCCTAGAACATGCTATCGCTCCTCAGTGATTTGCCCAAGAACAAGGTATCACTTTTCAGCCATTTGGCTAAGAACAAGCTATCGCTTCTCAGCCATTTCGCTAAGAACAAGCTATTGCTTCTCAGCCATTTGGCTAAGAAAAAGTTCGTCTTCTCAGACTTTGGCTAAGATCAAACTACCGCTTCAAAGCCTTTGTTCCAAGAACAAACTATAGCTCCTAAGCCATTTCTCCAAGAACAAGCTATCGCTTCTCAGCCATTTTTCCAAGAACAAGCTATCTACAGGAGGCGGACTGTTAGCCTTCAACCCAGCATCCGGGCTAATTGCGACTCATGCGGCATATTCTCCCCTGGTGAGCCTGGGGAAACATTACTGCGTTGTTGTTGCCCTAGCAACGCCACCGCCATGTTGGCCTTGAAGGCGTTATAATTGCCATGGCAACAATGCGAGGGCGCGCAGCTTGCGTGGGGGAGAGGTAACGCTCTCCCCTCTCATGCCGGTTGGATTCCTTCCCCCCTCCCCGGGTCCCCCCATTCCCACCCGGCAACCGCCGCCGCCACCCCGCTGCCTCCAACGGGCAAGCCTCACTCCGACGGCACGAAGCCATGCCGCTTGAGCAGTAACGACGCCAGCTCGAATATCACTTGAACACTTTATTCGCGTTACGTGCGCGAACGCCAGCTCGAATATCACTTGATCACTTTATTCGCGTTACGTGGCGAACGCGACGTGCGGCGAGAAACACCGATGACCAATACAACACAGACAAGGTTGTCTGTCTTCAAGCACAGCACACGCACGACACAAGTCCTATCCTTCAGCTCAGCTTTACGTACGGCATACGAACGACGTTCTCACCTTTTGCTAACAGCACTCAAAGAGTCTTCGCGTTACGATTCATCCTGGTGTTCTTGGCGTCCCTTTTGCAGCGACCGTAATGTCCGAGGGAGCACATACGAGAAATCGCCCACTACATGAGACGCGCATCGGCCTCGCTCGCTCGCCCCGTGCGGAAGCAGCAACTGCGGTGACCGTTATCGCGCATGCGCGCCCCCAGTCGCGCCAGAGAGAAGAGGAAAAAAAAATGAGAGGAGAGTGTTTCCCCAGCGCCACTGCCTCTAGGCGCGCAACAATGGAACCGAAACTAGAAAAAGTAGCATTGGCCTGCTATCTAGTCTCAGCCTTTCGGCCAAGAACAAACTTTCGATTCTCAGCCTTTTGGCTAGGAACAAAGTATCGCTTCTCAGCCATTTGGCTAAGAACAAGTTACGGCTTCTCAGCCTTTTGGCTAAGAACAAACTAGCGCTTCTCAGCCTTTTTTCGAAGAGCAAACTATAGCTTCTCAGCCATTTGTCTAAGAACAAGCTATCGCTTCTCAACCTTTTTGCTAGGAACAAACTAGAGCTCAGCCGTTTGGCTGAGGACAAGCTATCGCTTGTCTGCCATTTGGCTACGAACAAACTATTGCTTCTCAGCCATTTGGCTAAGAACAAGCTATTGCTTCTCAGCCATTTATCTAAGATCAAAGTATCGCTTCTCAGCCTTGTGGCTAAGATCAAGGTATCGCTTTTTTGGATGAGATCAAAGTATCGCTTCCTGGCTTTTTCGCTAAGAACAAAATATCGCTCGTCAGCCTTTCAGCTAAGATCAAAGTACATGTAGTTTGAATCTCATTCACCCACCTTGTTTCTGACGATATCGACCTCTGCTGGCAGTCAGTGGCGTAACTAGATAGGATGGCGCCCATGGCAAATATATTTTCGCGCCCCTCATGATAATATTGATAGCAATTATTAGTATTATTTGATTATGTTTATTATTGTTATTATTATTGTGAAAACAGCCAGTTGGACATCATTTGGTTTGACCTCAGTAAGGCGTTTGATGTGGTAAGCCACCAATTAATAATTAGCAAGCTTACTGCATCCGGTGTATGCAGACGCAACCTTTGCTGCCTTGTTGTCCAACTATCTCCTTGACCGGTCCTTTTACGTAGATGTAAACAGCAAAAATCTGGTGATTACACTGCAACAAGTGTTGTACCTCAAGGTTCCATGCTGGGTCTACTATTGTTTTCTTTCTTTATCAACGATGTGTCACCAGTGTTTACAAATCTTCATTTATTCTCTATGCTGTTATGTCAAACTATTTAGGCACATTAGCAGTGTTCAGGACTGCTGTGCCTTGTAGAGGGATGTGTCGGAATGATCGGTCTGGTGCAGCAAAAACTGTCTCATTTTGAACCCCGCTAAAACAAAGGTAATCACGTACAGCCGGAAGGCCCATCATCTACTGTTTTCCTACAGTATTGAGGGAGCTCCTCTGCAAAGGGTTGAGGAGATTAGGGACCTCGGGGTTCTTTTCTACAGTACCCTCTCTTTTTCCTCTCATATTAGGCTTATCACCCAGCGAGCGCTCCGAAGTCTTGGAAATGTGTGTTGGATTACAAAGGAATTCTCTTCTCCAGATCCATTTCTAATGCTATACAATGCAATATGTATCCCTCTGTTAGAATATGCTTCTGTTGGCTGGAACAGCATCTCCAAAATAATCTAGTAGTGAACGTGTGCATAATAAGTTTTTATCCATATTTAAGCACCGTCATCACAATCACAGTCCTCGTCCTGACCCATAGTTCCTTCCACCCCTTCCTTGAACTGCAGGCGTATGCTTGGAGATCTTACATTTCTTCACAAAATTGTTCATGGTGACCTTTTTTGCGCACACTTGCTTAGCTGTTTAGAGTTTAGTGTTTCACAAAGGTGCACCAGGTCGCATCGCCCCTTCTTGACCGCTGCGCTCAACTCGAATCATTCTCCTTTGCGCAGAATACAAAATTGTTCTTACAACCGCTTCCTTGAACGCGAAGACATTTCTCAAAGTTCCTTTAAAATTTACCCTACTGCACTGTTCAATACAGTATGTTAGACATCTATGATGGCTCTGCAGTTCATTTTTTTCTCGATTGCTGGAATTTAGTTTCTCCGCGGTTGTTTTTATCCAACTAATAGTTGCCTATTTTTTAAATTGTTTCTTGTGATTTGTTCATCTTATCATTTGTCTCTGTACCCTTGCCGTTGTTTTAAACTTTGTTGCTCTGCTTGTTGTGCGGTCTTTACAACATGCAGAGCCACAAAAGCGCGTCTTTTTTTTTTACCTGTACCCACCTTTCACTCCACCTGTGTTTTATTTATGTCATTTTTCACGACTTCAGTTTGTGTGTGTATCGTCGCTTGTTTGTTTCTTGCAATATGTTTCTTGTATTTTGTTTTTATGTAACTATCCGTGCGCCAGCACTCAGGCTTTGGCTGTTCCTGGGCACGTAAATAAACATTGATTATTGATTGATTGTGGGGTTTAAACCGCGCCGACGCAACGAGGCGAGGGCTCCGGATTAATTTGACCACCTGGGGATCTTTACGTGTGCCGAATCTCGTACACACGGCGTTTTTGCTTTTCGCCTCCATCAGAAAAGCGGCCCCGCGGCCGGGAATCGAACCGCGACCTCGTGCTCAGCAGCGCAACGCCTTAGCCACTGAGCCCCGCGGCGGGTGTAAATAAACATGATTGATTGATTATTGATTGATTGATTGATTGATTATCGTCGTCGTCATCTATGTTGAAAAAAGGCCATCTGGCTGTTTTGGGAAAGCGAATGAGGGATTTTTCGATTGACTGTTCGCTACAGTGGACTATAGACGTCTTAGCATATGTATTCATTGTAACCACGCACCAGAAGTCCACAAGGTTCGAAGAAAAGGGAAAGAAGAAATGGACCTTATCGGTCACCGGTTCTCGTCTCGCTTTACATAAAATAGGACTATGGAATTTATTGTTCAAATGATTAATTGCAAACTTCATACCTGCGTACTATGCCCACATTTCTTATTAATGATGATGATGCGTTAAAAAACTCAACCTGGCGATTCCCGTTGTCTCCTCGTCGCATATCACTGCCGTTTGTGACGCCAATGCTGATGCTCATCGTTAGCAAGTTGCCAAGAAAAAAAATGGCTCCCATTCACGCTGTGAACGTGGTTGGAAAGCAAAGCCTTAAACGACACCCACAACAATTGCCCATGCGACGTCACTTGCAATCACACACGTGGCTCTACGAGGAGTGAAACAAGACATTCTGCCAGTCATTACCTAAACTTTGCGGGGTGGCATCATGAACGCAGCGGTGTCGGCCATGGCAGCTAGGGCTAAAGCGGCGGATGCCGCCGCTGTAGCCCGGCTGTGAGTCGGTGGAAAGAAAACGGCGAGGAGCGTCTGTCGAAGGGTGAGACAGCGGAACCTAGCCATCCTAATGTGCTAGCTCGGGGCTGCGGCAGGAAATAGAACGCAACCGTACAAGCTCAGTAGCGCAACGCCTTCCACTGAGCGTTCGCGGCGTGTATAGTTTTTGATGGAACACGAACATAATGGTTTAGTGTGAATATAAAAGAGGATCCCTAAAATCTACTGCACGTGGTTCACCTCGCGTTTTAGAATACCTGCGAAGGATTAATTCAATTGAAAAGGCGCGAATTTTAATAGCGCCACTCACCCCACCGCCCGCTTCTGGAATACAAACGAAAACAGAAAGCACATGCATACATGCAGCACGCACCCACTGGATATCATCTCTGGGGTTGCCTCCTGGACTCCGTACCTAAGTATTCACACATCGGTGGCGCCGCTTCGTGACCAGGAAAAGCAGAAAGGAAAGAAACTGATTATTGTATTTAACGCACGCAAAGCAGGCGATGAGGCGCGCCGTAGTGAGGGCTCCGATAATTTTGACCACCTGGAATAACGTGCTCCGAAATCTCGTACCACAAGAAAGAAACTGCTTGAACAGCCACATTGCAGCAAAAATAGTGCTGAGGAAGACAAGGATGGACAGAGGGGGTCATATACGGGGCCCTATGCTGGAAGGTGCGTGGGGCGCTAGCGCCCCGTGTGCGTCCCCCGACATTAATTGCGCCCCATGCATGACCCCCTCTTGTCGTCCTTGTCTTCATCAACACTATTCTTTTGCTGCAATGTCGTGCCAACAAGCCCAAACTGGCGCTCTCTTCAACAGCGACTTTTGCGGCAGTGCCGCCCCGCTGCGGTGACATACGGCAACCCGGTGCCGGTTTTTTCTTTCGGGCACATGTTTGGATTCTTGGGAAGACTCTACTCGGCGCCCCCTACCAAGTGGCGCCCGGGGCACTTGTACCCCCTTGCCCCCCTTAGTTACGCCACTGCTGGTAGTAGCTAGAGTAATCTTCGTTTCACGGTATTCAATAATTTCATAAGTGTGCCGCGCTTTTAAAAAGCACGTACACTGACGACTCCATATATCTTGCCCGCGATGAAAAAAGTATAAAGAAGCTAAGCCTGAGGAAGCCACAAAGAAATAATTTGCCAGCCATGTAGAGTTTCCTTTTGCACAGTCAAAATGTCTTCCCTTGTTTTCACCCGAGGCCCAGTCCCAACAGGTGGGCCAAAGTAATTCAGGGTGTCACTATAGTCACCTCACGTCAAATAAAAAAAATGTTTATAAACTCGGCAAGTACGAATAGCAGCACGGAACAGTTGACCAAGCCACTTATGCTTTGGCGTGCAGGAATTTTCCTTAGAACCGAACAGCGCCATTTTCAGATTTTCCCTAGCCGTGCTTTGGTTATGCTGTGAGATCATTTCTCAAGGTTCCAAGCTTTAGCTGAACAGGAAGCACAGCGGTCAAGGGTCGCAGAAGAATTAACCATCACGGAACTAAGCTCACGCTAAATCTTCTATGCATTGCCACTGCTGAGAAATTTATCCAGATGAACTTCTGACATCTGTCGATCGTTTCGAACGGGTGTTCCACCTTATACATATTCCCCTTTACGGCTGAAGGTAAAATGCCTTCCTTCTGGCTTCTTTTTGTAGCAATCTTGAGGGCATAACTATCAAGACCGTGTTTGTTTAGAAAAAGTGCCAGGAAAAGCAGGTGCGTGTTCTGATTCTGCAGCGTTGCCCCTCACACAAGGAAGCCGTGGCTGCTGGATGCCCTCCGATCGGTGGCGGTGCTGCGGGCAGTAGTCCTTGTCTCGGAACGAAATTGAGCCAGAGTTTCATGCATTGAAGGACTCTGCTTTTGCTAAATACACCACTGTAGAACGCACGCGATGAGAAAGCGGCCATGCTTCTCAGTGAACAGTGCGCACGGGAAAACGGTCTGGAATCAAGGTGGCCCGTGCTGATCATTGGGCCACACCGTAGTGCAAAAAGAAGGAAACTTCAGCAAAGTTCACTTATCCCTCAAGAAGCGGCGCATCATGTATACAAAGAATGCGGGCACCACAGTGAAAAAGACTGAAATTTAACCTTGAAGTCAGGCGTGGCCCGACAGCGAACCACTACGGCCAAGTTGCGTTTTCAGGCAGGGCCTGATAACGGATTGAAAGGGTTAAGCCACTGAAATTTCCCTGCGTAGACCTGATGTTGCAGGCTGTTTGGCAGCCGGTGTCCTTGAGATATCGGTGCACTGCCACGCGTACTGTGATGCCTGCTCAGTTAACAGAGTCTCGCATTGCCATGGGAAGGTTCAATTTTAGGGTAGTGCTTTTGAGGTTGCACGAGCTTACACAGGCACCGTGCGAAGTTTGCGAGGCTTGCTTGTGTGACACTTGTCTGGATGTAAATCATTGTTTGCTGGTGTCGCAAACATTGAATGCTGAAAAACGAGATCCTCCAGTGGCAAGCCTGGAAGTGTGAAAGGAAGACAGCTGGTGGAGGTGAAAACTTTTTCCAAATTTAGGCGTACGGGAGTGCTAGTGACTAACCAACTTACCCGTGCCGTGGCCTTTAGTAGAGGGTCTGTAACCACAGAGATGTGCTTCCAAGCACAGCTAGCGAAGCCCTGCGGCAACTGAAAAATTCCCTGCTGCTGCCCTGTTGAGGCAGAAAACACATTGCTGTTGGAAGGTTGTGTTACATCAAGGCACTAAAGTTTTGTTCTCGCGCGGTGTGGGGTTTGGTGTCTCTTTTTGTGCACTAACCCCCCCCATTCTGCTCCCTGCTGTGCAGTGCACATTTGAGGGGTGCGGCAAGCGCTTCTCGCTGGACTTAAACCTGCGCGGACGCACGTGCGCATCCACACAGGTGACCGGCCCTACGTGTGCCCCTTCGACAGCAGCAAGTTTGCCTACTCCACCAACCTCAAGTCGCACATCCTCACCCACGCCAAGACCAAGTGAGTCGCAGTGCTGCCACCTCTCTCTCTCTCTCTCTCTCTCTCTCTCTCTCTCTCTCAATTTCTAAACTCTCCTTTGCCTCCCCCACGACTGCACGATGGATCAGTTCAGGGTGCATGTGCGTGCTTGTGCGTGTGGCAGTGCAGTATGACAGCGTAATGTCCTTCTTGAATAAAAAATTTGTTACCATTGGGGGTTTGTAGACGTGTCGGGGAGTTAGCACTGCCAAGTGTACAAGGACCTGCCTAATTCACTTCTGGGGGCAGCATGAAGCACAGAAGAGATTGCACCACAGAAAGAAATCAGTGTCTCCTGTGTGCGTCACTGGAAGCGAGTCTTCTCGGAAGAGCGGTCCCTCACTACCTTCTTGCAAGGGGAAGCCGCAGGCTCTGTGCACCTGGTTGTGCTGGAATCTCTCCAGTACAGGAGTCCACACCAAGAGGCGGCATTGCTAACCTCAGTGCAGTGCCCACTGTGTCTGAATTAGGGGGCATCCTTTGCCAGTAACATGCCCCTGCCATAGCGGCAGCTCTGTGGCCCCTCCACCTTTCTTGCCATGTGTGCGTGGTCGAGTGGTGGATGCTTGCTGTGGACGGGCTGATTTCTCTCTCTCTCTCTCCCCCCCCTCCTGCTGCCTCCTCTTACCCATCCCTCTGGCTGCTGCTGCTTCCTTCTTCCTGGCTGGTAGCGGAGCCCAGGGAGCCTCAGACTATCAGTGATCGCTTCACCACCCCACTGCTGTGTTCTAGACTCTCTCCCCACCTTTTCTTTCTCTTTGGTTCATTTCCCCAACTCTCGATTGCCTGCGGTGCACAAGAGTGATGTCAATGTGTGGATGAGAAGTTGCTTATTGGCTGTAACCTTTCGGCAGGCCATTGGGAGTGTCAGCATTAGGCAGGGCTAACAGTGTGCTGTCGTACCGCACATGTGGAAGGCTTCGCTCCTGAATCCACATTCAGTGCGTGAGGGCTCAGTTGGTGAATAGAAAAAAGTGGCGTCCCCAGATACCCGTGGCCAGAACCCGTCAAAGCTCTGTACGACAGTCTGCACTGACAATCTCAAGAATGCCTCCTTTCCAAACGGGCCAGTGGCCTTTCCCTTTGTTGGCTTGTTTGCCTATAAACCTCGAGTTTGTGCATGCTGTTACAGGAGTCCACTGGCTTCCGACACTTTATAGGAGGCTAACAGGGCTTCTGTTTGCCTCCATGATTACCCGTACCATCCCTCTACTCTGTCCCCTATCTATTGCTGGCGACAAGGTTGCAGCTCTGCAGTGATACGTGTTCTGCTTTTGTGACTGTGACAGTGTGAGCATAGTCACGGGGGGCTGTAAAGTTGCGTGCCAGTGCTTTTCATGGAAGCATTAATGTACCGAAGGGTGATGTCAGGGCTGTCTGAATGATGGCATGCATGTTGTGTACATGTGGTACGACGACGTATGAATGAGAACTTGAAAAGCCAACAATATCGTGGTTGTACAAAGATGCGAACTTGACACTCTTAGGTGGTTGTTGTGTAAGTGCACATTGCATTGATGGCAGTTCTGGTCGACACTTTCTAGTTTCATCTATCAGTGTGGTGTAACGCACTTAAACAAGCCAGTGACAGCGAATTGTTAGATGTGGCATTTGTATTTCGATTTCGCCTTCCCACTTGGTGTCTATGATGCCACTTGTCAGTCTTGCACAAATATGGAGTCAGAAATATGTTGATTTGAAATAGATATAGTTATAATTAAGTGTTAATTTAAGCTCCGGTGTTAGTTCTGGTGTTGTGATGTGCGTTTAGTTGGAAAAAATTCTTGCTAATTCCAACTTATAAATGCACAACAGCTAATTTGAACAGGGATTTTACCTTCCACACAGACGATTTTTCCTGTGACCTTTAGGCCCAGACCAAGGTTCATTGTAATGGCTGCCAAGCTGTCGCAAACCTCCATAAACCAGGCATGGAAAAAAGCCCGAAAGAAGGAGCGCTGGGAAAGTGGAACTGACATAGAATAACCAGAATTTAAGGTAATTGATTCAGAACCCATTTGGCTTAAGGGTCAGCAAACTAACGCTACACAGACAACAAAAATGCAATGACAGGCAGCACTGAGTGTCGGCGCATTTTTGTTCACTGGTTTTTGTCACCTGGCTCATAAAACAAGGGGCCTTTTTTCATATCTGCACGGACGTTTAGCAGGACCGAGTACTGTCACCGGTCCATCCAGCCTCTTCAAGCCAAGATGTTACAGCTGCTCTTACAGCAGCTGTCAACTTGTATCAGCTTTGAGCTTCATAACGTTATTTTACATGCTGGGTGCAGCGCAACATGGGCAATTGGGGATGCTATCTATAGTAGCTTCTAAGAAGCTCTAGCCCCATCCCATCTTCTATCATACAAAATATTTTAAAGGGGCCCTGCAGCACTTACCGCCGACGGCTCTAAATGCATTCTGGGGCAAAGACTGCCGTCCCAGCAATCTCCTCCCACAAGAATGATAAAAATCCGTTCACTATGCCAAAACTATGCGCGATGAGAAATCGCACATAATTGTTCCCTCAACTTGACTGCAGACTATGTGAGGAAAGCTGGACGCTTTCTCTTGATTGGGGGGGGGGGGGGGGGGGGGGCTTGTGGCGTTTTTTTCAGCGGCCTTCGATATATCACAGGCCCGGGGAGTTTTCTCCTTTTCTCCTGCAACGTGGAGGGTTTTTTTTCTGGGCTGGTGCAAAAAAAAAGCAGACATTGCTGCCCGCTCGGAAGCGTGTGCTCAGGCTGGTAGGGCGTTATCAAAGCAACAAACATTTGTTATTGAGTGGCCTGGTTGAAAGGGGAGTATTAAGTTGTCCTGAAGGCTTTTTGGCACACTAAACGAACTAGCGCAACGGTTAGATTGGGTCGTCACAACGCCTCTGTGCCAAGTATTAACTGTTTTACGCGCAGCGCAGCGAAAGCTCACACTTTTGTTGCAAAGTTTGTCGTTTTTTGCCACCCTTTCCTTCGTGTTATTGGACGCCGCCATCTTCACATGTCTACATCATCGATTCCCCGATTTTCGTCATGAGCTAGACATCCTGCTATTGGGCGGCTTTTTGCACGCACTTCCGGCAAAGTAATTAGTCGTCTGCTCACGTCGGCTGCCGGCTAATCTGCCAGCGGGTGCCGGAGTGCTTGGGCTTTTACACAAACGAGCACAAGTTTAAAACAAACGCTTAACCGTTTGGATTGAATGCAACACGGCCATAACACGACATGGATATTCTCTTGCCTGAGTACGTTCTATAAAGCGTTGAAGCCCCGTGGACTTCTTTCGTGCAATCGCAGAGAACGCCCTGAGACGAATGCAAGCCCGGTTTGCGCATACATTTTATTCAACTTCAATACAATCCTGAGATGCGTTTCAACGAACCCAACGTCACAACCTGCGTTGAAAGTCTGAACCAGATTGACAGAGGATGGGTTGGCTCCTGCCCGTCGTAAATTTTGTACTCACCTCGCGCGCGGTTTGCTTGGACGAACAGCAAGTCACTTAACTCTGGCGCCAAGCCGAGATGGCTTTTAAGCCACGCACACTGCACATACCCCATGCTAGTTGAGTCGTACGTCGCTCGGAAACTAAAATACCAGCATGGGAAGCACTATCCACCGCAGAAGCACAACGTCGCTTTCATCGCGAAACACATGCGTCCACAACACAACACCATCGCCTCCTGTAGTGCCAAACGCATTGCGCACTTCCCAATGGGAGTGGTGGTACGCCTGCAGTGCCCACATGTCGCGAAGTGGAGCCCCAAGCTGAACCGGGTTGACGCAACCTTAACTGACTTCTGGAGTGGTTTGTGCCTTGTTGCCAAGGCAAACGATGTTTGAGATTGTCAAACAAAGGCGCTCGCTCCAGCGCAAGCAATCTCAGAGCCGTGACGGAGCATGTTTTTTGCCAACGTTGCCGCCTCTCCACCACGCGTCGCCCCAAGCTGAACTGGTCACATGATGGAAGCGTTTTGTGCCGGGTTCTGTAACCGGTTAATATGACTTTTTCTCATATGCCGCCGGCAGGAATTACCAACCACCGCCCCCGGCACCAGCGGGGCCACATCTTATCGGCGCTTTTGGATAAACATTGCGCGGTGCATCAAGGGAACGAGCGCACGACCCTCCCCGTGCGGCTGCGAGTTCGCCGCCGATAAAATTCATGTGCCGCCAGCAACGTACAACGCGAAAAGGCAAGGCCGGGCCGCCGCATACATGCGGCCAGATTTTTCGTTCGTTTCTTTTCCAGCCTTGAGCGGCGTGCGGGATTCATGGTTTCAACAAAGTTTGCCCGTATCAGACGGCAGTATGAGCAGCTCAATAGCGGAATTACGTCACGGCTGCGGAGTGCAGCGCATGGGAGGCAAGGCTCCGCGCCGTCAACATCGGAGGTAAGTCGAAGGAGGAGGAAACGCGGAGCGTTGATAATGCGTGTTTTTGATTTACATTTCCTCAGCTAATACTTATCGCTTTAACAAAATTCTTGCGGGAGGAGATTGCAAATCATTGCTTTATTTGGGTATAGGTACATCTTTGCATCGGCGGAAGGTATTTCAGGACCCCTTTAGTTCGTCGCTAAAACCTCCGGCGCAGCATCAAAAACGTCAAAAGAAACGCCAAAACGTGCGTACAGGTTCAGGCGCAAGGGGTTGTTGCCACGCCGACGACAGCGGATTGCGCAGGAAATGCGAGAAATAACCGTTAAATTGACCAGCAACAGCCATGGACATCCACACCGCTGTAAGGGTGTAATTACAGTGGTCATAATGAGGGAAATTTAGATAGCTCAGTTTGGTTTTTCCGCGTCCCTCACTGTTGATTTGCACTTCCCGCTTTGCATTCACGTGTAATATTTGGCTCAGGTATTCTGGCAGTGTAATCTAAACATTGCGTAGGTTTATTTGCACGTTTCCAAGCGTGTTGCAGGGTGCCTTTGTAGTGCAGTCTGAAATGCTTTAGAGGTTGAGGGCAAAACTAGAATGGGAGATGACATTTGTATGCCATAAGCAATCACCAGTTGAGCACAACCACTTTTTTATATTCTCACTGGGATTGTTGTCAGTGGGTTACACTGTACATGGTGGCTACGGGCTTGCTATGCGTGCACAAGTAAGCTGCTTCAGGCAGCTGGCAGTATGGTTCTGTGGGCACTCATCAGTGCACTACTTTTGCACTCGACTTTCCCGCAGTGAAACTGAAACCCGGTAGTGACTCCAGTGTCTTACTTTGCAACACGTGTGTCTTGTTGCTTGTTTTTATACGACGCTTGCCTAGAGCTGTCGCAACAAAAATGAATGTATGTTCAAGGTGGTACCTTCTTTAACCTTCGTCGACTGCACAGAACCAGTGCGTTCCTTCTGTTCTCCTTGTCTTTTGTCGTGGTCGCCACTGGGCCTCTGTTTCTCCCTTTTTTTCATTTTTGTTCTGTTTTCTCTCCCCCCGTTTCGTTTTTTGCAGAAACGGCACGGGACAGAGGCTGTCGGACGTTGAGTCGCAGAAGGTCACGTTCACCTTTGACCGGGATTAAATGTGTACACTCGCAGAGACAAAACAGAGAGGAAAAAGAGAGAAAAAAAAAACACCCACACACACCACGGTCATGTCACACGCTTTTATTTTTTGTTCTTTTGCATCGAGGGAGAGGAAGGCCGGCAGTTAAACGGAGCCAAGTCGTCACTGGCCGCCGAGCTACAGTCATAGATGCTTCAAGTCCAGCTCTGTGTGTGCGTGCCTCCCCCCTGTTTGCGTCGAGCAAAGCATTGTTTTGTCCCCCGTGCTGTGTTTTGGTTTTTCGTCTTGGAACCTTGTTGCCCCCGCCCTAGGCACTGTTTCTTCTTTCACCAGCGTCGTGATTGTTTGTCTGTGTTGCACGAGCAGCCTCATCAAAAATACAACCTCACTGCTCAGTTCACGCTGCGTGTTTTTCTTTCTTCTGCCCGATCCGTGCGAGGAAGGCCTCCGGCATTCTTTTCATCCGTGTGTGAGTGTGTTGTGTCCGTTCAAGGTCGGGTGCGAGTGTAGACGTGGGATGCTTGAAAGTGCGCTTGAGTGGTTGCAGGCGAGGGAGTTTTGGAAAGCTGGTGAGTCAGGGTGCTTATGCGCGGTTCTGTGCTTTGCCGTCGTAGGAGAAGACTAGAAAACGGAATATCGTGCGATGGGTGTTTGTCAAAGGATTCTCCTTGAATGATGCCGTAGGGTGGATTGTTCTGATCACATTTGTTACCGGTTCACACCTGCAAGGTAAGGAGACGTGACCAGTGACGCGACAGCAGTCTCGCTGTGGTCGCTGATAGCCAGAGGGGGAGGCATGCTCGCACAAGTCAGTGTTCATGGGCGTCCGGAAGAGGGGACAAGGGGGGGCAACTGCCCCCCCCCTTGGAAATTCGGATATTTTATGCACTACAAAAAAGCTGCACAGCTTGGTTGGCCCATAATTAAAATAACTTTGCCTTGAAGGACGGAAGAGAGGAGAGAACGACACCGACGTTCTCTCCTTTGTCCCGTCCTTTAGCGCAAAGTTTTTTTAATTATGTACGTGAACCAACCAGCGCAACAATCCACGCTACTCAAATGATTGGCACACTCAGGTCCTGCGTATCCGTATGGAACGCCCTTCAGGACTGCAGTCAACATTGCACTTTAGACACTAACATTGCCGGTCATGTGACGGCAGTGAACAAGACTGCCTGTGCTGGCTTTTGAAGATAGCAAACTATTCTGAAGGTTTGACGTTTTTTTGTTTTTTTTCTTAACTCTAGATTTATGCAGACTTACCGCAAGAACTTCAGTTTTCGAACAAAGTTGTAGCTATATCCAGCAAAAAATCTTCACCCCTACACCTAGTAGGGAGAGTGTAACATCCACCTGTGCCATCCCAACACCTTGTACACCCTTTTCTTCGAAATTGCGAAATGTCGGCACCACCCAAGCCCGAAACAAAACCTATAAATCAGCCCCTCAAAACGCTTGAACGCCTGTACTGCATTGAAAGCCAGTGAGGCGTAGTATATTGCGTGAGCCATTTCAACAGACTTCATCACACATGTCATCTCGCAATTTGCCCAGAAAAAAAAGAGGCGTCTGCAGCTGCTATTCAAAAAAGATTGACGGAGTGCAGTTCTATGTATGTGAATGCATTGTGCTGTGTGCTGGTGATCAGTTGGCGTGAGCTGAGAACCCTCACGCAGCAAGACTGGCCACTCTTCTTTACAAAGTGACAGTAACTTTTCGCATTTAATTAATCCAATGTATATCCTCCAAGTATGGTTCTAATTCACTGTTTGTACTTTTTGTAACCACAAATAGTGCCTTTTTGGTGCTATCCAACCGTACACCCCCCCCCCCCCCGCTAATGGATGCCCCCCCTTGAAAAAAGTTTCAGGCACGGGGTTTTTCTCACTTCTGTTCTGCAGTCAGCACGCTGCTGGAATGAATGTGTACAAAGGCAAGTAAATATTTTTTTCCCCCAGAGGTGTGTTAAGTCTTTGAAGCACATGCCACCGTAATTCATCACTTCCTCGTACTGCACATGAATATGTGCTACGCTGTTTCATGCAAGGGCACGTTGCATTAGGGTGAGATTAGATTAAATGTTTCGGGGAAGAAAAGTACCAGTGAAAAAAAATTGATTTTCGGGCACAAGTCACAAGACTTGTGCGAACTCATTTTCTTGCGAGAATGACTAAGAAAATTGCGTTTAAGTTGGCCGGCTGCCACAACCACTACCCCAGGGAACAGTCAAGTACACAGTGAGGAAAAGGCCTGGCAAACACCTGAGCAACACCTACTCTTCTCTCTCTCTCCCCTCTCTCTCTCTCTCTCTCTCTCTCTCTTCTCCCTCTCTTCTCTCTCTCTCTCTCTCTCTCTCTCTCTCTCCCGGCGATCTTTTCATTGCGCTTGAATGTTCTTTCTAGGGCTTTGCAACACGCCTTCTCTACAAGGGCACACACCTTGCAGACGGGCACACGAGACTTGAAGCATGACGAGCACATCTCACTGTACATAGATCCCATGATCCTCAAGGCACCGCGGACGACAAGTTGTCCTTGCGTCCCAGCACAAGATAGTCGTTTTTGTGTGTCCCGTGTGCCGACCACATGCACCGTCCCACTCGCAGTGGCAAGCCGGACATGTTTGTCTCGCAGCGTCATGAAACGGCAGGAGTAAGAACGCGTTCTTACGCAGTGCTCGCTTGCTGCTTGCTTGCGGGCCATTTGGGCGGATTTTTTGTAGCAGAGCGGGAATTATTTTTCAGGCAGTGTCGCCTTGTGTGCGAGCAAGCGAGCGTGTACAGACTGAAGTTACTGGGCATTGATGGCTGTGTAAACTAAGACGATGTATCAGCATCCACGATTGCTGGAAGCCGAGTGTTTTCACGGACGGTAGTTTCGAAAAAACGTGGCTGGGTCAGTATCGCGCACAATTTTTGCTGCGTCCTCCCGAAAGTGTGTATGTCGAATCAGCAGGAATTGCTTCGCCCAACAGCCCCTTCTTGGTGTGCAGTTGCTTGCAATCATTCTGTCATGTGTCCGTCAAGAGTGAACATTTGAGACGAGCGCTACTTGTGTCCTGGCGTGCATGATTGGTGCTTCCTCAAACTGTTATGCCTTGTACAGGCGGTCACAGAATAAACCGGACCAAGCGAGCGGTGCGCGAAAACTATCGGGGGGACACCTTCCGGCCCAGCGCCTGCTGTCGAGATAGCGGAGGCGCATGCGTGTCCCTCCCTATAGTTTGTGCATGTCAGTTTCCTTGATTTCGGCTGCAGCACTTCGTTCCTGTCGAATGCGACGCGCGGCGGCGCCTTTCCCGGCGCGCCTACCCAGCGGGCGTGATGCTTGGCAGCAGCCGGCAGCGTGCCCATGCGCTGATACCGCGTAACTGTGCGTTCATCTGAAATGTTTGTTCGGCGCTCTTTTTATCATTTTATTGACTGGAACGCAAACTGGCGTTGAAGAAAGGCTGCGATAAAGATTCACACATGACTGAACCAGTGCTGGTCGTTATGCGACGAACACACAGTTGATAGCAAGAACTGAAAACAGCGATGGTTTATTCGCTTCGGAAAAATAGACCGAAATACACAACTGTCGGTGTGAGTGAATTGCTATCGAAAAGCAATACGGTTTCCTTCTATGTCACCCATTGGACAGTGATAGCTACGAAGCGTATAAAGCACGTAACCCGTCCTGCATGGCCATATTCGTGAAGAATGCCGTCCCGCGTCCCAATCGAGCAACGGAGGCACATCGTGCGACTTTTCATCGAAGGGACGACCCGTCTCCTCCCGCCGGACAAATGTTCAATAAAGTCATTTCTTTCTCTCTCTACTCAGCGGGAAATTTGCCGCCTCACCGGGAGGACTAGGACTTCTGTAAGCCGCATTATTCAAGCCTACCGCGATGATCAGGGCAGACTTATTGACGCTGAGCGCAGCGGGTGGCCTAAAGTCACCAGTGAGGAGCAGGAACTACTGATTGTCGCAGCCGCTGTGGCAGATCCCTTCCTGTCTGCAAAAGAAATTCGACAGGAGCTGTCATTGAATGTCTCTTGCGAGACAATTCGAAGACGACTGAAGGAGGCGGGACTCGGGAGTTGCGTGGCAGTGCAGATCACTGTCCAATGGGTGACATAGAAGGAAACGCCTAATTGCTTTTCGATAGCAATTCACTCACACCGAAAGTTGTGTATTTCGGTCTATTTTTCCGAAGCGAATAAACCATCGCTGTTTTCAGTTCTTGCTATCAACTGTGTGCGTCGCATAACGACCAGCACTGGTGCAGTCATGTGTGAATCTTTATCGCAGCCTTTCTTCAACGCCAGTTTGCGTTCGAGTCAATAAAATGATAAAAAGAGCGCCGAACAAGCATTCTCAGATGAACGCACAGTTACGCGGTATCAGCGCATGTCGCACGCTGCCGGCTGCTGCCAAGCATCACGCCCACTGTGTAGGTGCGCCGGGAAAGGCGCCGCCGCGCGTCGCATTCGACAGGAACGAAGTGCTGCAGCCGAAATCAAGGAAACTGACATGCACAAACTAAAGGCAGGGACACGCATGCGCCCTCCGCTATCTCGACAGCAGGCGCTCGGCCGGAAGGTGTCGCGCCGATAGTTATCGCGCGCCGCTCGCTTGGTCCGGTTTATTCTGTGGACGCCTGTACATTAAAGCTGGTGGGGCATGTACGCGGTCTTATTTCAGAGCAACAGGTAAGGGAGACTGGTAGTTTTGTACAGAAGTCGAAGCACCGGAGGAGTGGGCTTGTGAGAATTAAAAAAAATGTTGACAGATGACACAACAGTGAGTTAACTGAAATTCAGTGTCGGGATCGCATTGGTGGGAATCGGTGTCGTTTTTCGCCGATGAAGGCACAGTTAAGCCACCTTAGCACAGTTGACACAGACACTTTTCTTTTTGTAACATAGTTATGTGCAGTGCTGGCTACTTTTATCTGCGGCCGATTGTGTCTGACAAATATAGCGGCGTTTCGAACCAAGGTGTTGTGACAATTAACCCGTGCATTGAGCTTTGCGAAATCAGTAGAGGGCGTGCGTTATTGGGTATGTGTACATAATACATACATGGATGTAGTCATAGGTTTCATCATGCTTTTTTTCCTTCGCTGTGTCGCGTTGTATTTTGTATCCCGTCAGCAGCAGCGTGATTGACGATGATGCCCTTGGTCTTGTTTATCCGCGTGTGCTCTAAGCATTCATTGATTCCTTTTGGTTTGGTGCGTGTGTGTGTGAAAAGGCACTTGACTGCTTGCTGTACAGATTGCTTTGTGCTGCGAGAGGTAATGAGAACAATAAAAAAACGGACTTTCTATTGTGCATGGGTGAGTTGTGCTTCATTCGTTTCCGTCTAGTAGTCTGGCCCCCAAGGTGCAGGATAGGAGCTGAAGTGCCAAGATATTGAAGCGTTCTCTGACAAACATAGGGTTCACTGTTTTTGTAGCTTTCAGCTTTCATTACTACTTGCTTGCAATTTCTTAATGCAGAAGTGTTCTAAAGCTGCCAATTTAAAAGGTGAAGGAAAGGATTGGTTAAGGGATGTCCCATGAGCAGGAACAAATACTGCTGAGCGGAAATATGCTGGTTCAATCCTGGCCTTGGCAGCCATTTGTAAGATGGAGGCATAAAAACAGCCATGTTACGAAATTTCGGTGCATGGTAAAGATTCGCAGGTGGTTGAAATTAATGCGGACCCCTCCACTACATTGTGCCTCATAGGCCAGGTGCAGCCTCGGCGAGTAAAACCCCTGAATTTTCTTTTTAGTTCATTCCACCAAATTTGAGCTCCGATTTTTAAAGGAGCCATGAAGAGAAAACAAAAGTTTGTTTATTCGAAAGATTAGGTGTCTCATAGTACCCGCTTTCCCGGAAGCAAATGATGCTTTATTCAATGAGAAATAGGGCAATTTAAGCCAAAATTTTAAATCTCCAGCTAAATTGCACATTTCGTGACGTGAACAATGGCGTCATACGAGCCGGTCCATGAAACAGATACTTAGTATGTCGACTCCATATAGCACCCACACGCGGGAGTCGATCGAGACGGCGGCCATTTTAAAAATACTAGTAAAACCTAGTGCACTCGCAGCCCTAGTCATGGAATCGCCTGTTCCGGAGAACAAAACTCTCGCCGTGAAGCTCGGGCTTGCATTTAACAACCTCACACCACTTGAACGCTCAATGCTTCGAAGTGCACGAGCGGCAGGAGTTGTGGGATACGCGGATGGACCGGAAAGCGACCATTCCGCGATAGCCACAACAGACGAACGCCCAGCCGCCGGCACCGCTGCCTCGTCAGCCCCGTCGCGACGGACGAATACAGACTGGTACGTATGTGCCGTATTTTTATTACGGTTAATAATAGTTCAATTTCAGTAGCAGTATCGCTTATACCAGTTGGCCGGTGTCGTGTATGGAAAGCCGTTCGCGCGAGCCCCTGCTCCGACCAGAAAGAAAGGTGTGTACGGCATTTTTTCCCCCAAGGTCAGAGCGCTTTGACGGTGATTTGACAAAGTCGGTGATGAGCGCCAGCATGTCCCAGGAGTGAGCTAACGTAAGGGTCCCTGCCGTAATCACTTCTTTGGAAATGAAGCGAGCACACTCGTACTTCCTTTAGCTCTCTTTCTCCACCGTTTGCAAAGTTCACAAAACGTAGCCACTGGCTTCGCCGAGGTTTTGTCGTTGGGCAGCACATGAAAGGAGATCTCTTCACCGGCGGGGATGTCGCACTCCCTCGTCGATTTGCCCGTACTACATTGACATTTCAAAACGCAGCAACGAAATTTCTTTGTAAAGTACTCGAACAAACTGAAGTTTTCAGTGGTTGTAAACTGTAAACGAGCTCGTAACGACAGCAGCAAGCCAACACGACAATTATACCGAAACCCATGTGCGACG
This sequence comes from Haemaphysalis longicornis, assembly GCA_013339765.2. Taxonomy (NCBI): domain Eukaryota; kingdom Metazoa; phylum Arthropoda; class Arachnida; order Ixodida; family Ixodidae; genus Haemaphysalis; species Haemaphysalis longicornis. The sequence goes on along the minus strand of CM023452.1, from coordinate 79,711,992 downwards.
AGTGGCACTATCTCGTTTCTGCTCTCTGTTCCTTACTCCCCTCGTTTCTATTTTTACCTTTGCTGGTTGGCGATATGACGGCCAACCTCCTGTGAAGGGATTATGATACCAAGCAAGGTCGCGGCTGTGCGCGCTGGGACGGTTCGCTAGCCCCGAAGAGCCTCGAACCCGAAAATTCGTCTGCGCGACGGTGGCGACGGCGAGATGTCGAGTTCGGCTGGCGGTAGTTTCGTACGCATTGGCATACACGCTTGCGTGTTTATTCGGAACTTCAACCGTTTACTCCACCGTTCTTAGTGTCATAAAAGGAATGTGCAGTATGTTTAACGGGCATATAGTTCACTATGCAAACTGGTAAGCTCTGCCTAACTTGCGTTTGCTTTTGCCGGCCTCCGCCAATCGCAGAGCATTCTCGTGTGACATCATAGGTTCTGTTGCGGGAAATGAGCTGGTGGGTCGCATGGTCATTCCCTTTTTTCCTAATTATGTAGCTTATTTGAGCGAAGTTTGTGTTAAAAGTGGTGTCAGTATGGTTCTAACGAGGCAATCTTTCGAATGAACCAAACTTGTGTTTTCTTTTCATGGCTCCTTTAAAGGGACACTGAAGTGATATGTAAACATTGCGGGATTACTAGCGCAAATTGTAGTCCGGAGTCCCCAGGCTATGTTTCGACCACTCTGGGCGCGTTTACGCGATTTTATTTAGTAGAAAAATTAATTCGAAAATGCTGTCCTCTTCTCTTTACACTCGCCCATTTTCTGTGGCGTTTTCGTGTGACGTCGGGAGGAGCCGAGCTCGCAATTGGCTGCGCTACTGCACGGCCATTGGCACGGCTTTCCGGCCTTCAGACAGTCGGCCCAGTGTTTCGTCCCCCGGCCACCGAGGGTCGTCGCAGTTCGTTCGGTCAGTTGAAACGAAGCCAGGACACGTTTGTGAATGGAAGAATGTGCCTTTCTTTACTTGGTTAGTTTGTACACTGTATCTAGCTCCAAGTCAAGGTCGCTTCACACAAGTGCTGCACAAGCGCACATGCGACGCTTCGCTTACTGGTACGCCAGTAGGAAAATATAAGACCTCTTGAAGGCGGGAGAAGAGTCAGCGAAGTCAATATAGTACTAAGGAAATAAAATCAACTGATATTTTTACCGTACAGCGTAAAACTAGCGTGCGGGAAGCACTTTTTTTGCGCTGGGCGAAACAGCACAGCGGCCCAGAAGCACGACTACGCATCTGCGAACGCTTTTCCGTCTAAGAAATGCAATTGCTAGACGTGAGATATTGTGGAAACTTGGGGGATGCTGACTGCACGAGCGCAAAACAACAAATAGTCACCTAAGCTGCTTGGAATGCTAAAACTAATTAAAAGTGTAAACTGTTTATACATTATATACCTTATATTTCCAAGGTCGGCCGCGTTCGCCCGTGGCCTAGTTGTTTGGAACGCTAGGTATGTTAGAGCAAGTGTTTTGCAAGTCACAAGTTCGAATCCCCGCGGTTACATGCTTTTTTTTATACGTTAACTTTTTCGTTTTCCGCCGATGTTTTCTATACTGCGTTCACCTTTTTTTTGGGGCACAACGTTCATTGCTCCACGAACTAGTTCACAGAACGCGCGCAGGCTGGCACTGGCGGCTAGCGAGTTCTCGTTGGCGTGCTGTTGCCATAAGCACCGACTGCTTGCGGGCAGTGGGCACAGGCCAGAATCAACAGACCCTTGGCCTGGTTCGAACACGCTTTTTACGATACAGGCATGAGTGAGGCAAGCTCCAAATATAGGGGAAAAACGCATGGCATTGAGCGTCTGCGGGGACGCGGAGGGCGTTCATGCACTGGCGTAGGCCTCGGCTAATAAATGCTACGATTCCAAGCCGTCCTGGGAGGCTTATCTTATGCATTTTTACAGGCCGACAACATTGACAGAAGCGTGGTACGATGATTACTGAGATATTGAGAATGCCCATCCAACAACACCATTGGTTGTGTTTTACAGAACCGAAACCGAAACCGAACTTGTTGATTGCTAACCTTGGGCATCGTCCAATCACGGTGCCCCTCCTCCCAACGTCACAGCCTTAGTGGTTGCGGCCGCCGCAAACCGCGCATGGTAGTTTGTCTTCTTTCGCGCTTTGTAAAATAAATCCGATTTGTCAACCGGATAACGATGAAAAGTGTGCTAATTTGAGCCATCTACGCAGTGCAAGCAAAAACGGGAGCTTGACAAATTCACTGCAGTGTCCCTTTAACTAAATAACAAATGCAAAACATTCACTCGAGTAACATGCACACTTTGAACGTTATGCTTCTTAGTTTTTCATACTGCGCTTTTGTATAGGCAGATAAATAATTATTTTGCCGCGTCTGTTTAACGTCTGTAAGTAAGGCTCCTCTTGGCGCTTGTGCGTACCCCGCAGCGGTGGTGCAGTGGCTAAGGCGCTGTTAGTGGCTCTACGCAGTGCTCCTGTCCCCACGGTCGTAGCTTTGATCCCGGCCGTGGTGGCCGGTTTTCAGACGGAGACACAAAGCGAAAAACCCCGCGTATCGAGGTTTTGGCGCACGTCAAGGATATCTAAGTGGTGAAATTAATTCCGGAGCTCTCAATAATGGCGCGCCTCATAGTCCAGGTATTCCTTCGGCGCGTTAAAGCCCAAAATCAATCAAATCAGCGCTTGTGCGTCCAATGCCAAAATTCCAGTAAAAGCCTCTTCTGATTTCTGGATTTCTAGCTCTTATAGGCACGGTGTTTTATTTCTTGGTGGGTCACAAAGCATTGTCCTAGTGTTCTCAGCGACCTTACTTAACCAGGACTAAAGAGAAAAAAAGTTACACTGAGAGTCCCCATACTGCCAGTTGGTTTGTCTTCAGTTCTCTCGCCGTCTTTGCAACTCTACATGTCTCGGGTTTTCAGCCGACAAGCTACCATTTTTTTCGGCTCGGGCCGCCTGTTCTTTCTTTTCAGTTATCCCTATTTCATGGTGCTGTCACCGCCGTACGCCTAGTAAGAACTGCGCTTCCAGAGACGGCTTTCAATACAAGGTTGAGGATAGACATAGTCTCCTCCTGTTCCTGTGACCATGTTCCCTCCAAATTGACGTGCTTCCACTTATTCTATTCAACGCGTGTTTGGGGCTCGAGGAGCTAAACAAGTACCACAGAATAGTGCCGGCTGAATAATGAGTTCTGTTAAAGGGCTTGCTTTGGTCGCGGAGTAGTCTTCTCGGGCGATTCAAGACAGAGGGGTCAGCGGCTACCCAACTCAGTCAGTGCTTGTGGCTTCCCAGCTCCTCTGTCGAGGCCTCAGTTTCACCATCAAGCCTCCCCCCCCTCTCTGTCCATTCATTTAACAATAATCTTTTAAAAGTTCTTGACCGGATATTTCTCTAAGATGCGAAAAATTGCGACAAACTCGGTCAGAGTAGAATCAAGTGCACACCGCGTGACTAGAAAAACTGGGGACACACAAGACTCCAGATCACGTGATGATGAGCCTTGGCGCAAGCTGTACATTTGACAATACCAATGTGAGTACACCGAACACATGAATATTGCACGGGGGGTTATAATTGCTAATTTAGTGGTAAATATTGTAATACGAGAAACTGGAATATACATGCTTGAGAGCTATCACTGAACACGCAAAAATTTCTCTTCATACTCAAGAAACCACTGATACCTCTGCGACGTCCCAAGTCATCTGAATGTCATTGTCGCGGCAATACTACATCTATTAGACGTTCCAAGTGCATGAAAGTGTTTGACAAAACACTTCGATGGTAGGAATACAGTGTTGGTACTTTATTTCGGACGTTATGTAGATGTATATTTCAGACGTATACGCTATTTAGTCATACGTTACCGGCGTACCTCAGTATTCTTGATATATTTTAGTTTGTAATTTTGTGCAGAAGTGCTTTAGTACTTTAGATATTTCTGCTGTACTTTATTTGCCAGCTCCCTTTAGACGTACCCTTGTAGAGACGTCGGTAAGTGAACGTGTGACTGGTTTGACACATGAAGGCTTCTTTTTCCGAACATATAAATGCGGAGGCCGTAAAAAATCAATTATGCTCAATTACACGTGCCTGAAAAAATTGAAAACTCAGAGCCGCCTTTCTTTAATAAAGCCACTTTTTATTTAGTCGTTCTACCTGCGCAGTTAAATACAACCGCTGGTCTTACAAATCACCCAGAATAGGGTGCATCCATATGCAATAAACCCAAGTTAATTCGGATATTAAGGGAAGTAGAAGAGAATGGCTCCAATCCACGCTGTGGAGGTGGTTAAAAAGCAAAGCCGGGCTACAGCGGTGGCGTGCGCCATCGCTGCAGCCCGGCCGTGCGTCAGCGGAAAGAAAACGAAGAGGAGCGTCTTTCGAAGGGTGAGATAGTGGAACCTAGCAATCCGCTTGTGCTAGCTAGGGGCTACACCACCGCGCGACACAAGCGCAGAACACTGATATAATTCGGCATGTGAGCTTGGTGATTTCCAGTTATACCGATTTGAACTAGTTACTTAGTAAGTGTGAGAATTGCGAGAAAGCTGAAGGAACTTTTAAATCGCTAGTTATCAGAACCAATTTCTCCTCTCGCCTTTTGTAATTTCTCTTAAAACACAACCGAATTGGTATTCACCAATATAGAAAACGGAGTCCCATTCGTGGCAAGCAGTGCGAAAAAGGTCGCGTACGTTCCTATAACGGCCAGATGTCGCATGCGGTCTCTACATTTTGATTTTTTCGCCCTGCAAACCTATCCTTAACGTATCTCTGCCGTACGACCACTTAATTCCGTCGGGTCCGGGTTACCCAGGAGGCGCTGCCGAACACGTTAATCAAGCCGTGCGAAGGAAACGCGCAATGGACGCGAAGCAGCGCCAAAAACAGGCCAAAACAACCGTCGCTAAAGCAGACGACAAAGCCATGCGGCTGGCGCGCCCGCCGGTGTGAGCACGCACCTGTGCGCGGGAAACGCTGGGGAAGCCTTCCCCGCGCCATCTACAGTGTACTCCGCGTGTGAAAACCACCCTCCCCCTCCTCAGCCGCGTTGAGAGTTTCTTCTTGGGAGTCCGAATTATTCGAATGTCGAATTATCGAATGACTAACAAAAACGCACATTTTCAATTCCATACCTTTACTTTGAGAAGTAGTCCATGATGCTTGCTTGTTTTTAGATGCGACGGATCTCTTGCTCTGAGGCATGTCCCTCCTGCGTCGTCGTCGCGCCGTCCGTCCGCATCCTTCTCTCCCACAGCTGTGTGCAACATTCTCACTCCAGCTCATTAGCATACCACCGCTGGCGCGCTTGTCTGGGCGCGCTTCGCTGCGTAACGCTACATTAACAACTGCTCCGGCGCACGCAAGTGCGTGGCGACTCTCCTTAATTGTCTCCTCTCCTTCAAACGCTGTGAATATAAAGCGGGTATCGCGCTGCGGCGGTTCAGTCAAGCGCTCGCTCTCGCACTTGACGTGACCTTGCTTGACTACTTCGTGCTTGACTTGATTCTTCCGATGAAGACGTGATGGAGGCGACGGTCCCTTCAGTGAGTGGTGAGACACAACAATTACGCCCATCGTCCCGCGTATAGGAACACCCGCATGTGATGGAAATGCATCATACGCGTTCACAACACGTTTCACGCGATGTAGAGAATCAAGCCAACGGAAACACCAACTGAACCCCCCGATGCGTCGCATCACACCAGGGTTCCCTCGCTGGAAGACTGGGCGTAATTTTAAATGCGGAGCATTTCTTAGGCTCGCGATGTCACTCGTCGATGTTGTCGGCGCCGTTCACACGCTCTCTGCGCATGCGCGTTGCGTCGAGGCGCAGGTGCGCATCTCTCCCCCGTACCCTCCTCGCTCTCAACAACAGGTGCGGTGGTGCGAGAGGAGCGCGTGTACCCCGTGCGCTCCGTCGCTCTCAACAACAGCTGCGGCGGTGCGGGGGGAGCGCGTCTGTGCGCGCATGCGTCGTAGCTACCCGTCCGCTGCGTCGCGCTCAACAGTAACGGCGGCAGGGCGTGTACACGTGATAACGGCGTGGTGGGTGCGTGGAAAGTTCGCGCGCTTGTGTACGGAAGTGTGCGCATGCGCGTCTCTCCCCCGTATTCCTCTCCCTCGAACGCGGGTGGTGTGTATATAAGCGGCGGAGCGCGCGTTCGGGATTCAGTCAAGGGCGTCTTTGCTTGGCTTTCGCTTGACTTGACGCTTTGCTTGACTCAAGTAGATGCGATGGAAGCAACGTCTTCACCAGTTACGCAATCGTACGACCCGCTCCTCAAAGACCCCTTGACAGTGCACTTTAGCGACCACAAAACAGTCATCCTCTCCGTCCAATACAACGACGGCACCAAGCAATAAAGACAGACTTTAACTTTACACTCCTTGCCTTCGCTTCGCCTTCATTCAATAAATAAGAATAATAAAGACGAAATAACAATTAAGCATTCCCAAACCATACCCAATTACGCAACATTCACGCGGATACCCCCCCCACTCTGCGACGCATTTATTCGAGTTCCCCCCGTGGGAAGATGCGGGCGGGTTTTTTTGTGGACAGCTGAGTTTGCGGGCATGCGACAATCACTCTAGCGCAAGCGTATTGCCTGGAACATCGTAGCAAAATTCCTCGAGAATGATAAGAGCGTCCGCGGCTTCTTTTGCCGAACGACGCACCGGGTGGTAGCACATCGCACAGGTCTACTTCGTCGGACCCCTCGTCTGCCACACCGATGGCAAAGATTATGATCTCGTCATCGGTCAACTGACCGGCGACGACAACGCCGTCAATTGCAACTTAGTCGGCAAGCTGCACTTCGGAGGAAATGAGGCCAACGAATGTCATATCGTCATCCTCTTGGTTGGTTGGTTGGAACCAAAATCAGTGGCGCGTACCCACTCTGGGGGATTAATGGCCAAGTCAGATTGGGAGGAAACTGGTCAAAAATTCAAACTAAGGGTAAAATAGAGCTGTGGAGTGTGAGGGAAGTGATGTTGGCAATTTTGAGGAAAAAAAAAAACTATATCCTCTTCTGGCGCTGCGGGCTCCGCTGCGTTCCGGGATTTCAGAAGCCTCGGGCCGCACGAATTCACTGTGGCTGAAATAGTTCGCCACAACTTGGGCAGGTATATGCCACACGTGTGCAAACTCGTTTCAGCTGCGCCTTCCTTGACTTGTCTCCAATCCGAAAAAACAGGTGCGTGAAATTTTTGCTCGAATTAGCGAATGTTTGTTGCCATAGGGCTATGTACATTTTTGAAAGGAGGTTGGGGGAATGACGAGTTATCAAAATTTCCGAATTAACGGGCGCCGAATTAACGAGATCCTACTGTATTATAATTCGAGTAAAAAGCACCGAAGTTTTTGTGAAAATAGCGTTTATAAAGTTAAAAACGTTGTTTTTCTCTAAAAATGGTCTGCCTTGTCTAAGGACAAAATGTGACCACATTCAGCGGCTACTCTAGCCCATTTAAAAAAGATATAAAGAAATCAGTTTTTTTAAGTTCTAAAATTAGCTGCCATTCACGGTTGGGAGCTTTTTTATATTACTTCGTCGAATTAAAAAAGACAAATACGACTTCGAGCGTTTCTTGCTTTCGTCAAGTCTCAGTCCTCAGCACTATTATGCTGATATCCTGTGGTATACATAACTCAAAACAAAATTTTGGAAGTCGTGTTGTGTTTAAAGTTGACCTAACTCTGTACCACCGTTAAGCTTGTTCCTACTATTAAACCATTTGACAGCACACACTCATATCAAGAGGTGGCAAGAAAGATGTTATGGTCAGGAGGTTGTTGATGATGATGATGCCATCAATATTTTTTAGCACGTACCCTCCAGGGGGGTGTGGCCAGGGCTAAGTCACTGATAGTAGTGCGTTAGAACTTTAACTACTAATTTATTTCCTGAAAAAAGAAGGCTTAAAAATGAAAGTTGGATGATGAAGAACGAATGACCCATTAATTGTGCCTTCTCTAGCAATCAATCTACCTGTTGCAGAAAAAGGTAAGTTTGAATAGAGTTATATATATCCCTTTTTGCGTACCCTGAATTTGTTGCCCCAATCCATAGGGTCAACCCCATATGTTCAATGGGCTCCTTCAAATGTAGCTGTCTAGATGCGAGTAGCGGCGACAGGCGAGGAAAAAAAAATGTCCGACTGACTCCGCCACCTGGCACGGCACACACACCTCCGTAGGAAAAAAACCCTGTTTCTAGACAGATATAAATTTAGCCGCCGGAATACTGCACTGAAGCTTGTCGCGCCTTTTCTTTTTGTTCTTCTGCTCCTCCTCCTCCCCCCCATTTGTTTTAGGGCACATACCACACCCAAGGGTAATGACCAGGGTCCAAGACTGGCCTAATTAGCTAATTAGCTAAAATGTGTTCTTTTCAATGGGAAAACAATCATGGGTGAGAGAAAAAAAAGCACATACGCTCCGTATAGGGCGGAAGATGACTGTACGGATTAGCATGAGTCTTCCGGTAACCATGATGTATTCATAGAGGAATGAGTAAGTTTATTTTTTTTATGCTTTGCCCTAGGATGATTTCTCTGAATTAGAGAGTACGGAAGGTTTTATTTCAAGTCAAAGGCGTTCGAATGGGATGCTGAAGTAATTTTTCCTTTGCTCGGAGAAATGGCGACATTCAAACAAATAGTGTTCTAAGCATTCATGTTGCATCTCCTCCTTATTCCTCTTCTTCTTCATCTTATAATCCACGGACGCAATATTCCGTCCCGAGTTTGGCGCAAGCCGGTCCTTCCGATGCGATAGCAGAACGTTATTTAAACGTATAATATGGCGCGCCCATCTTCTAAACCAACGTAAGGGATGCTAAACCACTCTTATTTACAAAAAAGAAAGCGTAGAGTGAGCTAAGAGTAGATGTTACAGTAAGAAGCGCAGAAACGGTTTGTGGAAGAAGTTCAGCGCTGCTGGGGCTCGAATCAACCACCCCTTTGTGCCACTTTTGCCAAGAAATTGAATCCGTAGAGCATTTCTTTCTTCTTTGCCGCCGATTTGCTAACCATCGGAGAAGGCTGCTGGAGATTCCCCTGCTACGTCTTGGACTGCCTTTAACTGTACCGGTGCTTTGTCGTTTGGGGGGACTAGGCTGGGCCGATGCCATAGGGACGTGTGCAACGCCATCCACTCCTTCATTTCGGAGACAGCTCGTCTGCAGTGCTAAAAACATTCCGATTAGGCTGACTTTTACTATAATTTCCTATTCTTCTCTTTGTTTTTTTTTCTCGTGTTTTCTCTCTCTCTCTCTCATTAACCTAGACCAAATTCTTTCTTCTGCTCCATTATTTTGCCTTGATTGATTGTAATGAAAACATAACTCTTCTTGGCCAATCCCCCTAAGTGGGTATGCGCCATTTTTCGGGCCACCACCACCACCAGGCTGCGAGCCTCAAAACCCGTGGTTAGGACCCTAAGCTACAGAGGCCGAGCTGCGGCGTTCTTTCAGGAGTTGTTCAAAGGAGCAGAAGTAGCATTTCAAGCGAACGAATGCATGGCGCTGAGAGCAAACAGGAAGTTTCGGGCTGGTTTTCCTTCTTTGAACGGATTATTACTGCACAGACATGGCATCCCTAGTGAAAATTTTCAGCTGGTTTTAACTGGAATCAACCGGCCCCAGTGGGGAACTAACTGGTCCCAGTGGGGACTGGTCCTAGTGGGGAATTAACTGGTCCCAGAGGGGAACTAACTGGTCCCAGTTGGGGTGTAATTGGTCCCAGTTGGTAGGCGACTGGTCCCAGTTGGGAAGCTGAAAGGGGACAACTGGTCCCAGTTGGGCTTCACCTGGTCCCAGTTGGAAGGCAATATTCCGCTTCGTTGACAGATCACGGCCAGCCAATTTGTCCGGCACGTACTCTGCAGGTACGGGACCCAGGAGCCGGCCAGTCTGTGAGAGAGGAAGCGAAACATATTTATTGATTCGTGGGGATATGGTGCGTTGTGCGTGTTGGCCGCCGGTTCAAGAATGCGGCGATGGTGGCAACCCTAGTGACCAGCTAGGAGTTCTTGGACTTCCATGTCCGAGCTGCCCAGCACGCCCTACCAGGGAAAAAGAGACACGATCAACACAACAGACATTCATCACTAACAAAGCAAACCCCTAAACAAACGAAACCACACGAACGAAAATAAACTCCGAGCAGACCACTAATATTACACCCCTAGACAAACTAAATGGTCCTCTACTACAGCAAGTCCAACAGTGAAAGTCGCGTTTCAAGACACTTTTTTAAAAAGCCCTTCCGCCACTCAGGATGTCCAAGCGGCCCGCTTCCCATGCTTGATGATGATGTTGATGTTCCTTGGTAAATGGCATTTCCTATGGTTCCGCCGCGCTTCGCCATCACTTCCTATAAGAAAGCAGCTAATCGGGCCTGTGAACACTGCAGGAACAAGCAGGCGCCGCAAAATCTATCAAGAATCATCCTTAGCAAGGCAGCAACTCTCTGACGCTCGATTGGCATCCCGTTCGCATTTGTTACCTGCTAAACAGTGCTTGCGTGCCCTCGTGATTTTTTTAGCCTGATAATTGGTGAAAACTTTATATAGTGTGCTCGTACATCGTGATCCGTATCCTCATCCTCTTTGCCATCCACATCATCATCAGCAGCAGCTGCTGCACGCGAAGAAGCCGACCGCGCGCAGATTCCGTCCTTGGCAAGTTAACGCATCCTTCACGGCCGTCCACCGACTTCACGCTCCCTCCCGACGACATCATGGAGGCAGCCACCAAATCACGCGACCTCAAGCGCACACGGAAGCCCAAGCCCACCGCGCACAAGGGTGAGCGCACTCGGGGTGGCAGTCGTGCGCTCCCCATAGGTCTGCGGGGAGAAGGGATCGATAGACGAATACTGCGCTGCCTTTACCAACGAGCGCATGTCGGGCTGGGCACAGGATACGCCGCGCACACGCGAAGTAAGGAGCTTAGGCGGCAGTTTAGTTATTTTTACGCCCTTGTGGCGATGAGGAGCGCACGCAGAAAGGCGCACGGGCGTTTCCTCTCGCTAAAATTTTTCTGCCTTGTGTGAGCAGTGGGAGAGGTTGCTGACCAGCTCCGACCGTGAAGATCAAGCTATGCTGGTCGACCGGGCGGTGACGGCGGCGTCCTCTCGCGGCCTCCTGGACATAAGAGGCTGACCACACCCCCTTCTCTTCCGCCTTTGCTTGTTCACCATAATCATCACCATGAATCATGTAGCTGAAAAGTTCGTATATTGGCAATGCGGCAGCCTTATTGTAATGGCTTTTGTGGAAGACGATCGGGCAGGGTGCAGCCGTCATCCTCACAGCAGCGGTCAAGAGGCGCTGGGGACCACCCCCGCTTGTTCGGCGCCGTCACGCTCGCTGCAATGTATTTGGCGACGTCGCTCAGTCCGGGCGTTCGCTTTTCCATCTTTCCTTGCTCCCCAAAAAGCCCGTCGCTCCTGTAGACAGAATGAAGACGAGGTCTGCGTGTGTAGAAGGAAGTAATGTTTAGCTCTTTTGAAGATTCTCCCGGCGACTATTGTTGTTCGTCATCCAAACGTCGCGGAATGACGCGTATTGTGTGGTTGAAATTCACCGTAGCAAGTTGCAGACATGTAGTACAGTCAATCTTGGAATATAGAACTTCAGGGCGATGCCGAAATTGTTCGCTATATCGACAATTGGAAATATAAAATATGGCAATTTGAAGCTTATTAGAAAACTCCGCACATCACTGATAGCTTTCCGAGATCGCGACAAGCGGTAGCTTCCGGAATTGTTTCTCAAAGCACGTAAAATACGAAACACAGGGTGGCGACCACGGCACTTTATTTAGTACGCAAAAAGTCTGTGAACTTCACTTGCTTTATCTTCTGCGTCATCAAGTTCAGTAAACCGCCTCCAAGCTTACTAACGCCATTAAAATAAAGCCCGGCGCCGTCCACTGCGCCGCCACGGCCACGAATTACGTTGAATGCTGACGCAAGCTCGGCTGCCGTATACGGTTTGGAACGTTGTCAGGGTCGATAGTAAAGTCTGCTTCTTCCTTAACGGCGATCTCCGCCACGATCGCAGCATCGTTGCGATCCGCCACAGCCTGCACGTCGTCGTTTTCCGTTCCCCTTTCGCATCCAATCACACCCTGCGTTCTCGTTGTCATGATGAGGCTGTCCCCATGCTACCATATCGAGAAGCTCGAGCAGGTGCTGAAGGCCACCCGAGCGACGCGACCTTCGAGAAGTCATCGCCCGCAACTCCATCAGGAGAAGCGCACTTGCAGGGGCTTTTGCGACGCGGCGTTCGATATATGAAATTTACGTGACGGTGGACGAGAGTTCGATACAATCGCGGAAAATTGCTATACCTTTGGCATAGGATTTCCAAGGGGACGTTTGGAGTGTTCAAGATATGCAATAATTCGATATATCCGTGTTTGAAATATTCAGGATCGACTGTACATTCGGGCAAAGTACTCAGGCGGTTTGGTGACGTCGGGCTGAAGTTGGCCGGGCGGCGAGTTAGTTTGTACGCCGTCTGGGCATTGGCTGCGCTTTAATTTATGTTCACTGTTTTCAGCTTTCCTTAATTTTTCATTGTAAGCCCTCATTCACACAGCCGTCACTTTCTCCCTCAAGGCACCGTTACGTCAAGAAACCGCGACGGAGACGTAAACGGAGTAGCGTTCGTACTGGAGCGCTCCGTCAGTGTATAGGATCGTCCGCCTAATGATCAGTTTAGCCTAGACTCGAGCGTGCTTAATCTGAAAAGGAAATAAAATGGCATAGATTTTTACGTGTGCTCACTTTTCGCTATATTTAGCCGTAAAAATTTCTTTTTCCGATTGGCTGGTTTTCTGATTCTGGTTTCTTTTCTGATTTGTCCGATACTGGGAGAACTACAAAATGGTTTCAGACGAGACAGACGCTTAGAGGACAATTTATTTGTCCTAACCCAATGCATAGAGGTGTCAATGGCTCAGGAGCGACCACTATGGATAGCATTTCTCGACATAAAGGGAGCCTACGACAACGTAGATAGAGAACTTCTATGGAGCATACTTGAGCGGGAGGGATTAGGCAAGGACTTTATACAGCTGTTGCAGGGAATTTACAATGAGAGCGAGGTGCAAATTACCTGGGAGGACCAAAAGTCCACGGAACCGGTAGTCACAAATAGAGGTTTAAAGCAGGGTTGTCCTCTGCCGCCATTGCTGTTCATGCTGTACATGGCTAGACTAGAAAGAAAGCTTGAAGGCAGTAAAATAGGTTTCAATCTATGTTATAGCCGCAAAGGACAGGAAGTGGAACAACATATCCTGGGACTGATATATGCAGATGACATAGTACTACTAGTACTACTAGCAGATAGCAAACAGTGTCTGCAACAGCTCACAAATATCTGCGGGAAGAAGCCACTGAACTGGGGTTAGAGTTTAGCACAGCAAAGTCGGGAGTTCTAGTTTTTAATGACAACGCCCGTAACGAATCGGTATTTGTTCAAAAAGCAGCTATACCGTGGGTAAGGGAATACAAATATCTGGGCATATGGTTAAACGAAGGTCAGGCGTATCTAAAAACTCATGAGGAGCATTTAAGAATGAAAGGCAGAAGAAACGCCTCTATCATGAAGCACAGAGCACTGTGGGGATATAACAGATATGAAGTAGTGAGAGGTATCTGCAAGGGAGTAGTGGTACCAGAACTCACCTTTTCAAACGCAGTAGTGTGTGTCAAATCAGACATTCAATCAGGGCTAGAAGCAAATCAGAGGGCCGTAGGTCGATTGGCATTAGGAGCACACAGTAAAACAAGAAATGAGGCAGTGCAGGGAGACATGGGATGGGCATCCTTCGAAGTGAGAGAAGCACAGAACAAAATTGTTTTGAAGAATGACTTAGAAATATGGATGATCAGAGATGGGCGGCCAAAGTGTTACGGTATCTTTACATGAAAAGCGTGGACACACAATGGAGAAAAAGAACCAGAAGGCTCAGGAAAAAGTATATGAAACCTGGAAGTGCAGGGGAAACGACCAAGGCAATAAAAAATGAAGTGAAAGAAACAGAGACAACAACCTGGAAAAAGAGAATGGACACAAAGAAGTCACTAGATATCTACAGGATCGGGAAGCAGGAGATCACAAGGGAAAAATTATTCGATAATACCAAAGGGAGTGCATTGCTTTTTGAAGCCCGAGCGGGTTGCTTGCGGACAAAATGCTTATCCGCGAGCCGGTACAGGAAGAACTATGCGCAGGCTGCGGCAGGGAGCCAGAACCATGCGACATATTGTAACGGAGTGCAAAAGTATCCGTCCAGTTCTCAGTGATGGAGCCTGCCAGCTTCCGGAAGCCCTTAGCTTTAAGGTTAGCGGAAAAGTGAACTGGGCAGCAGTAGAGGTTTAGTAAAAGAAGGTTAGAATGTTGGTGGGAAAAGAGCAGAGAACAATCTGGGAAGACATGCGAACAAAGAAGTCAGACTAGCACAAAATTTCCTGAAAGTATTTGCTTTTTATTTTGACATTATTTTTTATTTATTTTGTTTGTATTATTTGGCGAGGTGATTGTACAGTGGCGTTGCGACTAAGGACGCTGTGCAACGCCACCCCGTTATAAAGGGGAAGCCACTAAGCATCATCATCATCATCGACTGGTGAATTAAAAAAAAAGCACATAAATGAATAATGAAGTCCGGATTCACACTTTTTCTAGCCGGGGACAAGTTTTTTAAATAACGCTTTTCATTTCACATACAGACAAAAGTATGTTGCTGTGCTACGGAATGTCATTGTTGCCAGCATTATTTTTGGCCATGGTGGCTCAGTGGCTAAGGCGTTGCGCTGCTCAGCACAAGGTCGCGATTCGATTCCCGGCCGCGGCGGCCGTTTTTCTGATGGAGGCGAAAAGCAAAAACGCCCGTGTGTACGAGATTTCGGCGCACGTTAAAGATCCCCAGGTGGACAAAATTGATCCGCAGCCCTCCACTACGGCGCGCCTCATCGCCTGCGTTGCGTTGGCGCGTTAATCACTACAATTAATCAAGGACATATACGGCTCGTAGATCTAAAAAATTCGATTGAAATAGTTCTAGGGCGTTATCAGCAAAAACCGTTTATCGTTAAGGTGCTTCAAGTGACGCCCTTTCATTTGTGATAGAGAATATATACTCGACAAAATCGGTTGTCTGTCCCTTTAAAAATCGCCGTAGGTGGGCTTCACTACAACGCTCCGGAACCACCAATCACAGCGTTACCAAATGTGTAAATTTGGCAAAGGACGAGGCCATGGATACATACGATTAGAGTAAAAAATAAGCTTCTGCGCTTTGACAACAGTGCAATACGTGTATGTGCTCTGTTTGTACAGCGCAGAAACTATTTTTTACTCTGTAATCGCAGGTATGAGCTCGTCATTCGCCGAATTCGTACATTTGGTAACCGCTGATTGGTTGTTCCGGAGCGTTGTGGTGAAGCCCACCTGCGGCGATTTTTAAGAGTGTAGTTACTAATGAGGACGCTGGAACCAGACTTCCGTCACAACAAAGGGGCGGTCTCGCATTTGGCGCTCATGTGCTGGGCCACAGCGAACCGGGGAGGTATTATAGACTGCGCGTTTCACCTGCGTGCTTGTTAACTTGCGCGACAGCTACGGGGACCCTGCAACACTTTCTATGAGCGCTTTCGCTCTTTCTTTTCGCGTCTGGAACCAGTACGGGAGCTATAGTTATCGCCAGCAAGGAGCGGCACTGCATGCGGGATTTCACTCGTCGCGTCAGATACGCCTTCCGTTTCTGCTTTGTTTATGTGGCTTTATTTTGAAGTTGCTATCCAAAAGCCTTTATTGCTGCAACTGAAGGAAAACCGGCCAACGTCCGCTACATGGCCTCAGTGACGTGATTCGGGCCGTCGAAGTACGTCAAGACCACGAAAGAGAGAAAAATCTTTTCAGCAAGTTTCCAAGTTATCTGATGAGCATAGAGCAGTAATTTTTGGCTGAGGTACTTTGCCACCCCCTAATCTAAGTACTGGGTGTGTTGGGTGACTACGTTCTGCGAGCATTTAATATTTCAAAAAAAGTTCAGAAAAAGGAAAACTGAGACTCACATACAGACAATATCGCTACGAGAAAGACGTATAGACAGTTGCACAGACCGCCACGTTCACTCATCAGACGATGAAGCACTCGCGTTGCAGAGCCATGTTTGGGCTAAGATTGCTGACACCCACATGAATTTATATCGCCATCAACTCGGCATTTATCTTGCCATCCTGCTTCACTCAACCTTTGTCCCGTAGCCGCGTAAGAATATCGCGTCTGTTGTGCCGGCGCGTCGGTTTATTATGTGCCCTTAACCAACTCTTTCGAGATAGGAATGCACTAATCGTGACCTTTCTTCCACGCTGCACAGAACACCCCAAGGCCAGCCCCACCAACCTCCATTCCGGTAAGCTGGCCACCTGAGAATAGAAATATTTGAGTTCGCAGAATTTGTTTACATTGGTTTAAGTAACGGTATAGAGGGAATTGTGCCTGCTGTCTTAAAAAGAAGTCAATCCAACAGGGGGTACGGCTAGCGCGCCCGCATTGAAGGGACGCGTTGCTTAGCTTATACGCCTCGAGCTTCGCGATCGCTGCGCCGCCTGCCGCCGCTTCTTCCGCGGCGTTGACGGGATTTGCGCTGCGTGGCTGATGGGGCCGCGTGCAGTGTTTAGGTTCTGTTGCGCTTCTTTTCGCCTTTCCCTGCCCTGAAAAAAAACTTGGTTATGGTGACGTCTATTGGGCAAAGAGTACGTTTAGGTCACTTAAAAAGCAGCTGTGTCTTCGTAGAGTACGCGATCTCCTGCAAGAGCTACCCGGAGACGCGGTGGACGCGGTTCTGCGCGCTTCGTCGGCGCTCTTCCGGGCGTCGGCGACGGTAGCAACATATCACCCCTGTCACCTCCAAAACATCAGGCACAAATTAATTCTAACTGTGGCCTCGTTTAGACCTGATACTGGCACAATGAATGTTTGGCTTCATTTTGCAGCGTCGACAACGAATGCGGCTTCGTTTCGAATATATACGTCGCAGAAAAATATGTTTCGGGGATGTGATTACCCAATCCCGGACGATAACTTATGCCTTTTATAAGCATATAAAACCACGCGAAAATGTTAAGTATATTCCAAGCCTAGCTGTGCGTCGTTAAATATGTGCCCACACACCAAGGCAAGTTAATGAAACCACGAAAAAATAAATGCTGTGCAAGTGCGGAATTCAGAAACATAATTCTCTAACGGAATAAAAAAAAAACAGTGCAGCTTCTGACATGCTAAAGACGTTCTTCGAAACTTAAGCCAGGTAGGGTTCACTAGACCAACTATAGGCGAAATGCACTGCTATTTCGCGAGACATCGTTGGGAGGGGGGGGGGGGTGAGGGGAGGGGGGACGCTGTGTACAAATGCGGAGCGGAATCAAGCAATGAACGGTTTAGTCATCCCGCACACGAATCTCGCGTTCACATTTCTATGTTTTTCTACTTCAACGAAGAGCTGATCGTACGGCGGCCGCATTTTTGGAAGTATACAGGGTAGGGCTGTTCAACAAGCGATGAAAGGTGTCGTTGGAAGAGAGTGGTATGTGATAAGGCCCTCTGATTTCAGTTTCTGCTTTATTCTGGTGGCTCCCTGTGCCATATGACGATATTTCGAGGAAGCATTAGTCGCGGGACGCTGATTATATTCTAAGTCCGTCTCCGCGCTGCTCCAGAGGAGCAGATGAACCTTTGCGGGCGCTCACCTCACGACAAGAAGACTTTGTCGTGTGCTGATCCTCGAGTATAATTATGCATTGTCCATCGTACTTTTGTTGAATATTCATAAATTAACACAGTCTGGCTTGTAAATGGTGGTGGTCAATATCTGAAGTATAATATTGGCAAACGTACTTGGCGTGGTGTCAGGTATGAATGCCCCGCTGATTATGTAACCACACAAAACCGATTTAAATAGTGTGTATAGCCGTAGCATGAACATCTGAGGAACCGGTGGTTACAGAGACACTGCTAGTAAATTCAGGTCAGTGCAACTACAATCGGCTCCATCACACCGCGGTTTCCGCGACGCTGGCCTGTGACACACACCTGGCGCTTATACAGACCGAATATACCACACTAAGATCACGTCAGAAACATTTACACTCTCCAAAACACACCTCATTTGCGAACAGAGTGACTGCTCCACATAAACATGGATTTCAAAACACCCGCACACGGTAAATCTCAGTCGTGGACGTGCCGCAAAAACAACGGCGGCACTGGGGAGCGGGACGCGGACTCCCGCGCCTGCTTTCGAAATGGGCCGCTAGGAGGATTTCAGTGGCGCCCCTACAGGCCGCGCTCGATGGCGTATAGTGCTATTTCAGGGGAGCTCCGGGGGTTTCACTGGTGCCATCCCTGTCGCGGTGCCCGCTTTTCAGATGGAGGCGGAAACCGAAAACGTTCTGGAAATCTTCCTGCTGACACTGAAATGAACAATGTCTACGTGCCAATTTTAGTGTGAAAGCACAATTAGCCTGCCGGATGCGCGGAAAATTCGTGAAGCCTGTTTCGCAAAGCCCTCCCGCATTTTCCAAGTTTTAGATGGAAGCTTTATTCGTCTAACCCGCCAGTTCTCATTCCGGCGAAGCCGCTTTACTCGGAATCGCTTCTCCGTTCCTGCTCGCCAACGCGGCCGCCTCTTTCACAAGTTGCGCAATCGGCTGAAAACGGTGGTACACTCGGTGACAACTTAAGAACGGCACCGGAAGTTGCCGCTGTGCCTTATCACCGTAGCCGGATGTTTCTCTGCGCGGTGCAAGTAGGGCGTTACTGGGAATATTTTGAACATGGCGTGAGCCGTTCCCATGACTTTTTGAACTTAATATGCTTATAAACGACTCCAGTGACGACAAACAAACTGCGTGAGACAAGGCAGACGATATCACGCATTCATAGCAAACCCCTTTCAAAACGCGCGCGCACTGACGTCACGGTTCCGGCGCTTTGGCGGAGTGATACACTACATGAGGTGGTGCCGTTCTTGAGTTGTAACCGAGTATACGCCTCGAGCGCGGCCTGTAGGGGGCGCCACTGAAATCCCCCTAGCGGCCCGTTTCGAAAGCAGGCACGGGAGTCCCCGGCCCGCTCCCCCTGTCGCCGTTGCTTTTGGGGCTCGTTCAAGACAGCGATTTATCGTTTGTCCGCGTTCGAAATACCGAATAACGTGGGGCAGGCACTCTGTTTGCAAGCGTGGCATGTTCACGAGAGTATAAACGTTTATGACGCGATCTTAGTGAGATCTATATGAGCGCCGGGCGTGTCACAGTCCGGCGTCCCGAAGCCAGCATTTGCATGCAGCTGATTGCAATTCCGCTGCCCTGAAATTTAGTGACAGTGTCTCCGTAAGCAGTGTTTCCTCGATGGTCATGTTGCAGGCCATACACACTATGATGTAAATCGACTTTGTGCACTTACAAATCTAGCGGAGCACTCATACCTGACAGCACGCAAGTTACGCCTGCCAATATCACATATCAGATATTGATCAGTACCATGAACAAGCCAATGCGGCATAAATTTCACAAACATTGTACCAAAGAAGTACGACGGATAATGCAAAATTACACTCCGGAGTCAGCACACGACGACAAATTTAATGCTGGGTCGTCTTGTCCCGAGGTGAGCGCTCCCAAAGATTCATCTGTTACATTTATCCTCCACGAGAAGCGCGAAGATGGGCTTATAGAGTAATCCGCGTCCGTGACCAAACTCTTATTCGAAAACATCGTCGTAAGAGTCATGACACAGGGAGACTGCAGAATCTAGCATAAACCGAAATCAGAGGCCCTTATCAGATACGACACTCTTCCAACGAGCCCGTGTATACGAGATTTTTGGCGCACGTTAAGGCTCTCCAGGTGGTCAAAATTAATCCGGAGCCCTCCACTACGGCGTGCCTCATCGTCTCCGTTGCGTCGGCGCGTTAAAACCCTGCAATCAATCAATCAACTCTTCCAACGACACCTCGTATCGCTTGTGAACTGCCTATCCTGTATTCTTCAAAAATGAGTCCGCCGAGTGACCAGCCGTTTTTCAAGGCTAAAAACAAACGAAAAGTGAACACGCATCTTGTGTGTGCGATTACTAAAACGTTCATTCGTTGATTCCGCTCCGCATTTGTAAACAACGATAGTTAAGCGTCCTCCTCCTCACCCCCCCCCCCCCCCCCCCCCCTTGTCTAGCGAAATATCAGTGCATTTCGCATCTAGTTGGTCTGGTGAATACTACCTTGCTCGAACAAACGTCTTTAGCATTTCAGAAGCTGCACTCGTTTTTTTTTTCTCCTTCCCGTACGATTAGTCTATTTATCCTTACTTGCAGACCATTCATTTTCCCGTGGCTTTCATTAACATATACCTTGGTTCTTACTATAAAGGCATGAGTGGGCACATATCTGACAATGCACAGCCTTTGAGTCTACTTAACATTTTCGCGTGGCTTATATTCCCATAAAAGGCACAAGTTTTGTCAGCTATTGGGTTATCACGTCCCCGAAACATATTTTTCTACGACGTACATATTCGAAGCAAAGCCGCATTGTTGTCTGCGCTGCAAAACGAAACCAACCACTTACAGTGCCAATATCAGGTCTAAGCGAGGCGACAATAAATAGAATTCACTTGTGCTGACGTGTTCGAAGGTGACAGCGGTGATATGCTGCTGCCATCGCCGACGCCCGCAAGAGCGGCCAAGAAGCGCGCAGAAACCGCCTCCCCGGGTAGCTCTTGTTGGCGTTAGAGCGCTCTACCAAGGACGCAGCTGTTTTTTTTAGGTGCCCTAAACGTGCAGTTAGCTTACAGACGTCACCATAACAAGTTGTTTAGAGCGCGGAAGGCAAAGAGAAGCGAAAGAGAACCAGAACACTGCATGACCACCTATCAGCCACGCAGCGCTAATCCCGCAAACGCCGCGGAGAAGCGGCGGCAGGCGGCGCAGCGATCGCGAATCTCGAGGCTGTGAGCAGTTCCACTTTCGTTCGCTCGGAGGAAGAAGAGCGCGACTTGCAGGCGCATCGGTGTCCACGGAAGCGCGAATGGGTGAGAAAACAACGCAAAGCCGCCGCCGCAGAACATGTAGTCGGCCAAGCGCCGCCCCTGCCACGAAACTGATGCACACTCACTCCAACTCAGCAACACCCCGCAACCGCACTTTCTCGCGCCCCCACTTTAACTTACTTAAGCGTAGATCGTCCTTGGTACTTTGGTTGTTTTAATGCATTAATTGAAGCGTCACTCTCCTAGGCCAACGGGTGTTGCTATTACTGGTTCGACGTCTTATATTTTCTTCTCCATCTAGTGCGCAACAACTGACCATTTTGAATTACTAGTCGTATCTGTTCGCTTGTTTGCGTTCATCTTGGGCCACGTTGGCTAATATATATGGGAAGACAAGAAACTCGTCGTTGCTGCGTGTTTCATACGGCTAAATACGCACTGAAGGCGCATTATTTGACATCAGCGTCTGATTAAAGTTGTGCGTAGCTACAGCTCCTTCGCGGTTCGGTCTGACCACGCAGCCCGTGCCCGCAAGGAGGCGACAAGCCCGGCCAGAGTCCACGGCGGAAGCCTACCCGGCCGCGACCGTCAGCGCTTCCATCACGAGACATTCTCGTGGCCATAAGGACGGCGGCCCCGTCAGGCCGAAACGTAGCGATACGGAAGCCCCACCGACCCCCAAGCGGACGCCGTCCCCCTCTCAGGTGCGTGTCTTTTATGGGCGCAGTCCGTAGCCATAGAGTTTTCTACATCGATTTCGTCGAGACTACATGTATGTCTTGCGAGCGGAACTTCCCTGCTGCGGAAAAACTTCAGCGCCGTTCTGGAGGATGGCAGGTGGAGTTGTTTGTGGGTTGTTGCTTGGCCACAAACTCCCGCTCAAACTGCGCCGTCGTGCGGGGAGCTTTCAGCGTGACTACATATATAACCGCGCCGACATCTTGCGTTTTTCCGCCTTGGGCTACTCGGGAGTGTCGCGCTTACGCTTGGCGTCCGCGGCTTGATCGTCGTCGGTGGTCTCCTCCCGCAACGTTTCGGCCATGGCCGCCTATTTTTTCGGTTCATAAGTGGGCTTCACTGTGCAACACACAATGTGGCAAAGCCAGCTTTTAACGTACCAAAGATGCACGGATCTCCTTAAGTGAGTTTCCTTTCAAAAACAAATGTAATGTTGAAAAGACATTTTTCCAGAGGCGACATACGCCATCTTATATTGCGATATGAAGCGCCGGAAGCGAACACGTGGGCAGAGGCAGAGGTTGGGCCGAAGTAAAGTGAAAGGGAGGGATCTTCCTCGGTCTTTGCACGGAAAACAAGCGCCATTGCAGCGCTCTAAATAGGATACGGGCGGCAATTTTTTTGTGTCTGTGAAGGTTAACTTGCACGACAAGCTTTCTTCATCGCGAAGGGCATCGTTAAACGTCGTACGATCATCGAATTGCACATTGTCATTCTCCGATTATCATTTCCCCTTCTCAATCAACTGCCTCGGCCACGCTACTACTCTGTAGAACACGCAGTGTGTAGAAATAAATGCTACTAACAAAAAAGAAGGGATGTAAAGGAACACGCGCTGACGCTTTCGGTATGGCACAGTAAAGACGAATGACTTTTTTTTTGCTCCGTGTTTTTCTAGACGTAACTTCGCTTACGAGTGTTACGTCTCCGAGCTCGGTCTTAACTACAGTGTTGGTTCACGTTGAAGCGATTGCCTTTACGCCGTGCATGTCTTCCACAGTTTTCCTTAATCGACCAAATTTAGGGGAAGCCCACAGGTGGAGTAAGTATATAGGAAGGAAAATTTGACACCTATCTGAATTTCCGCCGTACGTCTACAAAGGAAAGCTCTGCAGCTTTCTCAAACTCTGAAGAAATATATTCGTCCTGGCCCAGGATTCGAAACCGTGACCACCGCCTAACTAGTGCAGTTGCTCTTCCAAGTCAGCTAATCAGGAGGATAGCTGTAAATAGCGCGAGGACGAATTGACCAACTCGGAATTTCTGGAAGGTGTTAATCGATCAAATTTGGGGAAAATTGCCAAGGTGGAGTAAGTCTCTGTGAGTTGACACAGTTTGGTTTAATCACTGCGTGCACAACCCTGGCCCACAAAGAATCCATTTTAAACCATTTTAGAAGCGTTTACCTTGTGAACTAAATGCCCAGCTGTCGTATTTGACACGCACCTCTGTTTTAAGGCTAAGCTTTAGTGTTCACACTGATGGCGTCTGTGACGCGAATACGCCCTGCAGGAAAGTCAACTTTCTCTGACGATGATGATGATTTTGGGCGAAGTGTAGCAAATTAAAACGCTTCCCTCCGAAGCTTGGCGACTGCTCCGTTACACTCCGTCCGCCTAACATGAAGTTAGGCCTAACGTGATGTTGTAATGTGAACATCGACAGCCGTGACCCACAGGCCGAAGTATACAATGAGAATGGCGTTTGCTCTGCGTGTCACAAGACTGTTATCCACAAGACGTTAGGCCTAACTTCCCATTTCGAGGTTTAGGACGTTAGGCCTAACGTCACATCTTGGGGTTTAACACCTCAAACCAGCACCCACTCAAAAATTAGCAGTGGCTTAGCTCGGCTATGCCAGTATGTATGTAGCGGTGAGCTAAGGTTCAGCTGGTTATTCTTAGCTTTCCTGGTTGTATAGGATTATCTTGATTATCATGCTTACTGCTGCTTCAGTGACACACACACGGTGTACGGATTATGTGACACATGTATATTTATCAAGCGGGGCTCCAGCGCACCATCCACCAATCGCCCAGTGCTAAGCTGGTTCCACAGGCACACGCCGGTGTTGCTGCGACGAGCGAGCCATCGGTTCCACACCCCGGCCACCCCTCGCATGATCATCAAGTGGACCGGGCGGCCACGTGCGGAATGGAGTTCGGGCGAAGACGCTGGGCGCGTGGGGTGTGCGAGAGATGGCGGGCAGCGAGCAGCGTTCTGTGCGCCGTGTGACGGCACTGCTCCTCGCGCATGCGCAGCACGGCTCTCCAGGAGCCAGGCGAAACTGCTCATCCTCGGCCAGTGTACCTCACGCTACAAAATTGCTCAGTGAGCGCCAAGCAGCACGTACCGATTCGCGCCGTACACCCTAAACACAAACGAGTGCACACCCGTCATTTGCCATGGATATTTTAGGAAAGTGTTGCGTACTTCCAGAGTAGCACGTACTAGCAGGGTGGCATTGGACAACCGAACAATCCACCACGCGAAAGCTTCGCGTAAAACCAATGTTGTCGTAAGACGGAGGGGAGCATTTTTTTTAGGTGAAGCAAACAGTGCATGTTTTGTTCAACCCAGTTAACCTGGCCGATTATCGTAATTTGATTCACCGTGGCTTCGTTCTCATCATATCCCTTTAGAAGGAATTTAGAAGAAGAAAGAATGTGGCTCTGTGGTACTTTAAAAACTTGAATAATTCACAAATCTTCCACTAAGATTAGTTTAGGAATTCACTGCGGTGTGTTTGTGTATGCGCTTGCTATTCTCCATCGCTGGGTAGCCGGTTTATCCATACTCTTAAATTGCCCCCAAAGTAAACGTAATACAAAAATTGTCTGTGGTTGAAGTGAGGAGCTCAATCCACCGTAACCCACAGTTGACTAGATCGATAAAGTTGGCGTGCAGGTAATTTTATATGCAATAGGTAGCAGCGTAGCAAACGCACTGCACATACCTTCTGAACGAAGCTGCAATGCTTTACTGTGTGCTTTCGGGCCATTTCACCCCAAAACGTTTTTTCGCTCCATTCTCGCTTGTAATTGATTGTAACTGGGAGACCCTAATCAGGTCACCCGGTTAAGGGTCGCGAAATATAACCCTGCGGTGTGGCAGTTCCATCGCCCTTCTGAGCAAAAAGGTCAAGTGATATGGCGAGAGAAATACCCATTTCCAAGCGGATTTTTCTGGCTTTTGCAATATGTTTAATTAAATCCCTAATTCGCAACAGAACATACTTACTCTTACCTATGATCTGGTAAAGTAATTGGGCTCTGCTTAATTTGAAAAAGCTATTGCAATATCTTCTTAGCGTCGCCGTAAGAGGATGACACGCATTTATCCATTCTCATGAGGCGGAGAATGGCTACCCCTCTGATTTAGCTGGATGACAGATGTAAGAAGGATGGAAAGACAAGAAACTTTTGTCTGTCGGCAAGTGGCTCGTGTTTAATTGCAGGCTTGAATTGCACGGACTACCTCGCGCATTTCAAACACTTTCCAGGGATGCTGAAGTATCACCGAATTTCGGTATTTAACTGTGACAAAAAGCGCCCAACTGCGCATCAGAAGTAACACACAATTGGCTTTTACAGAGCGACAGGCAAAAGACAGGCAAATGCTACCGAGTTCTCTTCTGTCAAAGTTTCGCCGCGCACATATTCAACACGAATGACCGAAGACGTGGTCTATACAGCCGCAAGCGCCACGAAGAGATAGCCATCGGATGCGAGATAGATGCGAGATGGTATGTTTACGGCGGCTGCTGGCAGCTGGTGCGGAGGTAGCTTTGTCTAAACTGTAACAAGCTGCGCGCGTCCTGTGTTTTCGTTTTTTGCCTTTCGTCTTGGCGCTGAGAGGCCAAATGGTGGCTCAGTTGTGGCGAAGCGGCTGCCTGACAGCCGCGTTTGTAACAGCTATGAAGTTTAACCGCAGGCAACACACAGAATCCGGCCGGCACCGTCGGCGAGAGCGTGTGCAGTGAAGACGGAGCTTGTCAAACGATATCTCGGTTTTCGTGCTGACAGAGCGCTAGGGAGAGAAACATTTGTCGCTGGCATGCGCTCTGGCTCTTTTCCTTTTACCTGTCTGTCCGTAGCACCCCTCACCCATGCAAGGAACAAGCGATTAGGAGCTTGAACATCCGCAACTGCATCCGGCGCTGGCTTGACCTTGGCTGAGGCTGAAGGTCAAACTGACGTAACGAGGCATTTTCTGGCTGTGAACTTGGAGCAATCGCGCTTACGCTCTAAAATATTCCGCCAGTCTGCAGCACTGTAATGGAAACCACACTGTGGCGCTTCACGCAATGCTTTAATTTGTTGGCGCCCGCGTCACTGTCTGATTTCTTATACGGGCTTCACGTTCCCAACCAATGCAGAAGACCGAGAAGGAAGAGGCGAGCAGCCCTGTTGACGTTGGTTCCGCCACGCCTATGCATAGCGCCAGTCTTTCAAGACGCAAAAGACGAAGAGGCGCCGGTCGTAGAGGAAGGCCGCACTACACCCGTACCCAACACCAAGGCGGCTCCAGAGGGCAATGGCGAAGACACAGCTGCTGTGCCCTCCAGCCAACCTGCGACGCCCTCGGCTAAAACTGTCATGAACATACAGACACCCAGGAAAGCGAAGACAGCCGCCACCAGGACCCCCAAGACCGCCCTTATAGGTCCAAAGAAGGGTACCCCAATGTACCCCGGCTACTCCGAAGACAACTGTAGCCTCCGTGGAAGCCGGCCCCTGAGCCCCCACCGGACGACCTTCAGGTCCCAAACGACGGTGCCCCCAGTGACGCCAACCGTCCCCGCTAGTCCCACGCCATCCTGTGCCAACAGGGCCGACAGTGTCATCGTACACACCGAAGCCCCAGAAGAGAGCTCGCGGACGATGCAGGCTGGCAGCACAGAAGCTTCCGGACATGACGCCGACAAGGGCGCTAGCCCCCCACGCAGCCACAAAAAATTACGCCAGGCGCAAGTTCGGGTTGTTGCATCTGCCGTCGCCAAGGTGGTTCGCAAAACAGTTCATCACCGTAAGTAGGCGTCTTTCGTGTGCGTCTGCACCGCCACATGCAATGGGCAGTAGGGTTCTAGAGCTCAGTGACTAACAGGCAGATACATACACCGCGATACACCGCGGACAGATTTCGGACAACCTTTAAGTGGTAGCTGGTAGCACTAACCTCGAAGAAGGTAGGTGCGGTATTCCATTGGGCAATAATACTTCTGCATTTAAAACCCACCTGACGGGCTTAGGTTGTCCTCGAAATTAATAAAGCAACATGCCAGCGGCAACTGCGCAGAGGGCTTGCAGTCCCTCGGGCGCTTGTTTTGGATCTAGTTGACGAAATAATGGGCCCCTAGTTGGTCGTAACGTGAGCACGCACTAGAGGGAGCCATCACGAGAACCGTGCTGAGGCAGAGAGACCTTAGGTCTTTAGTGCGCAGGGTGCTTGGACAACATTTTCCAATGCAGCAACAATGATAGATGCAGGAACACATGTGCCTACGAACAAATGTTTGCTCAGAGCCGGGTATACAGATCATGTTCAATTAAAAACAATTAACAGGCGTTAACTCCGTAATGTTCGTGTCTTTTTGTAGCCCCGTCTTTGTGTACTTCATTTCTGCAAATTGAACTTCCCTTCGCGCACCTCGCCTCCATCAGACTATCCTTACCCTCCATCCATTCTTCTGCCTTTTATCCTTCTTTCCACTTTTCCTGTTGGCGAACAGGAAGCCGACGCCGAAGTGTTTCTCTGAAGGGCAGTACTGCTGCTAGCGCAATAAAGGTTTCTGTGTGAAGTAACACAGCAGATTTTACTGAATGCAAGCGTCCATTGTGGCGGTGAATGATGAAGGGGGCACAGTACAAAATAAGTGATCCTTCGCAAGCCAACATTCTCTTTGCTTGCTGTGAGCATTATTTCCCCAGCTTGTGCAGCTATAAAATAGCCAGTTGATATATATCCGCTGGTGCCAGAATGGTTGCCCGGATGTTGAACTACACAAGAGGGCACACGCTCGTGCGCGCACTCGGCCTAAACGTTTACCGTAACCGCACATGCCCTCTCAAAAATGATCTAATGAAACACCATTTACCTACAGTTGTTTCTTCGGGAGTAGGTATGTCGGTGTTTCCCAATAACAATTTTAACATAATTTCTTTTTATTAAAAACTCATACGGCGGGTGACTGATTACAATTACAGAAAGTCGGAATTGGAAGATGCCATTCATTAAATTGCAGATGCAGAAGCAGGTGTGCAAATTTTAGTAACTTCACTAAACGAAGCTGTTGGGGCAAATTAGTGCATTATGATTGAAAAATAGAGCGCGACTTGGACAACGACAGTAAAGAAGGACGACGGGACAAGCGGGACAATTTTATTAACTGTGCTACTTTCATGCCGTACTGCCACGTATGCATGCAACTACAGCACATCACTCCATGTTTCAGCTCGAGACACACATCCAGGCCTCTTGTTTGGACACTGTTGCACTCACCACCGTTTACGTTATTCTTTTTACTGTTGTCAGACCCTAATTGGGATTGCTTGGAACCTGTCAACTTGTCTATTTCGCAGACCCCGCACTGGATGAGGACGAGGAGAGTTCTCTGACCAGCAAGGAGCAGCTGTCCATATTTTTCATAGGCTGCTTGGCTATGTTCTTTGTCGCCTTGGTACTCTTCCTAACCCTGTACTTCATCCTCAAAGGCTCGTCGATACCGCCTGGCGTCGATTGCAGGTCAAAAGGTACGCACCATCACGTGCTTTGCATGGATATTTCCTAAGTTGTGCAGTTATGTGGCTGCAGCGGGATATTCTCGAAGACTTACCCTGGCGAAGAATGAAACAATGTAGGGTACCTGGCTGGTCGCTTAGCACTGACACGTTGTCAGCTTAGCGGAAGAGGTGGTCGACGGGGACTGTAGCCTGCGGTTGGTTACCCACACCTAGCGACGGAAGTTGTCCTTTGAGTCACTACCAGTATGATCCTTCCTGAGAGCCGGCTTGTAACTTTGTCGCTGGCCGTAAGGACAGGAACCGTCATACTCGCGCGCAAGCGCAACCATTCCGGGTCAGTAGTACCCCAGCCCCGGGGCTTACATGGTTTTAGGCACACCGGCGTGAGCACGTTTATCGTTGGTGTGAAACAGCGAAGAAAATAAGGTAGAAAAAAAATCAATTTACAGTAGCGCTCACACTGCCCACTTCGTGTGTCTTAATTTTTTTTCACCATGTAACAACCTAAAGAGCACTCAACAAAACGGAGGTGAATTCATTTTTATATATAGAGGGCGCAATAATCGGCCCAAGCAAAGTAGCAGACGCCACTGAATGGAGTCTGCCGTTAAAAGCTGAAAGGCTGTCGCCACAGAGAAATATTTTTTAGCTTTTGCGCTTAGCCGCTGCATTGCCGCTTTGGGAGGTTACGTGTTACTCCTTTTTCAGCGTGTGCTTTTAACAGTGAGGCTGTTGTTACTGGCCGTAATGTGGGCGGTTGTGCGGCGTCATCAAAAGAAACAACATGTCGTTTCAATCGCGCGCCATCAGCCGCAAGGGGTTCGCACAACATCCGACAGATGGCGACGAGTGTACTGGCCAGTAGGAAAACGCAGTGAAACATCCCCCTCGCGAGGGCACGATCAAATGCAGAGCATTTCCGGGGGCGCATGACGTTAGTAGTTTGCGTTACGTTAAGGTTGTTGCACTTGTGGCAACTGCTGACGAGAGAGCGCTCGTCAGCAGTAATTTGAATGAGTCAAGGATATAAGGCGCGTTAGTAGCGTCCCATTCTGTGTCGGCTTTGTGGCGCAGTGGGTAGAACACCATGTACATTGCATTCCGCCTGCAGGGTCGAGGGATCGAAACCTGGCGCCGGATAGTATTTTTTTTATATATAGTAGGGACAACGACGGTGCGGACTACGGACGTCAACGCGGGTGACATCCGTGAGTTACTGAAATGCTCTGCATTTAAAAATTGGCTCCAATCCACGCTGTGAAGGTGGTTGGAAAGAAACCTGTAAACGACACCCACAACAACTGCCCATGCGAAGTCACTTTATTCCCACACGTGGCTCTACAAGAGTGAAACCGGAGATTCTGCCTGCCGTTACCTAGAATTCGCAGGGGCGGCGTTCCGAACGTTGAAGCCTCGGCCACGGCCGGGCTAGAGCGGCGGGACGCCGCCGCTGGAGCCCGGCCGTGCGTCGGCAGAAATAAAACGGCGAGCAGCGTCATTCGAAGGGTGAGACAGCGGATCCTAGCCATCGTGATGCGCTAGCACGGGGCTACACCACCGTGCGACACAAGCGCAGGACACCGAAGCAGAATTCGGCATGTGAGCGTAGTGATTCCCAGTTATACCTATTCAGACAAGTTAGTTTAGTAAGTTTGAGAATTGCGAAAAAGCTGAGGGAACTCTTAGTAATCGCGATTTATCAGAACTAGTTGCTCCTTTCGCCTTATGTAATACCTGTTGAACGCAACCGAATTGGTATTCACCAATTTATTCAATCAATCAATCGGTTTATTTCCCAGAAATACATCTGCAGAAGTCCATGGGCTAAAAGCAGACTTAACCGCTTGAACTGGGCCCATGAACCCTTACACAACAGTGTCGACGTATAACGCAGGGAGCTTTTATACAAAACTCTAACAAAATGAAACATATGGATACACACTGATTTTCAGACAATGAAATACACAGCAGGTAACAGTTTCAGTACATAATTTGAAAAATGCAATTTCACATATTCAAACAAAATGCAAATATGCAACGTCATAACGCTCTGAAGTATAAAACATTAAAATGTATAAAATTGTATAAAATTTATAAAAACGCATCAAGAAAATGGGAATGGGAGGGGAATGTATAACTAAAGAAATGGGCTATCAGCAAAACCATTTGCACTGCAGGGAGTGATGTTTATCAATCAATACATGGCTGTTTCCAGTTTACTCTTTGGTGGCAAAAAACACTTTTAGCTGTCCTAAAGAAAAATTAGCTGCAAATCGTATCTATTTAGAAATAATGACAAGTTGTGCTCTAGTGATTGCAACTTGTAGTTATTGCGGAATTTTCGCTGGTGCCAGTTGTCTGTGTTACGGGTATTTATAGGGTGAGTTTGGGCCTGGAGTGATGCCAAATGTATGAGAAAGTTTTTTATCGGTAGCGAAGAAAAGTAGAAGGAGCGGAGAATTCGGAAGTCGTACATGTAATTTGCCTTGATTATGTTGTAACGTGGAAAGAAAGTACGAGTGGAACACGAATAATCAAGGTTTGCAATATGGCGAACGGCTTTCTTTTGTAAGATGAGTAGTTTATTGATGTTTTGTTTAGTTGTAGTAGTCCATACTAAGCTGCAGTAATTTATATATGAGGCAAATAAAGCATTTTAGATGTTCAGTTTAACCAGCTATCGCGGCCGGCTTACACAAGATAGTTTTTTACAGGTAGTATCTACATGTTTATTCCAACAAAGCTGGGATTGGAACGTTACACCGAGGATCTTGTGATCATTTACTAATTCTACATCATGATTGGCATATTTAAGTGTATATTTCAGTTCAACTCTTCTGTTTTTAGCTCGGAATAAAACTGCTTTTGTTTTCGTCGGATTAACCTTAATTAGAACTTGACCAATGAGATAATTTATCCAGAACCGCGTTACATTTGAGCATTAGACTATTCTCATCAGGACCAGAAAGAAGTATAGTACTGTCATCGGCATATATTACAAATGTTGCATTTAAGTCAATGTGCGTAATATCATTTATATATAAATTAAAAAGCAGGGACCTAGCACGCTGCCTTGAGGAACACCATTTAAAATTGGTAGAAAAATAGACTGTTCACCAGAAATATACACTGACTGCACTCTGTTTTCTAGATACGATTTCATAACGTGTTAGGGGCTTCCCACGAATTCCTGATTGCGATAACTTTTCGGCTAAAATATTATGGTTTAGACAGTCGAAGGCTTTACTAAAATCAATAAAGAGTGCTAAAGTGAACTTATTGTTTTCTATATTTGACAATATGTGCTCCTTAATTGTTAGCAAGGCTGCTTCAGTGGACCTTCCTTTGCGAAAACCGAATTGTGCGTTCGTAATGATACTTCTTGCTTCAAGATAATTAGACATACGCGAGAAGATTAATTTTTCTATACATTTGGAGAAGACTGGTATGACAGATATGGGCCTGTAATTTTTAGGATCATATCTATCTCCATGCTTAAAAATTACCGTTATTCTTGCTCGCTTCATTTTATCTGGAAACAACGCATGCTGAAGAATTAAATTGTAAATATGAGTTAGAATTGGGGTAATAAATTCTAGGACGTACTTAACAGGTTTAATTTGAATGTTGTCTATATCTAATGCTCTACTATTTTTATACTCATAAAAGTTCTGTATACTTCGAAATCATCAGTAGGCTCCAAAAAACGCTTCCAGTAGGGCCACTAATAGGTATTTGGAGAGCAGTAGTTTCACCAGCTGGTACGTCAATGTTTGTAAAGTACCTATTGAGTAATCCGCAAGAATTTTCCCAGATAGTTTATGGCCATTCTGGACTATGCTTTCGATTGGTGTGTTTATCTTGCCGCGGCCTAGAGAGTCATTATTCAGAAATTTAGAAAACGGAGACCCATTCGTGGCAAGCCGTGCGCAAAGGTAGCACTTCTCTAGCGGCCAGATGTCTGTATGTGGTCTCTGAAGTTTGTTTTCCCGCCTCTGCAAACAAATCTTTAACGTATCTTTCCCGTACGACCACTTATTCCGTCGTGTTCGGGTTACCGAGGAGGTGCTGTCGAACAGTTTAACCAAGCCGTGCGTAGGAAGCGCGCAATGGACGCGAAGCTGCGCCTATACAGGCCCAAAAGAACCGCCGCTAAAGCAGACGGCGAAGTCGGCTCGCGCCGATGCGCCCGTCGGGCTGAGCGCGCGGGGAACGCTGAGTAAATTAGCCGCGCCATTTACATTGTGCTTCGTGAGTGAAATGCGCCATGCGCCTCCGCAGCCGCGGTGGGAGTTTCTTGTCCCGCACGCCACGAAAGAACCGTTGGCTGGTAGGGGTAGAAAGCTTTGCTTAAAAAGGACCTAAAGAGCTAGTTTATGTGCTCACAGTTTCA
Organism: Haemaphysalis longicornis; assembly: GCA_013339765.2. Lineage (NCBI taxonomy): Eukaryota > Metazoa > Arthropoda > Arachnida > Ixodida > Ixodidae > Haemaphysalis > Haemaphysalis longicornis. Next base: position 79,679,055 of record CM023452.1, on the reverse strand, counting down.
GATGGCCAGGAAACTCGCGGTGGTTACGCCACAATCGGCGTACCGTCGCCTACAGTCGACTGTGTTATGTTGCGCAGAGTGCCTCAAGGCTCGTGAGTACCTGTCCAGCAAGTTGAGCGAATCCATAGACCCGTGTGGCGACTTCTACGGCTACGTGTGCGACTCGTGGAAGAACCAGAGCTCCAGCTTCAAGCAGGACACGTTTCGGCACGTGGTGACGTCCGTCAACTCCACGCTGTTTTCTCGCCGAAGGATACAAAATTACGAAAAGACTCAGGGCATGCACATTTTGCAGCAAGTATACAGGTGAGCCACAAATAACCAACAGAAAAATTTACTTCAGTGCACGCAACAACTGTGAGGCACAGTGTGGTATGGCAGCACCCAGACAATATGCATATATGTATCTGGCCTGTTTGCGTTGCAGTCCGATGCACACGTCCTAGATCAATGTTACTAGGGCGTCCTTTCCCGCTGCAGCTTGTCGTTTAATGTGGCTAAAGCTTTGGAAATTTTCAGGAAGATCCTGTTAAAACACGACAAATCTTTAACACGCTGCATAAGACACAGTTGAAGCAATGTTGAAACGTCAAAAAAAAAAAAAAGTGGGATTTGGCAATCTTAGGCCCGACTTAGGAACTGTTGGCTTTACCCACTATGCGATTTCATAAAAATTTCTGGCAGTGCAGTGAGCAAACGTGTCGAAGCCATGCCTCAGACACTGCGAAATTTGATATATAAAGCTACTTCTGCACTAAAACTTTGCCTAAGCCTAAATGTTTCTCGCTCCTTAGAACAGCTTATTGATACCACCTATTTAAAGCGGTTTTCAATACAAGCAAAGGCTTATGCTCAATTATAACTGAAAATTGTCAGAATGAGACAATGTTTGAGGGATAGATCATAAGAGTTATACTAAACTACGAAGAGCTAGACATATCTTTCCTAGCCTTTTCGATAGTCGCAAGAAGAATGTCATTAACCAAAATCGCAAGCGGCTGAAATATGTCGCGTTTACTTGAACCCGCAATTCCGGCTACCCGGCACCGTAAATACGCTTCCTATAAGGCTTGAAATTACCGGTCATCACTCCACCTTGCCTCATGTACTACCATTTCGGAATTTCTCCCATTTCGCATGAAGACGCACACATTTTTTATTACTGTACATTGACAAGCTCCACTCTACTTCAGCTCCTGTGTATCGTAGGGCTTCCAGTGCAGCGGTCGCTCCGACGCAATCAGATGATCTGTAACAATCTGCAAAGACAATGTCGAAGTGGTTGTTGTATATAAGGAATTATTTGTGCCACTGTAATAAAAAGCAAGAATGTTATGCATCGCCAGCCGCTTCTTATTGCGGGAGCAATAGATGGGTCCTCGCAGCATACCTTGGCGCCGTCAACCCCTCAAGCTGATCTCCGTCAAGCTGAGCTCCGGTGGTTATCAAGCTTAACTCAGAGGCTGCATTCCAATTCTCGGACTGCTTGGTAGACAGCCTACGAAGCAGTCTAACTAGGCGTCTAAAGGGATGAAATTGGAACGGCGCCGCGGTCCCAAACGCAACTCCAGCGCAGGCGACAGCCTCGTAGCAGACATGTTGAAAAACGCAAGCCGCAGGTTTCGTAACTAATATTACCGTTGTTATTACAAACATTACGTGGTTTAAAAACTAAACAAAGTCATCTTCACCACTAGTAAATTATACTAAATATTTCAGTAAAAGAACAAGTGCTTTTGTTTCAACATTATTACGCAAAAAGGTGGCGCTGGTGTCACTTATTAGTTTAGACAGGAAGGTAGCCTGCATCGTTGCTGACTTTGATGCCGTCTCCTCGAAGCAGTCTTCGTTCGAATCGGAACGGTGCTTAACATGGCGGGCTGTCCGCGAAGACAGCATCGAAGCCGTATAAAGGGGAAATTGGGACGCGACCCTGAGCCGGCGGCGTCTTTCGTTGCGGAGGCGCCGTGTTCACACTGCCGCATCTGCTCAACGCGTGAATCGTCGGGCTCCTCGCGGTGCCCCGTCGCTGCTAGCAATCGCGTTGTGAAGAAGGTGCAGGACCTACTAGGTGGCAAAAGTAAGAGGATGAAATACCGCTGCTGCTGGACAACAAAATTAGTGACTTACAGAAAATGCTGTTGCTAAAGGGCACAATCGTGGCAACTGACGACTGACTTGGTTGCTGTCAGTTGTGTCAGTGGCCACGGTTACACTGACACTCCATGCCAAGGCATGCTTGGCATGGCGCGCCGGAGCTCGCCAAGAACGGCTCGTTGCGGTCTTTCAAGGTTGCAGATGGGGGCACGTTGGGCCGAGCGTACGGTTGGCGGGGAGAAGGAATGTGTGCTAACGCATACGTATGTATCCACCAAAGAAACTTCCATTTTCTTCGGAATCGAGCCTACTGTTCAAGTTTAGTACATAAATATGACGCTTAATTTGGAGTGCCTGTCTGTAATGTATCAAGAAAGCTTGCAAAGTTACCTTTCCATTTTGACAATACGGTTCGAAACATCAAAGAGATGGTAGTAATAAAAAATTACTATTGTAAGGAGACAGAACGCTTCTCTTAGGGAGCGCAGCAGAGCGAACCGTCTTCCCAGATCGCTATTCCACAACCAAACGACTTGTGATGATGATTATCTAGAAATGATGATTGTAATGGTTATGGACATATGACCACCGGTGGACGGTGGACGGGCACGGACTGAGGTAGTTTCCAGGTGTACGAGTAAGCGCTCACATTCCCTTCCCTCCAACCGTGGTTGGAAGCGGCCGCCTGGCCGCTGGGCATTTAAGATGCACCGTCGATGAAACGCTTCATGCGAGAAACGTGCACAATTTCACTTCGGCGTCTGCGACGGTCTTTGGAAACAGTTGCCGGCGACACTCGATAGTTCACCGGAGACGTTTGCTCACTGACCACGTAGGGGCCAATATACTACCGGTGCAAAAACTTCTCGCATAAGCCAGGTGAGCGAATTGGCTTCCAGTCCAGAGTAACACGTCATCTCGAGGGCGGAAAAGGATGTCGCGGTGAGTGGCATCTTACTGTGTTTTCCGTTGTTGCTGCGCGGCTTCAGTGTTTATGCGGGCTAGCTGACGGCAGTGATTGTTCCGAGAGATGAACAGGTCGGAAAATGGAGTTGCACGAGACACCGGAGCAGAGAGGAAAGCGGTGTCCATAACGAAGGAAGGGGAACGGCCGAAAACGAGGAAGAAAGGTGAATAACCGTTGGTGCGCTGAACAGCAGGGTTATAGGCGAAGGTTACGAAAGGGAGAACGTGGTCCCAGTTGGTGCGATCCGGCCTAACGTACGTTGAGAGCATGTCGGAGAGTTCTATGAAATCGTTCGGTAGTCTGAGGGTGGTAGCTGTTACTCGTTTTGTAAATGGTATTGGCAGCTCGAAGCACTTCCGCAAGAACTTGCGATAAAAAGGCCTTGCCTCGGTCGCTAAAAAAGCACGCGAGGTGCACCGTGCCGCAACATGATGCTTTGCAGAACAAAATCTGCGATTTATTGGGCGCATCCGGATCGCAGTGATGATGTCTCAGCGTACCGGGTTAATTGAGCAACCACAGTTATAATCAATCCAGCGGTAGCCGGCTGGTGTGCATGGAAGCGGTCCGTAGAGATCAATGCCCACTGATTCGAAAGGCACCGACGGACAAGGAAACGGTTGTAGTGTACCGGGTGCGGGAGACGTACTGCGCTTCCGGTGTTGGCATTTGGCGCAAGAGGAAATATACTTGGCCACGTTTGTGGAGAGTCCAGACCAGAAGTAGCGACTGCGAATGTGGTCGTAGGTTTTTGCAAAACCAAGACGTCCTGCTGTGGCATCATCATGAAACGCCTCTGAGATGGCTCTCCGTAGTGGCTGAGGTACCACAGGGACCCAGCTGCTGCCTTCAGGATGTGACTTTAACGAAGAAGAACTCCCTCTACAAGCCGGAAATTATTTAGCTGTCGACGTAGACGGCTGTTGGGAGGTGGTGCGGAGCCGTCCATTTTGTCCATTATGGTACGACAATAAGTGTCGCTTCGCTGGAGTTCCGGCAGGTTGTCTAGAATATCAACCATTGCAGGAAGAATGGGTGTGACCATTAGAGCAGCTTGGTTTGCAAGGGAGGCAGCAGAGCGAACGGTTCCGTCCTTTATTTCCCAGATCGCGATTCCACAACCAAACGACTTGTGATGATGATTATGTGCAATTGATGATTTTAATGGTTATGGACAGGTGAGAGGTTAACCACACTGGTGGATGGTGGACGGGCACGGTCTGAGGTAGTTCACAGGTGCACGAGTAAGCGTTGAGATGCAACTTTCACAGAACTGACAGTAGGCTGAGAGTTCTGTAGCTTTTATTCTCATCGGCACTCCCATCTTGTAGATAAGGATCCCAACTTATTCTCAAGATAACTGTTCCTTCGGCCTGCCTAGCATCGTGTGTGTGTGCGTGCGTATGTGAGATTGTGCGTGTTCATTGACATAGCCTAGTAGTTTTTGAAACGAAGGGCTCGTGGAAGGAATACACAAGCAAGAGTGAGCAGTTTAGAACACAACAGAAATCGTGGGGAATCATTTGACTGTTTTTAAATGATATACGAATAAGGAACATTCTCAATTTTGTATTAGGAAAGACAGCGGCGAAAAACACGCATCCATAGTGGGGACCGAACTCCACGCCGCCCCGTTGCATGCTGGATGCCTTGGCAAAACGGTGTTCCCGCCACTTTATGTGGTATTTATGTTTAGTTGAACTGAATTTTCTGTTTCAGTGTTGTACACAGCGCCGCTCTGGCAACTAGGGGTGAAGAGACCCCCCGGGTGGTGGCTCACATCTCAGTCACGGCCCAGGACCACATTCCGTTTCTGGGCCATGAAACCAAGCCACGTTGTAAAAACCCCAGCGGCGTGTTTGACAAAGAGCGTAGCAGTAGCGCCGAGAAGGGAATGGGAAGAAGAAACAGGAGATAGCTTCGCTTAAAAAGCGATGGCTAGTAACCGGTTTGTGAGCGCTGTGTGGCTCGCCGGGCGGCTTATAAACTTTTCTTAAGAAAAATTAGGAGAAACCTTCTCATGCGACACAGTTCGACTTAAATAACTTTTCAGGTGTAAGCCACTCAGCCAGGAAGGCAGCCAGAGAAGAAAGCAGCTACAAGGTTTCTTATGCACTTTACAGCAGTCAGCGGGTTTCTCAAAGACACCCATTGAGCAGGACATTTCATGTCATCGGCGCATACATCGATTGCAGAATTGCATGCGTAATACGTGGAGGGCACTCCGGTGCTGATAATAAGTGCCCCCGATTGTTTATGTGCCCTTTTTTCGTTCCTCTTTATGCCACGCCCGCTTCAACTGTGGCTCTGTAATCCGCCCTTTGCAGGTCGTGCTACGAGTACATGTCAAAGGAAGGGGACATAAAAGGAGCCGTTGCGCAAGCGCGGGGCCTTTTGTACCTGCACGAGCTCACCGCCGCTGACTCCTCCTTCCACGTTGTGCGATACCTAGTGCGACAGTCCCTGCTGGTAAAGAGGCTGTCCGCGATCTGACGGAATCCGTTTAGGACGCGTTCGAGAGATTTCGGAAATTTAGCAATGCTAGACCTTGACAAGCGACATCACGCACACGTAGCTGTAGCGCAATATGTTATTTTATGTTTGGCTTTTGTAGAAATTTGTAGAGAGGTGCGGGGGTGCGACAAAAAAAAAAGCATCTAGAGTTAGTTTCAGGCCAACACCGGAGTGACCACCTTAAAATAACTTCTGTAATTTTGGTTACTTATTCTGTGCATAGTATTATCGGTTAGTCCTAGCCTTATCTATGTTAAAACTTTACGTAGCTCCATTGGTGTTGAAATTATGCCTGGTTACCTGGACGACCGTTTTACGTTCATTTTCAAAGGACGAAGCTGGCGATGTTTTGCTTAGATAATTCCGCGAATTGATCTTCTAGACGATGGGGATTTTTTTCTCCAAGAAACGAGCAACCCAAGTTGCATCAGTACCATTGACAACACCTCCATTTCATAGTTCTCAGTGAATCCCGCAGCCGCAAGCAATGCTTCGCAAAATGAACCCAGCTTCTCTAATGTTTCGCTGCCAAGTACTCCTGAATGGGGTGGGTTCGGGGTTAAAAACAACAGAGGACTCATTGACGCTTGTTGGACCTCTGGGTCCTCCAGCTGCGGCGCGATGCTCAGAAAGCGGAGCGACACGTCGTGATACGATGAGGCTTTATGGAATCAGAAGAAGCAGAACGCGAGCCGGCGCAGCCAAGCGAGCATGCGACAGCTCATGAAAAGCAGCATGAAATGATGATGATCAGTGTCGTCTGCTAGCAGCGAGGAAGTCCCAACAGTCTCCCCCGGCGACAGATGACGCTAGGTCCATGGCTTCCGAAGGGTGGAGTACGGCACGCTGGACTGTAGTGCTGCTGGGCAAACGTAGAGAGCAAGTCCTGAGACTTCGTCCCGTCCATCGATCGACTCTTCTAATCGCGGCGTCAAGGTCCACAGTTTTCTATGAGTATGTTTTTCGCCGAGTAGAATGATTCTCTACTTTCATAAGTGTCTTTTTCTTGGCTGGATTTGAGATTCCCGTCACATCAGTCGTCCGCCGTCAAGAGAGCGCTTCCTCCGTCATCCGGTGTTTCCTCTGCCTAACCTGTCGCTTCATGCAATTTGTCAACAGTGTTTTAGAAGCCACAGTCGTTTCATCAAAGTAGGAGCAGGAAAGGTTTCTAAACCTAAACCAGGGAAAGTTGGTGCAAACGGAAAGCTTTTCTTGCAGGTGTCGGACCTTCAAGAAGGGTGTGCTTTTGCTGCATTTTCTTTGTTTTCTTCCATGGTCATATTGCCGTCTTCACTTCTGTTTTGTTCGGTGTCTGCAGCGCAACAATTTTCCCTTGATGCCTCCCTTTGGGCTCTGCATTACGTCTTCTGGCTAGCTCTTTCTTTTTGCGTTTGTGTTTCATCGACTCGGCTCGTTTTGCAGACTTTCGCCCACGAAGATTTTCAGTTTTCTTTGACTTCTCGATGTAGTGCAGGATGTTCTGGAGCTTGAACGAAAGTGTATCGAAGCGCTGGTTCCGAAGACTGCTTAGCACTTTTAGGGTTCCCGGAGGTGAGTAGAGGAATTTTCCCTGTGAAGTCATTCTATTTTAGAAGGTGGAAATGATCGCAGTGGCGTTGCTCGTTGGTTTGCAAATGTTCATGGAAGCTTCGCGAGGAGATTTAATTCTTGTGCATCCTGATCGATACGTTAGTGGGCTCTGCTTCAATGGGGGGATCGTTCATACAGGTGAGAGTCTTGCGGTAGTTGGGCTGTCGTTGGGGGCCAGTTTACCACAGATTGAATCTGGTGGTTCAAAGTAGGCGGTAAAATTCCAGGACTCGAATTAGCTCCAAAGGGCACCCGAGTGATTTTCCGTGCGTCTAAGTCCTGCTGTGGATGTTCCTGCTTGAGGCGATGTGTGCTTGCCTGTTGGTATTGAAAGAACGGTCGCCGGGCGTGGCGTCGAAGACCGGCATTCCTGCATCTTGAAACGTAGACTAGCCGTCAAGGTGACAACCTTGTCGCGGTACTGTCCGGCGTCTAACGTCTTACTCTCTAGCAAGTCGTCTGGTGTCTCCTCGAAAACCGCGCCATCCACGTTCTCAATCTGTGCATAAAATGCGCCGATTCGGTCGAGCAGTACACGTACTGCCGATGGTGTCGCCTCTCGATGTCCTTTTATATGGCCTTCCGCTTCCGCTAGAAGGCCATCCAGTTTGCGCCCGTAGTCTGAGGCGTCGTAGAAGTTTCCGCTCCATTCCGGTCGCACGCAGATGGGAACCCTCGCCAAGATCGCAGGCGCCGCGTCGTTTCCTCTGCTTTCGCGTCTCCGTGCATCGATGTGCTTGGCGTCGGCTAAAAGTCCCAGGTTTCGGCACCATGTGTTGGACCTCTGGGTCCTCCAGCTGCGGCGCGATGCTCAGAAAGGGGAGCGACACGTCGTGATGCGACGAGGCTTTAATGAATGAATGAATGACATTTATTAAGATGGGGGAGGCCACATGGCCGTAGTTGGGGAAGGGGAAGAAGGGAGGAGGGGGAGGTGATCACTCAATCGTTAGAGATGACCTGTTGGAGATAGATGATCAGTGATTTCTTTGGGAGGGGGATTGTAGACCCGATCTCACACTACCCTTGCCAGGCCACTCTTAATGGAAAACACACCTAGAGCGTGCAGAAAATTGGGGTCTTCGTACGGGGGATCATCAGGGGACGAGTTGGGGGGCAGAGCACTGAGCGAGAAGATGCGAGAAGATGCGAAAGCTGCACAGTGCCAAGTGAGGTGCCTGAGGTCTGAAAAAAACATTCTGCTGGCAATGGGGACAGCAGGGAGAGGCTGAAGAGTCCAAATGGAACCATTTCCGCAGTATGGAGGGTGTGAGGGCCGCATTAGCGATTGTGTTATTAACAAAGATTTCTGCGGAACGGGGTAGGGTGGGGACACCATTCAGGTAGCCCTACGGAGTCTTCTCAGCGAGCCGCTTTCGGCGAGAATATTTAGCATGATCCAGTTGGGGGCGAGGATGTAGACCTGGATCAGGTGCAAGATCGGGAGCAATCAAGGGAGGTGTAGACTGAAGGCTCTCCCGCGCTGCATTATGAGCAGCGTGATTGCCAATCTCCTGGGTCACATGCCCCGGAATCCAGGCTACGCGGACTGGCGTTCCGTTTCGGGCCAGTAGGTTAACCATGGCGTGGCTGTGATGAACGGTAGGGTGATCAGAGTAAGGCCTATTGAATGCTCTGATGGCGGCGTGGGAATCAGTGAGGAGGCGGACCCTGGGTGGTGGTGGTGCACGAGCCATGTAGGTCATGTGATCCAGGGCTCCTAGGAGACCATGGAGCTCGGCTTGGAGAGGTGACGGGGCGATGGTAGCCATAGTAATGGCGCCGCTAAGATCAGGGCGTTCTTCGCAGTGCCAAGCCAAACCGATAGAGTTGTCTTGTAGGCTGGCGTCTGTAAATATGTCCACCTCGTTTGGTAGCCTCTGTGCCATGCATCGGCGGAGGGCGCGCAGACGCGGAACGACGCTAGCTCGAGGGATAGCCTACCGTTGCGAAGAAACCACGGTATTTCGAGCCCAAGGGGGTGCGGGAGGAGATGGCATGGGTCCGATTTGGCGCGTTTGAGAGTCCAATGCAGTAATTGCAGCACCCTGGATAGTGAGCGTGCGCCGGAGTTGATGGTGTTTCCAGGCCTCTTCAAGAATTTCTGGCAGGGGAGGCAGAGGAGCAGCTTTCTCTAAGGCGCAGATCCTAGTGTGCCGTGGGAGGCCTGTGATCGTCCGCAGGGACGCACGATGAAGAATTTGTAGTTGCTTCATGTGAGCTGGACGGAGGTCAAATGCAGGGGCGCCGTACAGAATTCGACCAAGGGCAACTGATCGAGTGAGCGCGAGGCAAGCAGCCTGACTAGCTCCACCATACTTATTAGACATCCTGGAGATCAAATGCAGCATTGGTTTCCAGTTGCGTCTAAGTTGAGTGATCCAACGTCTGGCACTGTTGTGGCTGCTCAATGGGATTCCCAAGATGCGAACCTGGTCGCACTTGGTTTGGATTGGCGTTCCGGCCAGATAAATAACATGATGGAAGTGAGATGGTGGGTTATGTAGCCCATGAACGAGTAGAAACTCTGTCTTATCAGGAGCCAACCTAACCCAAGTGAAGGAAGGATTTGGGCTAGACTAGAAGCCGCTGCTTGTAGTTTCAACAATCATACTTTCGACGTCCGGATAGTCAGCTGCCTCAGTCCACACCGTGAGGTCATCAGCGTAGATTGCAAAACGGGATGGTGGTATCGGTCCTCTAGCTGACGAGCGATTCGCGTTGTTGCTAAATTAAAAAGCACGGGCCCGAGATGGAACCCTGGGGTACCCCCCTAGCCAAGAAATAGGTTCTGGGGCGCCATCCCGGGTGGCGTGCCACTAAGCTGAATAGGCCGATTTCCGGAAAGGATTTTATCCAATTTTGAGCCCGTTGACTTGGATATGCAGCAGCCAGTTCGGTAAGGATTGGCGGCTTGACTGACATTATCGAATGCCTTTCGCATTTCGATGGCTAGAACATAGTCCGGGTTACCGGCACGCGATTTACGGTTGAAGAAGAACGCTAGACGGCGCAGCCTCGTGAGCATGCGACAGCTCGTGAAAAGCAGCATGAAATGATGATGATCAGTGTCGTCTGCTAGCAGCGAGGAAGTCCCAACAACGCTTGTTGACTCAGAACAGGAATGCGTGGAACCGTATCCACGCACAGCTTCTCTGTAAAGCTTATAATCCCTCCTTGGGCTCCTTACGGGATTCAAAGGGTACACTTGCTCAAATTTGTGAAGGTACCCGCCGTGTGATATTGTCTCGTTAGTATCTATCGGTATCAAGCGATACAACATATCGATAGTATGTATCGGTAGGATGGGCTACTACAAGATATAGTATCCCCGACCCTCGACTTATGTCCATGCATGTGGCGCTAGGCGAAGGAGAATGCCACGGCGTTTAAAAAGTGCTCATGGCGGCGCCCTCGAAGGCAGCTATTGTGACCGAAGCCGCCGAAAGGTGGGGCGACAGCTATCGACGCCTGTGCCGAGCCCAAGTTCATGAGAGATTAGAACGCCAACAGCGCGGCTCGTGAAGGGGCGCGTGGCGGCCTCTTCTATTTCTATTTCATTTTCACTTTAAGTGTTACCAAGACTAGCTCTGCGTGATCTTGTTGGAACAAAACTCAACCAAAAACAGGTATGCTAGCTAACACTCGCCGCTGCTTGCCTGAGAGGTTAACGCGATGAGATGGGGGGACAGGTCAAGAAAAAAGAAGCAACGGGAAAGAAAAAAGGAAACACCACGTCCCTTTTTTGTCTGACCACATAGGTAAGAGAGAATTCTCGGTAGGCAACACGGTTGGCTATAGGCTCTTTCTTGCATTCTTGAGCAATTCAACTAATGAGAATGACCTGGTGTTCGACAGTTGTGTAAGTGCGCTCTTCTGCAGCCAGCGCTTCCCCGTCAGTTTTTTGGCAGCTACTCGTGATGTTTTAGACCCAGGCAAGGGTGTTTTGTTTACACGTTAAAAAAAACGGAGTCAATGAGCAAACCTAAATTCGAGAATGCTCGTGCGCAGGTAGTGTAGATGTGTCTCCCCTAAAATGCACCTGTGGTTCACTTGACGCTTAACAGGGTTTTGCCATGCATGAATGGTGCTTCCCAAAACTCGCAGGTTGGCCTTTCCACGCTGTTCAGCGTCAAGTACGTGTTCGAGTACGGGCGAATCATGGTTTTCATGCAGAGGGGACGTTCCCTGGAAGAAAAGCTGGGCTTCACCCTCGACACAGACGAGAACCGCAAGCACCTCGAGAACGTCCTCCAGGTATGCAAACGCACTTCAGTCGGTTACTTCCAAAGTGTTGAAAACGGTGGAGCTAAGGCCGACTTTACAAGCAACTCTCGAGGCGACACGACAGGGACAGAATTACAGGTGAATTTTCTCTGTTATAGTCCAAATTGAAGCCCTTTTCTTTTTTATTAAGCCAAGAATAGAACGTGGTAGCGTCCTCACGTCAACGCAAAACGGCGGTGATGACTGCGCCATGCCGTCGTAGTGAAACTGCTGCTTTGGCTAGGTTACTGATCTATTTTAAAACACGAGAATGCTCCAAACATATATTCCCGCCCGAGTAGTGCCTATTGAAAAAAATACTGCGGAAATTCAGAGAATTATCTACTAATGCATACCATTCTTATGCCGCTTGTCGTGAGTGTGAGTTCCTAAGTCCATTTTTTTTGTTTTTTTTAAAGCCTATCCTACCTGTTACCTCCATTTACGCTATTATAACGATGATAAGTTGAACGTTCGCAAAATCTGAATTCTTGTGGAAATGCAGGGCGTTATACGGCTTGCCATGTTGTGTAATTGCTTTATATTTTTTCTGATTCCTTTGTTCTTCAAAATTTCGTTCGACCAATTATATACATACCTCGGCAAAGTTGGCGCGGCTCACTCAAATCCACTCACAATTTTTTTTTTCTAACCACCACTCACTCAAACTCAGACTCAATGCTGAGCAGCACATCTGCGCTCACTCAAACTCATATTGAGCGCAAAACTCAAAACTCACTCGGAGCTCAAAACTCAAAATGTACTCAGAACTCAAAATGTACTCAAACTCAAAATGAACTCAACACTCAAAATGGACTCAAACTCGAAATGTACTCAAACTCGAAATGTATTCAAAACTAAAAATGGACTCAAAACTCAAAATTGACTCAAAACTCAAAATGTACTCAAGACTCAAAATGGGCTGAGAACTCAAAATGGGCTGAGAACTCAAAATGAATTCAGAACTCAAATGGGCTCAGAACTCTCTCGTTCTAGGAATTTACTCGGGCTCAGATAGACTGATTTCATTAGCATTAAGTGTTTTCAAATTCACCAGTGGTAAAAATATTACGGGTGCGAATTCGGGACCTCGAACTCTTGCATTCGGCACGACATGACACCGTAGCTCCTGTGAGGTCGGAAACAATTTTCGTTGAAGATTTAATACAGCTACACTTGCTGCCCATGATGACTAGCGCTGGATGCAAGCAATTGTACGTATATATTGGATGTCAAACTCTTGATGTAGGTTCCGTGTTCATGTTCATGACAGAGGCGTCCAGACTGGATGGTGTGCTGGGTCCCTGGGTCGAAACAAGCAAGATTGGGCGAGGGGACGTGCGCTCACTGCTCCGTTCATTTACGTCGAAGCTGTTTAGGGTTACGGTTCCGTGCATTCTTGCTCTGCATCCTGAAAAAACGCCTTGTGTGAAAGCAAACTGTCCCCGCGAATCTCTGAAGCCCGAGGCGTTCATGGATATGCCTTTGCTTTTTTAATGCGTAGCATTCTTTGCCGAGTACCCCCCCCCCCCCCTCCGCCTCCCCCCGGCAGGATCGTGTAACGCCCTGCATTTACATAAAAATGCAGATATCACGGAAGTTCAACCTGTAATCATTATAAAAGCGTAAATGTAGAGGATTGATCAAACCAAATGTTAAAAAACTAAAAAAAAAGAAAAATATCGAAAATGGTGAACCGTGTAACACGGGAGTCATCGATAGTCTCAGATTGGGTTAAAATTCAGAGAGATGTGGCGCTAAAGAATGTGGCGTATCACATTGTGGGTGTCGAGGAGGGAAATCCCGTGGGACAAACAAAAAAGTGCCTCGTTGTTTGCTGAGGCACTTGTATTGGTTTTTATTAGCATTTGCTAGGTGGGATGAGCTCTCGTAGCTCGGAAAAGCACCACGCTATTTTTGTAAGCAATCACCGCCTCCGTACCCAGTTGTTAATTTCCAGCATGCACGCGTGTGCGTGTGCGTGTGCGAGTGCGAGTGCGAGTGCGAGTGCGAGTGCGAGTGCGAGTGCGTGTGCGCGTGCGCGTACGCGTGCGTTTGCATGTGCGTGCGTGTGTTGCGTCAGTCACCTCTTCTTTCATTGTGTTTCACATGTAGTCGTTGGAGAACTGCAGAGCCCGAGTTAATTCTTTTCCTTTACATTGTTATCATGTGCGAGATTTTATATTTTGCGCTGATTTCTTATTGTAAAACAAATCAGTTCGAGCGCACACATAAACTGCGCTTGCTTATTTTTGTGAAGTGTTTTCCTTCTGTCGCAATGTCTGTTTATGTCCTGGTGGCTCTGTTGCCTCTCTATCTCCTGCACTCTCGCAAGGCGTTAATGTGTCACATGTTAGTGGCCAATTCTGGATTCGTGTGCACGTTGGTACACTGTGGGAAGGAAATTACGGACACAAAATGCGGCTGCAAGGCTTATTCATAAACAAATGTGAAATTCGCCTTTCTGATAAGCTCTGATGCCACCTGTTACCTATGGTCGTCCACAATTTCCACGACACTATACGTGTCGAAGGATTTGCTTGTTTGTTGGGACAAGGGGAAAAGGAGGAAGTAACGTTTGAATGGCAGTTACTAGCAGAGAGTTTTTGAGTCTGGTGATTTAAGTTCGAGAGCTTGGGAGAGCTTTGTTTTTACCCCATGCCATCCTGCCTCGATGATTCACCAATTAGACGCCCATATTTTTATTACAAGGGTTTTTCTTATTACTAGGAGGCAATTGACATCTCTGGACAAACCTTCGCATGTATATAGCACAACTGCCTTACGGGTTGGCAAGGAATTTTGGTTAAACCCGACCCAGCACTTAAAGAAAGATACCTTTTGCTATATCCTCATTTGTCCCACGTGGTCTCCCTCGGCGAGACCTTTAATTTGATACCCCACACACCATAGCAGGATCATATGGAATTCATACCAGTCAAACTAACCATGACTCTCATGACTGTAACCAGGACGCATTATTTAAATGTCCGACGTGATTCCCCTAACTGAAACCTTCAATTTGACACCCCACATGCTTTAGCGGCCTCACCTTGAATTTAACCCAATCTATGACTCATAATAACCATCTTTTGATTAGAACCACGAAGCCTTTTTTTTTATTTGTACCACGTGATTCCCCTCGTCAAGACCGTAAACTTGATACCCTACACGCCATAGCGGGGTCACTTCGAATTTTAACCCAATATAAGACTCGCCATGACTATCTCATGGTTATAACCAGGAAGCATTTTTGTATTTCTCTTACGTGATTCCGTTCATCAAGACAATTAATTTGATACCCATCACATCCTAGCGGTATCAGTTTGAATGTTAAACCAATCAATGACTAACCATGACTATCTCATGAAATAGCCATACCGCAATTTTGTCCCACGTGATTTCCCCCATCGGAACCTTCAATTTGATGCCCCGCACACCCAGTGGCGTCATTGTGAATTTTAACCAAATTTATGACCCACCTTGACTATGTCATGATAATAATCAGGAAGCACATGATTACTCTCATCGAGACATTTAATTTGATACGCCACATGCCTTAGCGTCATGAACTTGAGTTTTAACTGAATCTATGACTAACCATGACTACGTCATGATATAACCATAACGCATTTTTGTTCCGAATGATTCCCCACATCGAGACCTTGTATTTGATTCCCCACATGCCCTCGCAGCGTCATTTTGAATTTTAATCCAATCTATGACTCATTATGACTGCCTGATGACTACAATCAGGAATCATTTCTTTATTTATTCCGCGTGATTTCGTTAATCGGGACCTTTCATTTGATACCTTACACGCCTTAGCGTCATCAGTTTGACATTTCACCCAATCTAATGCGGTCATTATTCTGTCTAAGGGGCGTTGCTTAGTCAATTCAGCTAATTCATTTGAAACAGCAGAAGGGACAGTCCCCGCCTCCTTTTCTCCCCGGCTCTCACCTCTTCCTTTGTGACTCCTAGTATATCAAGCCGTTAACAGTAGCAGGCGAACAACAAGCGAACAAGCGCCGCCGTGTGCTTTCCCACCAGCCTGTCCCACCCTCTTAGTGGATCCATCAAAAGGAAAAGTTAAGACAACCCTTTTTTAGACCTCACCAGTCAATTATCAGTCACGCGCCCAGCCGCGAAAACTTCGTATACAGCAAGTGCTTAGGGTCATTAAAATTCAACAATAAACAAAAAAAAAAAGAAAAAAAATCAGACACCCCCTCCCTCTCAAGCGATCATGCGGATCGCGAATGGTGCCGTAGTGACGTCATATCTGTCACGGAAATGACATGGCCAGAAAAAATACGATCGCGGCTGCGCCGGGATTTGAACCGCGAAATCTTCCGCCGCAACGTGAGGTACGAAACACTCTTTTGACTACGCTATGAACAGACGTGTAAGCAGAACGACCACGGCCTCCGCGATCGGCTGCCGGCAGCGAGCCGCGCCGCCGGCGGCCGATCGCGGAGGCCGTGGAACGACAAACGCGCCTTTTCCTTCAGATGGTGCTGCCCGGTAGGCGAGGCGAAGCGAAGTAGTGCATCATGATGCTAATGAGCGCCTACAGTTGGCGCCTCGATGCCAGCGCCTTCGTGTGCGGGGCTGGCGGCCCGGGACGCGCGTGAATCCGCCTTTTTCACAACCCCACTGCGCATGCGCAATCCCCTAGCGGCCAAGTCCCTAAGCAGTCCTGTAGGGGCAGCAGACGACATTCCCCACAGCTCCCGCACAGGCGGGAAGGGGTCGTGGTTGTATTTACATCGTTTGATTTTTTGTGTGTGCTCGTTGTGCGCGGAACAATGCCCACAACTTGTGCTACGTTCCACTGTAACTCGGAGTGCCGAAAAGGGAACGGTGTCGGCTTCTATCGCTTCCCGTCGGCCGCACGCGATCGGCTACGGCTGCTTGCGTCGCTCGCGTCGGCTCGGCATCCTGGCGGATATTTGATCGCTGCTATCTGTGCAACTGCGAATGACAATCCGCAACACAACTTTTCACTACACTATCATCCCCTTTCTCGCATGTGGAACTCTATTTAAGTTATAACTGCCGTTTGAGTGATCGGTGACCGAAACATCTGCGTAGCCTGTTTCGATGCTTCCGCGCAGGTATCGCCATCTCTCGGCCGCTCGGCGCACCGCGCGCCGCGGCGACCGGTCAGCGTATAGGCTTGCATCGCGGCAGATATATCTGATAGCCGCTTTTAAAATAAGCCCTGACAACAATCCCTAGCACAATTTTTCACCACACTAACACCTACTTTCTCGCATGTAGAACTTTTTAGCGATCAGATTGATTCAGAAGAGCAGCGACAAGCGCGGTTGCTACCGTTGCTACCGTGGTCTGCGCCGGTTCGAGCCGCTGAGTGTGCCGAGCTGGCAGGTGCGGCCGGCGTGTGCGCAGACTGTTTCCGAAGGCAGAAAACGCTTCACGATTGCTTGCTTTATCCATTTCTTGCGAACAAACGCGCAGAATCTACAAATTCAGCTCAGCGATCATCGTAGTTGACCATGGAGCAAAAACAGTGGGCGGAGCGACGCCGACGACGCATCTCATGCGCGCATCGGGCCGTCTCAAATTCACGCGTACGACTAGTCGTGGCGACAGTCGTAACGATCTGTCGCATGCGAATCGCGTGTACCAATCGTACATGTGTCCAGCGAACTGCCGGCCTTTGTTGAGCTGGCGATCGCACTTCATGCCAGACGACTCCAAGTACTGCTCGCTCTGCTACTCGGACGGCACACGGATCTGTCCGAGATTTCTCTGCCAGCCCTCATTCAGTGATAAGAAGCCGCCTGGTATTATGTGATGACCAGGGGCTGTCGTCTTAAGGCGTTATAACACCAACACAGAAGAAAAACTTCGGCTGCTCCTCGCCGTAATGTGGGATTGCCGTGCATACAACGAGAACGCAGCCGGAGGAAACGCCGGCGAACCCTGCCACTTCAACTTCCGCTAGGCACGCTAGGTGGCAGCACACCGCAATGAAAGAGGCGGATTGTCTCTTCTGATGCGCAGTTGCTGCAACAGGTATCAAACATGAGTCCAATGCAGAAACGGTAACTATTGGCGTATGCCGCATTGAGTTGGAGCCGATGGTACTACGTATACGGTTTCTAGTAGTGTCACTAGATAAGATGCAGAGTACCATCACTGGGGCACGCAAGTGAGCAATGGCGGACATTTCGGTGTTTATCAATGCTGCCAGATTGCCCCTTCTGCGGCCACACTGATAACTCTGGCGAGGTCATTTGCAGACAACACTGCTGAAACCGCAGCAACACGCCATCTTCGGACACACTTCTGTAGCTGAAATGCTGCGAAGTGCGTTATTTTTTATTCACATTCAGAATGACACAAGTTGCATGCAGCTGCACTGCAGGAGGACAAGTTGAGACTACCACAACCCGCCGCGATGGCTCAGTGGCTAAGGCGTTGTGCTGCTGAGCACGAGGTCGCGGGTTTGATTCCGGGCCGCGGCGGCTGCTTTTCTCATGAAGGCGAAAAGCAAAAACGCCCGTGTGTACGAGATTTCGGCGCACGTTAAAGATCCCCACGCGGTCAAAATCAATCCGGAGCCCTGCGTTGCGTCGGCGCGTAAAACCATACAATTAATCAATCAATCAATCAGACAACCACAGTTGAGTGCCAGAAAACGCATAAACAACAAAATGTCGGTGCCCATGAACCTTCGCAGTGCACACAAATGTCACGTGATGTGAACTGACCAATGATCATGGCGGCGGCACAGAACAATAGGAGAAAAGAGCGCCAATACTCCGTAACCTTAGCTAGTGACACTAGTTTCTAGGTGACGAGGAAGCTGGTCAGGGAGCGTCAAAGAAGTCAGCTCGGAGTCCAGGGTGTAAAGAAATTTGCGATGGTGAGTACGAAATGACTAGATTATGTTTCTTTCTGTAAGGATGTAGCATTTGGCCAAGGTGGAAGCGTGAGGGAAGAGGACTTCACCTGCTGCTCCGGGCGCCCAGTCCCTCGGGGTAGAGGTGCCAGTGGGAGTGGAGGTAGGCGCCCCCCGTCCGGTGGTTCTTGAGCGTGATCTGGGCACCGTACGCCACCTCTGCAATGGCATTGACAGTTGAGGAGACCTTGGGAACACCGTGGTGGGGGAGCTTTGCAGTTTTATGTACACTGGCTGTAGCGAACTGTGAAGGTGGCTATCTTGTCAAGAGGCAAAGAAACTGACACACACACTTGCACTCCATTTCATGTGACTCAATTCTACGACTTCTGGAACAGTATGATTAAATTTCTTACTTCTATGTAAACAGCGGTCTGTCACTGGAACTAGCCCAAAGTCACACCCGATCTTACGGGACTAGAATACATAAAATACAGTAAGCTAAAGCCTTGGCACACCACGTACATAAACTTAGTCCAACCACAAAAAAGAAAATGCATCAGTAAGTAGCATTTTCTTAGGCCTTCAACTTCCGCTAGGCACGCTAGGTGGCAGCACACCGCAATGAAAGAGGCGGATTGAGGCACCCTCCGCCGTTTTAAATGCGGAGCGTTTCTTAGGCTCGCCAGCTCCTCCGTCCGTAGGCGTCTGCAGCTGATGATGTCACGTCGAGGCGCAGGTGCGCGCCTCTCCCCCGTACCCTCCTCGCTCTCAACAACAGCTGCGGCGGTGCGACAGGAGCGCGTCTGCGCGCGCATGCGCCGTAGCTGCCCCGTGCGCCTCGTCGCTCTCAACAACAGCTGCGGCGGTGCGGGGGGGACGCGTCTGCGCGCGCAGGCGCAGTAGTTACCCCGTGCGCTCCGTCGCGCTCAGCAGCAAGAGCGGCAGGTGTACACGTGATAGCGGCGTGCTAGCGGCGTGACAGCTGCGGGACAACAGCGTGGTGGGGGGCGTGGAAAGATCGCGCGCTTGTGTACGGAAGTGCGCGCATGCGCGTCTCTCCCCCATACTCATCTCCCTCGACAGCGCGCGCAGTGTATATAAGCGACGGAGCGCGCGTTCGAACTTCAGTCAAGTGCGTCTTTGCTTGCCTTTCATTTCGCTCCAGATGAAGAATAAGCGATGGAAGCAACAGAGTACCGTCAACAAGTTAAGCATTCCAAACCCTCCCCACATCCAAACGGTAACCACAAACTACCCAATTACGGAACTTTCACGCAATACAACCACCCTATGCGACGCATTTACTCGAGTTCCCCCCGTGGGAAGATGCGGGCGGGCGGCTTTTTTTGTTTCTTGCGTGTCGCGTCACTTCGTCTGGCTGGCTCAGGCTGGCGAACCCTTCGCACATGGAGGATATTCCTTTAACATTCAACTGCTCCTGTAAAGGCCTATTTCACTTTATTGTTTTGCCGATTCCTTTGAAAGAGAGATCAACCACATTTTCCCCCCTGCGAGATGCAGGCGCAAAGCGCATGCTCTGGCACAGCGACCACCGACATGGCGGTTTTCGGTGTTGCCAAGCGGAAAAATCGCGCGCTAAACTTTTTTTTATGAATACCACCGACAAGCTGTCTCGGCACCGAGACACTCACGTAGAGCAAACAAGCCGCGTTGCACAGGCCGTGCTTCGCAGGCAGCTTGGACATGCCGGCGGCAGCATGCAATCTCCGGCGAAAGAAAATTCCAGTGATGACAACCGCGAAAATTATTTTCCTGGACTTACCGTACTTACAAATACCGGCGCAAGAACCGCCAGCGAGGTGACCGTTTGTCCGGGATCATTGGAACCGGATCGTGCAGGAAACATCGCTGGTGGTATACCACAGACGCAAAGACGGGGGCTAAGACTATCCCCAACGCATCATTATTGTTTCGCCGCGGGGGGAGGTTGTTGAAGTTTTTTTTTATTACGGCGAGGATGAAGAAGTGAGCGCAGATGTCAGTAGAAGAGGACGATGATGAACGATGGCGGCGATCCGACATACTCTGTGTGTAACATGATGCAAATACAGTTCTTTTTCCGTTACCGGATACGTTGTAGTCGCGACAGATTAAGTCTGAAAGCGAACTTCATAATGATAGAAATTTCATAAAATTGCAGTACGGTATAAATAGCATCTTCTGTGGTGAAATCATCGCGGATTACAAGACGATGGTACCGGATACCGAAAACATTAATGCGTTCATCCGTCTCGCGACGTTCAACACCCTTAAAGCAGTGCGTTTGAAATTGCACTTCCAAGTGTCTGAAAAGTCGACAAACGTCATTGTATTTTTGAGCAAGTATTTCGTCACTTGCTTTATGGACACATCGTACAGTTTAAAGTCGTGTATGTACTGTGGGATTTTTTTCTAATGAATCATTTCGCAGGATGTTCTGCCCTGACAACAGCGTGTTGCTTATCGTTTGCATGCACTTTTATCCCAGCAGCAACGCCTTCTCAGGCTTCTATGAACAGCATTAACCCGCATTCTCTGCTTAGTTACGGCGCGGTTTGCACAAGGTTCGTTACATCAGTTCTCGCTTCTGCTTAACTGCACTAGACGTAAGGTTAACCTTGTTATCACCGAATGTGCAGTGGGAACGTCAGGCAGGTTGTTAACGATTTGTGGCTTCCTCTTCTTCGCACTATCCGGTGAAGTCATTGTTGCGGCGATTGTTACGCGTAACTCTCAGACGAGGTCCCGAGCTCGTTATCAGCTCAATCCGCGGTTCAAACTTGCGCCTGATGACGAGAAAAAAACTATGGATTTAGAAAAAAATCCTGTGAACGTTTAGAAAGTTACGAAGTGTACCTATAGGCGCATTTGTTTCAACCGTCGTGAAACAGACGAGAAAATGCCGTTACTGTGCCTGTATACATTTACATGTCATTGCCGGGGGGGCCTTGCGAAAAAACCCACGCTCAATTGTGAAGACTACCACCAAGTCGACGGCGGCGTTGACAGGCAATTGCGATCAAGATCGGTCCTACACCGAGTGCTTACTCCCGAATGCTACCAAAGTGTGATTTATCCATAAAAATTGCCAGTTGGGAAGTACACAGAAAAGAAACCGGGAACACAATCTGCCTTTGGATCTCCAATACTGATATTTTGTATCCTTCGTGGCCTTATACGTTCTCTCGAACATCTCCCAAAACGTTTGTGTTTGGGCGGGCATGAGAAATATTCCTGAACGCGTTTTGTTCATTTTCCAGAGATTAACGTCCCGGGGCCAGTATTGCTTCTAGGCTAACCTTTAACCAACTGTGACCACCATCCTCCGTTAAGTCGCTAACACTCGCATCTTCTCTAAGTGCTCCGGCGGCGAAGGTTGACGTTATGCTGCCTCGTAGGCGCGTGTGCCTTCTGCGTTGTTCTAAATTTTAGAATGTAAGACGTACTTTGTTAGAGCGGTTTTATTTTATTATTCTGAGCGTGGGACACTGGCTCGTTCACACGGTGCCTAAAATGGAATAATTGCCGATTGATGCACAGCTGATAAAGAGACCGAACGACAAGACGGCTGACGCGGGCATGCTGCTCGATCTGGACGCCATCGTCAAGGAGGCCTTCTCCACCGGCCCCAGGACGGAAGCGACGAAGATCCTCAGAGTCGTCGTCGACGGCATGGTGGAGGGTGTGACGCCCGAACAGTGGGCGCAATTTCTCAGCCAAGAGCAGCGCAATGTCATTCCCATCGAGCCGTCAAACGAAGTCATAACCGACGGCATGGAGCACTTCAAGGCCGCAATGAAGGTGGGGGTTTCCTACATCTCGCCTCTCCTACTGCGATTAGAAAAGAACTACCTCCTGGCGTAGGCCTGTTTCTCACGCACAGAGCAACGACTGTTTTCATACGAGAACCTCACTTCAGTGTCCTTTTAAAGGAATACAGAAGAAAATGAGTTTAGTCTAATCTCTGGCCGCTTCATTCATTCAAATGCGGGCGATTCGTAAATGAATATTTAGACGAAATCTTGAGTCTCCACTCGCCTGTGATGAATGCCTACTTGCTGAAATACGTCACACTCTTTTGAAGTGCGCTTCCATGCTATATCAGCCTTAAGGGTTATCATTTCACATTAGTTCATGCTGAATACTGACTTTTTGCGTTTTGCTCATTTATACGCAGGTTTTATAACGTAACGGGTCGTGAAGACGAAATATAACTTTGTTTTTTTAAAAAAACTGTTCGGTTAAAAATCGTTAGATCTGTAACAATTCAATGTTTATCGCAAGCTTCAAACAAGTACTCGAAATTGCAAAGAAAACAGATGAAGCAGTTGTGACTGCACAGCCACTTCCTGTTGATCTCTCTATGGCATCACGGAATCTTGTTTGCACGAATCTTGTTTGCACGGTGCAAACAAGATTGCACGAAATGTTGTTTGCCCCGACCAAAGCCACCCCCAGGAAAGATGACTTGTTGATTGTAGTGGCACCTCTAGTCACGCGTATTCGCGTCACTGGAATGCTAATGTGCATGAGATTAGTACGGTTTTAGTGCTGATTCATAATACATCATTCCGGTCCATATGTGGTCACTATAGCATAGAATTTACATCTTTATTAATATTTTAACATTGTTAATATTTTAACCCGAAACCCGGGTACACAAAGTTCTAAGTGACGTAATATTCGACACGGAAGTTACGTCACCAGAAAAAGTGCCATTGACAAGGGACGAGCGCCCGTGTCATTGTCTTTCGTTATGTCCCCGTATAGAGCGTTTTTCACAATGTCAAAGTCGTATCACCAACTATCCCAAATTTCTGCTTTGAAAAGTGCCATTGACGCGGTGGCATCTGGTTTCGAGCACACGACTCTATCTCTTCAGAACGGGAGGTACGTGGTGCTCTTCCCACTGCGCTATGAACCGAGACGTGACGTGAGCAGCTCTACGAACGCGCCTTGTGTCGTTCTCCATGACTCATTCAGATGTGTCTGCCGTCTAGGAGAGGCGAAGCGAAGTAGGGCATCATGCCGCTAATGAGCGCCGACAGTCGGCGCCTCGATGCCAGCGCCTTCGTGTACGGGGGACGCGCGGGAACGGAGGCACCCTCCGCTGTTTTTTGTTTCTTGCGTGTCGCCGTCACCTCGTCTGTGGGGTCAGGCTCTCGAACCCTTCGGATGTGAAGGAGGTTCCTTTAACATTAAACTGCTCCTGTGAAGGCCCCCTTTACTTTCGTGTTTTGCCGATTCCTATGTAGTTAAGTGCTTTTTCCCGCAAACGAAAACGTCTGTCGGGGCTGGAAGGGAGCTGAGCGACTCAGAAAAGGCTTGTTCCTTCAAATTGAACGACACTGCATGTTGTCTTCATGACCCACCCTTCTAAGAGCATAGCGATTCACTAAACGTTGTTCTCCGGACGTCGCATTGTGCGGTCACAATCGACGCTAGAAAGTCAGCGGGGAGGATAGTGCGAGGAACACAGCTTTAAAAAAACACTCGTTTTATCCTTAAAACGTCGTCGCTACGCGGATCGTATACTGGTGTGGCTTTAAGACATTATTAACAACTCACAACAGTGCCCTCTAAAATCAAAATATAGAAAGCCAAAGAGAAAGGCATCAAGATACTTAGAGAATTTTACTTCAGTCTCCACCTGAACAAAATCAGGCTCAGCTTAGACTGAAAAAACCTTAACTCCATAAACTTAAAAACTCATGTTATATATGAAAATATTCTGTGCCAACTCAACGCAAATCGCGAATGCTTTGCTGATCGAGTACCGATATGTATGCGAAAAACACGTTTTAGAATGAAGCATCTCTATGTTGAGACGTGAATACGTACATATGGTAATGCTAAACAAGAACGATTAATCACATTTGGACTGAGCTTGGTAAGCACGAACTCGTGAAGCTCTACAATAGCATATCTTACTAGCGCAAGAGTCCTACGACACATAACAGACAAGCAGTAAGGTTTATTTTTTGCAAATATCGCAGGCTTGATTCCTTCACGAACCTAATGCAATTAAACGGCATTTGTACCTTAGAAGTTCGCAGAGTGTTAATCGCCTTTCCCTTCTTTACAACTGTTTGTCTGGTAATATAAAAATGACCTCCTTGAGAGCGTTAAACTATCAGCACAGCGTACACGTCATGGTCACGAATATTCTCTAACCACTGCCCACTGATGTTTTTCGTTCTATCAGTTTTACTGGTGACCTGGAGCGTCACCGGTTGTCTTAACTTTGTCGTCTTCTTTTGTACAACTATGTTTTGATGTGCCCACTTCTGTTTGGGCCAGCGCATTAGACTGCAGTATTGTGAAATAAATAAATAAATAAATAAATAAATAAATAAATAAATAAATAAATAAATAAATAAATAAATAAATTTACAATAACTTGGTACCAATAGGAAATGACATAGTAAAGCCTAACTGCTGGAATAATTTATGTGTATTTGAAGTTTGCTGAAGCCAATACTCCCATCTAGTGTAAGATATTGCCGCGAACCATGTATTGGATTTGTTTATTTGTTTTGCTTTTACCGCCCGGCGGCGCCGGTCTGTGTCATCTGTGTGCCAAAGGAAGCGCGTGTTCCATTCTTTCTTTCTATGCCGCATGTGTTATCTCTTCTGGTAGGGAGAGCGTTCCGAACTAACGGTAGCAACCTAGAATAATCTTCTTCGTTCTGGATGTAAATCGACGGTTCGAGAAACAGTCGCGCCTAAAGATAAACAGCCTGCAGAGCAGACGCCGCGGCATTTCATTGCACTCTCCGACGCTCGCCGACGCACGTCACTTTTTTTTGACTGCTGCCTCGCCGCCTGTGTATTCTTTGAGTTGTTAGGGGAGCACAAGTTCGCTCCAATAAACTCGTTTTCTTTGAAGACAACTGCGCCGTCTTTGACTTCGTGACATCTGATGGAGGTGCGGGGTATGCACCCTTCATGCTCTCTACAACCTCTGGAAGCCGCCAGCCAGTCCAACAAGAGCCAGCCTTTGCCATCAAGGTTTACCACCCGAGCTCGGTCTACTACCGGAGAAAGCGAAGAAGAAACACGTCGCAACCAGCACCATGGTCAATCAAGCCAATCCTCCTGTCGTTCTGCAGCAACCTCGGGAGCCCCCATCATTCCGAGGATCCCCTGGTGAAGACCCGGAAGAGTGGCTGGAGAAGCTGGAGCGCGTCCGAAGTTTCAACCGATGGGATGATGAAGAAACTCTGAGGCAAGTGTTTTTCTACCTCGGAGACTCGGCTCAAGTCTGGTTTGAAAATCACGAGAGCTCGCTAACATCATGGAGCATGTTCGAAGCGGAATGTTTGAAAACATTCACAACTGTCGTACGGAAAGAACGAGCTGAGGTGTATGCAGCCGCGAATCCAACACCCTAACGAAGTTGTCGTGGTGTTCGTTGAGGAGATGAAGATGCTGTTCCGACGAGCTGACCCCGTAATGGCAGAAGAGAAGAAGGTGCGCTTTCTGATGCGGGGATTTAAACAAGAGCTCTTCGCTGGACTTATTCGCAACCCGCCCAAAACCGTCGCTGAGTTGCTGACCGAGGCTTCGATGATCGAGAGGACCCTGGACATGCGTTCGAGGCAATACGATAGACCACTCAACGCGTTTTTCGTGAACCCCGTCAACGCCCCTGGATTAGCGACGGAAGACTTGCGGGAAACGATCCGCGCCGTCGTTCGCGAAGAACTGAGGAGGCTTTTCCCAACCACGCCGCAACCCCAGATCGCCTCCATGACCGACGTGATCCGAGAAGTAGTCCAAGTGGCACTGGGGACTTCTACGCCATCGGAAGCACCCCGCGAACCACAAGCGATGACCTACTCCGCGGCTGTTCGTCGACCCCGACCTGTTCCAACTCGTCGTCAAGAGGCCTCGCCGTACCGCCGCCCACTGTCGCTTGCCCGACCCCCTGTAGTACGAAACCAGACGCCGAGGAAGACGAAAGTATAGCGAATTTCCGATAATCGTCCGCTGTGCTACCACTGCGGAGAGGCCGACCACATCTACCGTCGCTGCCCATACAGGAGACTCGGACTGCGTGGTTTCTCCGTCGATGCACCTCGCCCTCTCCCTAGCCAACGACCGCGTGAGATCGACGACTACCTATCTCAAACCAGCCGTGGCCCAGCCCGTTTCAACCGTTCGCCGTCGCCCTACCCGTACGAGTCGCGGAACCGCCTTAGCCATTCTGACTTCACACGTGGAAGGTCCCCCAGCCTACGCAGGGGAAACTAAAGGCAGCAGCATCTGGAGGTGAAGTTGCACAACGGCGAAAAAAAGAAAACCCTCCAACGACGCAAGGGCGCGCCGAAGACCGTGATTCACGACATGCCCTCATCCCGACGACCAGACGGAACCCTCGCGAGACTCCCGAACACGACGACAGCTACACAGCGCGACGCGTACCCAACATGACAGAGACGGCCGCCGAGAAGACAACGACGACGCACAGTGCCCGACTATCAACACGCACAAGCCGAGATGCGACGCCCCGACGCACCCGCAACTCGAGGAAGGCGGCGTCCGACGTCCACTTGTCCATCGACGGCATTGACGTGAGCGTCCAGGGGCAAGTAAGTAAGCGTCCAGGGGCACTCGTGGTGGAAACGCTGCGTTTTAGGTGTCCCTTACGCACACTAAACAGCGGGAAAAGTACACCAACCGTAGGTATTTCCGCCAGCAAAGCTGTGTAAACAGAGAGCCATATGGAGGAAAGTCCACACTGCTCGGCCCCCTAGCGAAAAAAAAAAAACTGAGGGAGATATAAATAAAAATTGCATAACAGGGCCAACCGCTTCCCACTAACATGAGCAGTGGGAAGGAGGACAGCCACCACCGATTATGGACTCATCACAAGATCCCGCGTCTTCTTCCAACACATCCGTCCTTTCCTCAATTAAGTGAGGCAGAGGTCCCCCAATGGTCACCAGGAGTGGGCCTCGATGTAGATGCCGTTCTGCCATGATGTACGTAGTCCGTCAATGTTCTCATGCTCATTAACCCATTTGTACCAGCTGCCTAACGAACCCTCCCTGATATGCTGCCAAACCGCTACTATCCTGCGCGGTCCAAGTCTAATCTTTGTAACCACACCCTCATATTTTCTCATTTCATTACTCCGCGGAGCTATGTAGCCATTCGCTATCTCTGATGGACTACCGGTTGCCAGTTCATGTGCTCGCTCCAACACCACTTTTTGTTCTCTATAGGATCCAGGATGTCTTCTACATGAGCTTGTTCAAATGCGCCCGTTTCCTACCTACTCCTGAGCCCCGCTCTTTCCTGCTCGTTTGGCTAATACAACTTTTCTCTTGAAGGGTGTAGCAAGTCCTCCATGCGACCCAACGGCTGTACGTGCTTGGGTATCGATAATGTTTAGCTTTGAACCAGGTGTCCCTAACGCTGTAAGGTTAAATTATACCAAGTACCCATGTTTCCACGAAGCTGCAATTGCAAAAATTCTGTTAAAACTTCTTTTTGTCAATGCAACGGTGAGCAAGAAAGGAACTATTAACAATATACTGCAAGTACTACGCGCTTCAAAAGTAGGGTGAGATAGTTTCATTTGCACAAAATTCCAACCAACGCAGGGAGTGACGGACCAGGGCCTGCCGAAGGCAACCACCTACCTGGCCACCAACCTGATGGCGGAGATGGTGCACATTCTCTCCATGCGTGCAAACATCTCCAGCATCGAGGAAGACAAGGCCCACTACTGTTTACGGTTCACCCATGAGAGCCTAACGCTCACCTGGGCATACCTGGCCGGGCACATTCTGTCGCCCGTTGGTGCAAGCGACGTGATCGGGGGCATGTTCGATGCCATGAAGAAAATTTTCTACGACAAAACAGACGCCTTCGGTTGGCTGCAGGTACTTGGTGTGTTTCCATAATGCCACGGCGGCCCCGTCGCTGTGGCCGCTTCCAAAAGCCAAAGTTACTCAGTATCACCAGTTGCGAAACTCCCCATAGGCCTCGTACTAAAAAAAGGTGCTCCAATCTGCCCTGTTAAAGGGGCACTGACACAAAAATTTTGCATCTTGTTTTTTTTGTTGCGATAAGTAGCTAGTGACCTACTTATAACCTGTAGAAAACTCATTTGCTTCAGCGTGCGACGGTTGTTTAATTAGAGGCATTTTAAATGCGGCCAGTCGCAGTTTCGGTTTCAGCGAGTGCCGTGAAACGATGAATTTTGTGGCAAAACGAGGCGTGCAACCCCCACTGCTTGCAATGTGCTAGAAAGTGGGAACTTGTAGCCCCTTCCAGGAACTTTGCGAGCCCAGCTTTGAACGCTTCTTGAGTATGTTTCCTAATTTGAAATGCAGGCTTAATTTTATCAAGTCGCGTTATTAAGTAAATGTTTATCAATGATCAATTTCTGTTCCTTTGTTGCCGCACCAATACACGTACCCTTCAGCTTCAACGAAGCACGGCCCTGATTCTGAAACGTAGCTTTTCAACAGGCGAGCAACGGGCGTTCGAATGCAGGCGTGCAACGTCATGCGTAAGGCTAATGGAGCGCTCTGAAAGGGGAGTGTCTTGCATTAAATGAAGGGGCAAGCACCGTTAAATTATAGTTTCACAATTCTGCGAGCAGTTTGAATACAAAATAACAAACTCCGCTCTCTGAATGTAAAGTGAATGTAAATGCCCAACGAAGCTTTTTAGCACACCTGATGGATGTTAGACAGATTTCATGTGAAATATACCAGCGAATTAGTTCTTGTTGGTACTCACTGTGGTGATAACCTAGAGAAGACACGTACAGGTGCCCCTAAAGTAAACGGAGCTCGGGATAGAGATTTTGAGGGGATTTCTCGGCCATGTGCCTGGCCAGCAACCTCTGAGTGACTTTTCAAGGAAGTCATTCTAGAATAAAATCGGGCCGCACATAGCTATTTCTGCTTGCAGCCACACAAAATAGTAAATATTCTGATTTCACGAAGCCGCACTCCGTTTATTTTTGCGGCACGTGTACAGTCACAGCCGTTCCCTGCAGAGAATTTGTGATGAAGGTGGCTGTGACGCATTCTTGGGCAGGCAGAACGAAATTGCGCGAATCTCTAGTTAGTGTTAGTCCCTCACTTCGACCATTTTGTCCATTTTGGGGAAGAAATGCTTTCTGGACGCGTTCAGGGCATGTATTTTACTCGAGTCGAAGTCCCAAGCTCCTTTCATGAGGCAAACGCCTTGTGACTTCTACCGCCGGTAACGTAAGAAAATAGTGCATAGTGTTGCGACGTTGTCATCCCACCGCTGGCAACCCGTTGCTGCGTACGGGAAGGCCGACCCGAGCCGAGCTCCGTCACCGCCGACATACGTGTGGTATCGTGGTTTGAAGCGAGCGGCCAGCCAATGTTTCAGCCGTGAAGAAGTCCAGAAGCCTTAGGCAAAACGTAACTTGTTTACTTCATAGCGAGAGATGAGCCGAAGCCAAAGAACAATGCCCCGACGGGCGAGGTTACCGTACAGGACTCGAGCAGAGTGACAGCATTGATTCACTGCTCAAACAGGAATGATCTACAGCGCTTGGAGGGTTCTTATTTATACCCAAAGCGCTAACGGTCGAAACAAGCGTTCCATCTAGATTGTGTAGCCGACACTGACGGCACAGACACACACGACACTCTTTCCAGAGTTCGCGAGCAGTCGGTAGTACCGGCGCACGCTGAGTCCGAGAGAGGGTAGAAAGGAGGTCTC
The DNA here is from genome assembly GCA_013339765.2 of Haemaphysalis longicornis. Classification (NCBI taxonomy): domain Eukaryota; kingdom Metazoa; phylum Arthropoda; class Arachnida; order Ixodida; family Ixodidae; genus Haemaphysalis; species Haemaphysalis longicornis. The sequence goes on along the minus strand of CM023452.1, from coordinate 79,649,023 downwards.
CGCTGCGGACGCGGGGCTTCTGCGTCCTTGGGGCAGGTCTCTACGTGTTGCGTCGGCACGCCATCGAAGGTTGATCGCGCCGATAGATGGGCGCCAGAGATCCAGGCTTGTCGGGGCTTGCTGCAAGCGTGAGTCACCGACAAAGGGGGCCTGCTTGAAAGGCGCACGTAGTGGAGGCTCGCCGCACAGCCGAGGAGTATTGAAACAAAGCCCAGCGGCGGGCTCATTCGAAACAATAGGTAGCGCATTGGACTACTACTTTGGAGAGCTTGGTTCATATCTCATTTGATAATACTAGGGATTTTAATGTTTACGGTTTGCAGCGGTGTCCTTTTTTCATGACAGGAGAACGACACTACGATAACGACCGTGATTCCCGGTATGGTGAAATTACGGATATTACTTTAAAACAATTAGAACGAACATCTCTGTTTCCTACAATGCGGTCACCATCGAAACAATAGGGCGCTTGAAACACGAGAGAACGCACACCGGGATGCTCGTTTCCCAATGACTTGGCATGAATGCAACATGAAGGGTACATGAAACCCAAGGCATACCGGCTTCGCTAAGAAATTCAAACCTGCGCTGTTTGCAAAGTCGCAACAATGCAATCGTCTTGCAGTAACGAGCAACCATTTGAACGAAAGCTCCCGTTATCGATAAAGACTCGGAAAGTGAAGGTATGAGGTGGAGAGTCCCAATATACAACTCCAACAGATGGTGTTGCGAGGAGCTCTAGCAGCTGGTTCTAACCAGAGCCATGGCGTGGGTTGCGGTGAAAAATCTCGATAAGAGCGAAAGCTTGCTGTCGCAGCGCGAATATACGTCATAGTTCCAGCTGAAAAGTTTCTCCCATGGTGTGCTGCCGCATAATAAAAGAATCGCGAAACCCTCCCTGTGGAATACTGCGGGAGGTACCAGGAAACGACGCCACATAAATATAGTGAGTGAATGAGTCAGTAAACATTTATTTATGAAAACTTGGAGACAGTAAAGGAAAGTGTTAAAAAAATTCCCCCGCACCTCCCCGAAGGGAATCGTGCAGAAATGCGAATGCATTGGGTACACCATGAGTGTGTTGCGAGTAATGGCGTAATTAATGACGAGAGTGTGAACGTAATCATTTATTCATCAGCACCTGTTTGTGTTATCGTTGTACCTGACGGCCACAATCACTGCCTTGTGATCGCTAAAGTGCACGGTCAAAGGTCTTTGAGAAGCATACGCGCGTCACAGTTTCGCGTAAAGACCAGATCAATGCAACTCCGTGAATGGTAGTGGGGCACGTGTCGAAGCCGGCAGAGAGACAATCCATAGAGTGCCTGGTTTGCATGTACTCGACCAGCCACTCGCCACTCTTCTTGCGCACGTCAACGTTGAAGTCGCCAACCAAGGCTATGGGGTCAGAGGGTTTGGAGCGCACGCGCACACCTTTCCATAGCCGCGTCCAGCTGCGCGGCAACGGCGTCTCGAGCGAGGTTGGGCGCGAGGTACACGGTCACCACAAAGACTCCGTCTCCGGTGTAGGCAAGGGTGTACAAGTCCTTGTACGGAGGCGTGTCTCGAACGGGAGACGTGGCAACGGCGTGCGATATCAAGTTCCCTCGGGCGTGTCCTCTCCCCTTGCCCTCCGCTACTCCCGCCCGAGCTACCACCTGCTCCGGTTGCTAGGCGCGCCACAGCTGTTGTTAGGGGCGAGGAGGAGCGCGGAGAGATAACACCTGCGGGCGCACGCCGATGGAGCACGACAACCCCCGACTAAGAAATGCATTCGCATTTACGACGACGACGACGACGAAGGCAGAACTACGAGGCGCGCGCTCACGTGCGCTCGCGCTGGAGGAATGCAGGCGCACGCCGGCCAACGGAGCAAGACAACCCCCGGCTAATAAATGCATTCGCATTTAAAAACCGGACAAAGGCGGCCAACCTGGTCCGGTGGGCCACGTGCCACGGCCGCTGACTTAGCCCGTTCGACCAGTGCAGCCTGGTCCTTGAGCTGGCCACCCCGCAGCACGCACTCCGACTGCTCCGATGTTACGTGGGTGGTGGTGAGGGGTTAATAGGGCATTGCCTTACCAAGTGGAGGGCAGTTAACGTGGAGTTGCAGCGTGTGCAGTTTAGGGAGTGGGTGGACGGAAGTGTGCGGTGTAGAGGGGGTTACAGAAAGTGCTGGCCTGTAGCCGGCGCCAGATCCGTGCGTCCGCGATTGGAATGGAAGGGTGAGGTGGTGGGTAGAGGCGGCAGGACTGACGGTAGTGGGGGAGTATATCGGCGTAGGTTGGGGCAAAGGCTGGAGGGTAGGGTTTGAGGGGGTAGTGGGTGGTTTATTTCCTCCGGCCATGCCCGGTAGGTTAAGGCACGGGCAGTGGCGTGAGCCACCTCATTCCCGCAAAGAGATGAATACCCTGTGATCCATACAATGCGAGTGTCCGGTAGTGTGGGTCGTTGGGTGAGGATGGAAACGGTGAGGTTGGTGATACAACCAATGGCGTAGCGACCGCAGGTGGATTGGGAATCAGTCAGGATGGTGATTTGCGTTGCAGGTTTGTGTTTGTGTAATGGTCAGTGCGATGGCCGCCTCCTCTGCAGTGTCAATAGATGTCGTGCGTATGGTGGCGTTGGCTGTTAAGTCTATGATTGCGATGACGTGTGCAGGGTGTGTGCTTCATGGGGCGGCGCCTGTGTGGTAGACGGTGGGGTTTGTGCTGTAACGTCTAAATAGTAGTCGTGTGCGATTTGAGTGGCGCCGCCTGTTGTACATGGTATGCGTGTGCTTTGGTATTGGGAGTACGTGTATGGCAGCGCGGGTTGTGGGGGGGAGGGAGCAGAAGGTTTCGGGAGTGGGGTTGGAGGGGTAGCCGAGGCGGGTTAGAAGGCGGCGGACAGTGGAGGTAGGTTGTAGCCGCTGGCGTTGACTTGTAAGGGGCGCTTCAATTAGCTCTGGTACGGTGTTACAGATGCCAGCCAAGGGAGGCGCTCCGTTGAAGTGAAGTTGGGAAGCCCAGGGGCTGCCTTATACAAATTTCGTATTAGTATGTCGAGCTTGGCGATTTCCTGGGATTTTAGGGAGAGGTATGGGGCGCTAACACAATGCGGCTTGTGATGATGGATTGCACGATCCGGCAGGTGTCTGCCTCCCGTAGTCCGTGTCGACGGGTGCATACTCGTTGGATAAGGTGAGTCAGTTGGGATACCGTTGTCCGTTTTTTTGTGGTGTACCTTGTGGTGTGGTGGGCTCTGCGCTGATGTGTGAAAGCGGTCTGTCTTGTAAACGCCGATGCTCAGAGTAGCAGTGCGGTTCGAAAGAAACGTTCAGACATAGTTGCACGTTGAGGCGCCGAGTTAAAATCGCTGAGTCACGTTGTCAAAGGCCCCCTTTATGTATAGTGCTAGAATGGAGCTTGGGTGGGTCTTGCTTAGTTTATCGATGACTTCTTTTATTTGGAGGTGCATGCCCTGGTTGGAGAGGTTGGCCCGGAACCCGAACATTGTGTTGGGGAGCCGGGCAGGGCTTTCGAGGTGGGCTGTGAGCCGATGGGTGACCAGGTATTCCAGTAGGTTGCCAATACATGAGGTCTTGGTCATGGGCCGGAGATTGTCTAAGTGGATTAGCTTGTTGGGTTTTGGGAGAAGGCTGATGTATGCATGACGTCATTGTTCTGGTAACATGCCGCGGTTCCAATGGTCATTGTAGCATTTGAGGAGGGCCTGGAGATGTTCGTCATCGATTTTTCGTAAGAGTTGTAGGTGACTTGATCATGCCCGTGTGCGGTGTTGCGGGTGAGTTGGGCGAGGGCTTGAAGAAGTTCTGTGCTGCTAAAAGGCACGTCGAGGTCCGGCTTGGGGGCCCCTTGCTAATCCGCGTGATGAGGTGGCGTGCCGGGTGTTCGGAAGGGTCGTAGGCGAAGCGTGAAGAGAAGGTGCACTGGAGGTTTGCGGTGGCTGTGCATCAGGCGTGCGATGTCTTGATTGGTGGCCGTTTTGGAGGGGGATGGGCTCACGAGTTTACGGAGAATGAACCAAGCATGTTTGGTCTTTAAAGCCACCGCTAGTTGATCACACAATGAGCGCCAGTTATGTTCAAGTTCCCTGGAATATTGAACAGCCGATTCTGTTAACTGAGCGATGCGGCGTTTTAGGCTACGGTTGTGTCGATTGTCGTGCCAGCGATTGAGGAGGCTTCGTCCTGCTTCCCAGATATGGTTGAGATGGTTATCAGTCGCTGGGAGTCCTCCGCAAGGTGTATGGTTTTGGTGTGTCGATCCTGGGTGTCCATTATGTTTTGTGCCCAGCAGTCCAGGTCTTCTTCTGGAGTGATGTGGGGGAGTGGGTCCATGCGAAAGGCCTCTCCATCTGTTAGCCTGGCCACACCTGTTGCGGCGTTTGTGATGAGGAAACTTGGTGGGTAATTTTTATCATAACGTTTTCGCTACCCAGGGTGCCTAATTGCGCGGTCCAGCTTGGATTTCTGACGTCGCGAGTAAAGTTGAGTTCGGTAATTGTGTCTTGGGTGACGCTGGGGCCGATACAGGTGGGTTGAGTAAGGTCATTCTGTGGTGTAAAGTGGTGGTGCTGAATGGCGTTGGGCAGTGCGGTGCCTTTCGGTGTGGCTGGTGGGTACCCCCATGTGATGTGGGGGGGGGGGGGCGTTGAAGTCGCCTATTACGACGCAGGGTCCTTTTTGGCTTAGCTGCTTGTGACGTTCAGAAGGGCTTCACTGTCGGTGAGGGGTTGCTTCGGAGGGCTGTGGACGTTTAGTATATAGATTCTGGGGGTGGTGGCTTGCCGGGGAATGAGTTAACTGAGCACGTGGTCGATTGTCAGGGTGGAGGGTATCACTTGGCCAGTAAGTGTTTTGGGACACCAGTATGGCCGTACGGGTGTCAGAGGGATTGGTATATCTATCACATCCTCGAAGGCTGGGGTGTTGGTTTCTTGCAGTGCAATGGTGTCGGCTGGATGTGAGGTGAGGTAAAGTTTGAGGGCCTCATTTTGTTTCTGAAGGAGCGGCAATTCCACTGGTATATCGTTAATGGTGGGCGGGCGGAGGGTCTGTGGGCTATGATCCGTTCGTTGTTTCTTGAATAATGGTGTGTTATCAGATTGCATGATACTCTACATATGTCCGATGCATTCGTTGAGGGAACGGAGGAGGTCCATGGCGCCGGTTATAGACTTGGTGAGGTTAGCCGTGAGTTGTTCTTGCTGCTTTTCTACTTGCGGGATGACAGCGGTCTGGAAAGGTTAGTCAATGATTGTGTTCATGTGCGCGTCGACAATTGCTTCAATTTGGGCGTTTGTAACCTCCTTTGGCGGGGGGCTGGTAGGGGGTGAGGGGGGCGGTTGGGTGAGTTCAAATTCAAGTGCTTCGACACGGGAGGGAAGCTGGGCAATCTGCTCCTCAAATGTGAACATCATTTAATTTAGGTCGAGGGATTGGTGCGTTTGGGTTAGTTGGCGAGGTTGCAGAGAAGTGGTCGATGGTAGGGGGGGAGTGACCGGTAGAGTTGGGGGTGCTAGTATAGGGTCGAGCGGCGGAAAAGCGCGCGGCAACAGCAGACCAGCTTACCTGTTGGGATGTACGCGTGTTGGTTTTGCGGGTGGTTGGTTGGGGAGGTAGCGGCGCGGGCATTTGTTGCTCGCCGTAGCATGTGGCAGAGAGCATTTATGGCATTTCGGGACACACGAGTGGTCTGTGGGTGCAGGGCAAACTGGAACAGTTCGTCGGAATGGGCGACAGCCATACATTACGCTGCCAACTTTCACGTAGAAAGGCACGAACTTCGTCTGGAGGGTGAACAGGGTGGTTTGCCCCATGAAGCGAGAGTGAAGGAGAGCCGGGCCATTTGATTGGAGGTACTCCGTGAGGTTATTGCTTGTTATGGCGGGGTCAATTCCGAGTACAACTCCGCGATTGGTGCCGGGAGGTGGCTTTATGTAGGCACTAAATTCTAGCTAACGGTTGGTGTACTGAAGGTTTTCCATTTTGCTGAGAGTGAGCGAGAGCTCCGGTTCAGGGGTGCTGGCCACCATAACGTTGGGTGTGGGTTGTAGGAGTATGGTAACTTGAAAAAGTCCGTGAGAGGCCACATTTCGTTGCGAGCGCTGATGTAAGGGTTTGGGTGGCGAGTGTGGCTACGTGAAGGCCTTCACGTGGGCGGTAGACAATCTGAAGTTGGGAGGTAGGCGGATTGCTGGTTCTCGGACGGCGGGTATAGTTGTCGGTCTTGCTGGCGGCGAGTTCGGATGGGCACAGGCGGGGGGCTCGGTTGGGTTATCAGCGTTTTCCTTGCGTAACTTAAGAAGTACCTTAATCCAGGTACCTTAATCCAAGCCCGTCTCCGCGGCGTCCGCTTCCATATACACAGCTGGCAGGCGCGGTGGCTGCGGGTGAGCGTATTCGACGTCATCCATTGTTCGTCGGTGTCACGTGCAGGTCGATGTCGAGGCCAGGCCTGCACGAGGCGTAGCATTGCAAGCGTGGTGAACTAACCGCGTTCCCAAGGTCGCACCTGGCTGATGTAGGTACTGATCAGCTCCAAAGGTCGTTGGGCGCTCGATAAGTTCAGTCAAAGGCTGGGGTCGAAGATGCACAAGTTGTAAGACATCAAACGGGAGCCGAAGTGTGAACCACCACGTCCGCCCCCTAGTCGTGAATCTATATAAAAGTAGTTCCACTAAATATTAGCGTTTACAAACGTCTGGTCCTTTGCTCGGATCGAGGCTGAAGTGACTTACCAGCAGCCTTGCTGTACCTTCGCTCGATCAGAGCTGACTGTGCACCGCATTCTAAGGATAGCATTGTTCGTCGGTGACTGACCGCAGGGGAAAGACCGCAAGACGGCAGAAGATGCGGCTTCCAGCTTGGGACTAGACATCGTAGCGGGCGGGAAGTTCAACGTGTCGGGCGTCGACTACAGCGGGGAGCTGCTGAGCCAAAACGACTCTTTTCTGTGCGTGCTCGTGAGAGCACTGGAGAACCATCACAGGGCGCTCACCCAGCACCCTCCCACACTGGTCCAGCTGCTCATCTCGGATCTGGAGTTCCGCGCCGAGCTCGCAAACATCGCCCAAAGGGACACTGTCCTCGTGCCCACTATTTACCAGGTACACCGCATCAGCTGCAAGTACGGCGTTGAGTTTTTCTCTTATCGTGCCCCTTTGAGAGCTTTCTCGAGTCTACCACCATTACTTGAAGTTCTGCTGAATGCATAGGTGACGATAACTTCAGAAATACGTGATAATTGTACGATAGTATGCTCCGAGACATGTCTTGAAGTCTCCTCTTTTCTGGTAAACAGGGTAACGGTATTCGACATTGGTTGAGGGTGGTCGTACCCAGCGGTGCTGCGACAAGTCGGCCTTAGCGACCATTACCACCAACCACAGACTATGATCACTATAATACAAATACCGAAGAAAGCGCGGACCAGCTCGGCTTCTCCGGTAGCTATAACTGGTATGCATAGGACAAGTAGGCCTAGTATAGTGGGTTCGTGCCCCACACGGGGAGCATGTTTTCCCCAAATGTCTTTCTCGCGAAAAATTCAAAATACCGTATTTACTCGCGTAATTATCGCACTTTCCCCCCCCAAAATATGATGCAAATGTACGGGTGCGTTCATTGCGCCAGGTAAATTTTTCGCGAAAAAGGTTTCAGCGCAGAAAAAGCAAGCAAATTGGAGGTCAGAATTCTTACGATAGGTCTCATGAACATAATAAATAAAAACATAATAAAAACTCAGCGGACCACGCTAGCCGCGTTGCAAAGTGACGCAAAATGCAGTGTTTTCATGACTTACGGAACGCTCTGGAACGAGTTTGCTGCGAGATGAGAACAGGTCGACCAATAAGTGGCTGCTACTGTCACAGTGCGGACACGGCTGCCGCCGCAGCCAGCTGAGCGCGTTTTTTTCTTTGCCTTGTGATTACATTATGTGCATTTGGTGAGAGTTTCTTCCGCACCTATAATGAACGCATGCTTGCCGATATCGCTAATATCGGCAAGTCTGCGGCAACAACATAGCCATGTCCGCTTTGAAAGAGGAGGAAACATATCAGCTGGACCTAGCACACATACGGCATATGGCTGCGGCAAGTTCAGGGTGAGATCATTGTGCGGGAAATAAAAAAAAATCGTATTTTGACGACAAACTTCAGGTGCGATCATTAACCTCGTTCTACATGGTGCGATTTTCCCTGCGAATTCGCACATGCGGCGCCGCTCGTGCCGCAAAACTACGTTTTTTCGTTGCTGCGGCAAAGTGCCAAATGTTTGGAGGCAGTAGAAGGGCCAGAACTTGCAGCCAATGGGAACACAGCTAGGTGAACGCCACGGCCACGTCACGTCATCACCATTTGCACGCTTAGCAACCAGATGGCGTTGCTTGCATACGCGCGGCGTAAGCGCGGGCGTACCAACGCAAACGTACGCGTGTTCACAACGCGATGTCGCGCGCCGTTTTCAATGAATGCTTAATCGGTTTCCGCGCATGTCGCGGACACAAAGCAGTTCGGAAGAAGTACATAAGAACCGAAGAGGTCCCGTCCGAGGTATACCAAAATGTGCTAGGCACGCACAACAAAGCTAACCCAGTGTTGCTCGCTGTCTTTGTCTTCTCTGCCATGTGTGCGCATATAAAAAATAATTGGCGATTGTCACACGAAACCGCTAATAAACTCATATTTAGTGCAAAACAACCTGAAGCGACTTCTCCAGAAGGTTCAATAAAACTTATTTTTTACATCACAACAAGATTTGCTCGTGGCAGACCTAATTCGGTCTGAAAACAATGTGTTTCTGAAGGGCGAAAATCGCGACGTTCGCCGGCCATGCAGTCGCCGGCCATGCAGACGACATTTCCAGGCATTGCGAACTCCGCAAGTGCGAATGTTCGTTCAACCGAATTCGCAGGCGAAAAACGCACCATGTAGAACGGGCTTTACGCGTGTGCGATCATTATGCGACTAACTACGGTATATCTGTATGCTTTCAACTGTACACACATTTTACTGTATTGTTTTATTACGCGTATGACCGTGGTTCAAAGTTTATTCTTTTTGGCGTTTAGAGTCAGGGACAAATGAAACGCGACCGCTAAAATATGAACCAAAGCCCGCGAACAGTGCGATTTCTTTCTATGCAAACCAACCAAATTGACACGTGGCTTAATTGCAGTCCCAAATATAGAAATATGGCTTCACAAATATACCAATAGTGCGCCATTATTGGATATCCGCGAACAGTTTTTTTTTCATTTTTTACTGTTCTGCTTCATATTTTCGTGTTCCCAATTCATTTGTCCATGAATGTATACACACAGTGCGAAGTTGTTTATGTTTATTTTCGTTTGCGTTGTACTGGTCATGTACCCCTCCCCTCAATATTGCCAGCTCCCTTCCCCAGGGCAATGAGGGTATCTTGAATAAGTAAATGAATAGGTCTATTTCAATAAGAAAATTCGCTCTATGCCTACAATGGCGTATTTAAATTCTGGATTTTCTTTTACACAGCTTATGGTGGTCGGGAGTGAAGGCACATTGAATAAACATCGTACGGACGGTCGGCACCCAATAAGGGCATATGGAGAGAAACGCATCTTCTTTGTGCGTGAAAGAATTTTGATAATGGTCCGAAAAAAAAAGAAAATTGCGGAAAATGCGCCCTCGGGGCGGCTTTCACACCCCCAATCCTCGGATTTAGCGTGGGATGTCCTAGCTTTTAGGTACCGGAGCACTTGACTTCGCTTCGACGTTTTTCGCGAACTTTTGTGCATGTGGGTGTTTTTGCACTTAGGGGTGGTAGCAGGGACCTACTGTCAACCGTCCGGGGCACTGTCCGTAGCGTCTACGCCATGTCGTAAGCAATTCAGTGGCCATGAACTTCATCATGCTAACTGGGTCACCAAGATTACCAGAACGGAGGCCCTTGTTATGCATGTAGCTTATGGTAATACGGAATGAGGGACCTGTTAAACTAGTAAGGAAAGGCCACTGTCATGGGCGCCAATTAGGGTAGAGGGAAGAGTACGTCTCTTTGTTGCATGCAAATGGGAAGTTCACAATAGTAGTAAAAAAATCAATTGGAAAATAATTTGTGCCCCAGTTGAGACCCAGGCCACAGCCTTCGAATAATGCGTCTGATGCGCTACCTATCGGGGAGCAGCTGTACTTCCTTACAATTTGTGTACTTATTTGGAAATTTTTCCTGCATTCAAGGGTTGCACCCAGCGTCGTTTCGACATATTAAGGGTGAATTTGGATCTTCTTCTTGTCCCCGGAGGCAGGTATTCCAAGGTCTATACGCCGTCGCCGTGTCACGTGCAATCGTCTGGCCATCGACATTCGCATGCTACCTGTGGTCCCAAGCCTGTCAAAACCTCGGGCATCGCTATGTATACAGTTTATGCTAATCGCGAATGATGAGTTCTTCAAATGAACATATAAAGAATACGAATGATATGTTAACGTCTGAAGTAAGGACAATTTGTTCGTTTTGAAGAGAAACTTAGCAGAAAACGATTACTTACACGGAAACGATACACGGAAAACGATACACTTACAGAAACGATACACGGAAGAATGCTGTAAACTATCGAAACTTATCGCAGGACGCCAGTAAATAAATTTTTCACAAACAAGACAGAATAATGAGACAGGAACCAAAAAATGAGGGAAGCTCACACTAATGCGTAAGACTTGGTGGTGGCGAAGCTGTACGCAACAGTAGCGTTTTTCTTCTTTTTGCCTCACGGCCTCACCGCTCTTCGAGGGACCCCAGCTGGATGTTCGTCTTCCACTATCGGGCACATTGTTGCGCAGCACACTGCCTCGTGCTCGTGCCCTTCCTTCGTGGCGCGCGCTTATCGCTGCGGCGGCGGCGGCCTCCTCGCCTTGTCCCCGCCGCGTCCCGCGCACGTCTCCTTTCCCTCTGTCACGTCAATTAGCCGGGCAAACCGCATGCAGAAAAACGAGACGTTTAATATGCATGGACAATAACGCGCACGACGCCACACATCACACCACTCCTGACTGCAGTAGCGTAAAACGTTCTGGACGCAAGCACAATACAGAATTAGCTTCCGCTAACTTTCCAATTGATGTCCGTTCCTGGCTGTAGCTCTAATCAGTAGGGTCCGGTAGTCGATGACCACTCGAGAGGCTTGCAGGACACGCTGCCGGAGCCCAGGGTGCGTAGTCCCGGGTGCCGTGGGGACCTCGTCTCGGGTGCGTAGCCCGAGCGTTCAAGCCAGGCCGCCCCGCTGGTGGTCGTTTCTGAAGCCGCCAAGGGCGCGGTGTTGTGCTCAGGATCGTTGTCGCGCTCAGGAGGCCGGCTGGGCGTCTTTACAGTTTCGGTGCCTAGAGGTTCCGCGCAGGCGTCGCCATCCCTCGCTCTCCTTGCTCCACACGCCTCACTTCCTCTTCCCCTCTTCCAGTCCCCTCCTTCAGGGGGTTGCCCATGACATTCTCGATGTCTCCTTTTTCCTCCTCTTCTTCTACTAATCTCCTTCGGGAAGTTGGTCTCTTAGGGGTATTGCTCATGGCACCCTCCTCGCCTATCTCTCCCCGTCATAAGGCCGCTGCTCCGTACCGGGCGCTTGCGGAAGGGGGTGTAGTTTGACCTCTACCGCTCAAGGGCAAAGCTGGTCACCCCGTGAAGACTGATCGAGGTAGCGTAGTGTAGCTTGCGCTACAAAAATAACTGAAGAATGGACAAAATTACACCGCGCAGTCTCTGCACTCACAGATATGGTCCTCCTTGACCCTTCAAGTAAATTATCCCCATCTTAGTTAACCCTTTCAGCCCTGAATTTTTCCGTTTCTATTGGAAACATTTTTGCTGTGTTTTTTAGTATTTGGACCCTGCAAGCTTGCAGACAAAAATGTGCGTGTGATACAAGCAATTAGCGATTTACAAGCATGGCATCATTAGGTCATAGATAAATAAAGCTAAATTCCAGCATAAACTTTTTTGCTGGTTTTACTAAGTTTGGGAAAGCAGTAACCACATGCAAAAATAAAGCTGGTAGTGGAAGTATATTCGAATTCACAGCCGTGTCATCAAGCAAAGACTTCGGTATTTGGGGTCACCCACAAGTCAGCCTGGTCTTCCCTGCAATGCCTTCCTCTTTCTAGCATAAGATCAGCTGTAGAAAAAAAACGAACTACGGTGATACCTATCAAAAGAGGCGTCCTTGCAGAACTATTTCCCACAAAACTGTTTTCGCTTTGTTCTCAAATTGCTAGAGGAAATTTCGGTAATGTCCTAAATATCGCACACCAGGGCCGAAAGGGTTAGAGCCACCGGTGGTGCCTTATCGTCCCTCACAAGAATGTCAAATGCTCCATAGATTTCTCACGTGCTGGCGTCCTTATGTCTTCATGATGGCGCAGTTTTTAAGACGACAACAGCATTCGCATGATGCGCAATGAACCGCAAGCTTGCTTCCCATGCGTGTATTCAATGTGTTCATGTGTTCTGGCTGCCTACAGTTTGTCGCGCAAACAGGAGGCTGAGATGCATCTTACCGCTTGCATTTTCCAGTTTGACGTGGACGCTTCTTCCGGTTTGCCCAATAGACTATACCTCATGCGAGTGGAATACCACCCACAACTGCGTTGTTGCACTCCGTAAAGCGTCCGACATGTTGCATTGTAGACGTCATCTTTTATGGCATAACATTCACTCTGTGGCACAGGCTGCTCAACTTATTGCTTGCTAAGAAAACAACTCAGACGCCGAACCTGTTGCCCACTTTTTGAGCTTATGGGATACACCTTGCACATTAGGTATGCCCGCTGCTTTTAACAGCAGGCTTGGTTAATAACAAGAAAAATACCAAGAAAATACCGAGCGCACGTGAGCGTGTGTTTCGTGAGGAGCATCACGCATAGTCCAGGAGTACGCATCGGCTTGCGCCACATGAAGTGGCTCGCAAAAAGAAAATAAAAAATACGGGTCGCACGTGCCAGTCACCGTTCGAGAAAATAGCGCCGCCGAAAAAACGACTGTCGTCTGCTCCTGGCATCCCGCGCTCCGCGTTGCTAGGGCCAGCCACCTGCGCTCATGAAACTTGGTTCCACTGCGGCGGCAGCGGTGAGGCCCAACTCTCTCCGACTCTGTGCGGCGCACATGGGGAATGGGGCGACCAAAGAAGATCCAGATGCCAGAAGAAGGGGCGGCTTATCAGGAAGTGCGCTGCGCTTCAGGCGTGAATGCAATCGCCCAGAAAAACAACATGAAGAAGTATTGCAGGTCTTCAACGGCGAGGGAGTGCAGGAAGAATACTTTGCGGCGGTGGACGATGAAGTATGGGAAGACTGAAGAGGACACTGTACAAACAAAGCACTTATAGGCTTTACTTTGCGTTTTATTTGGTCTGGTGCTGATGATATTATATATATATATATATATATATATATATATATATATATATATATATATATATATATATATATATATATATATATGCGCTGGGTAAATAGTTCTGAGTGACTTAAATGCGCTCGTCGAGTGTACCTTAGTGAGACGAACACAGCTCTACTGTGACATCAGGCTTCCACCGTTGGGCAAGCTGTTTTTTTTTCCTGAGGCTTTCGTGTCGTCCGCCGCATTACATCAGCCAAGATACGTTCAGCTAACACACCCAGAATTACCTTCGGGAAACGTACCTGACGCAGTGAAACGGCTCACCTGGACATTCAAACTTGCTTACGCTTGGTGGGGGCAGGAATGAAGCCAGGCGCTCTGAGGTCAGGCGCAGCAATTCTACTCTTCAACAAATCGGAGTGCGCCGACGAAAATGGAGGAGATCTTTTAGGGAGTGCGGCTCGCACACACTCCACAGGTGGTCCCCTTAGGAAAGGAGGCTTACGTCCAAAAACCTGAGGCGACCTTCTTCAGGTAGTTCCTCCATCAGAGCGAACGTGTCTAAAACCGAGGCAAATACCCCACATATCCGCTGAACTTGTGCTGCTGGATCACCACCCAGTTTGTAGATCCCCGGGAAGTCGTCCACGAAGCGAAACGACTTTACGACATCCGAGTCGCTCAGGGCTTCTTGAGGTCAACCATCAGAGCGGACCAACAGGAGGTTGCTGAATGCAGGTGCCAGACACGATCCTATGCACACCTTTTGCTCCTGGATATACCAATCACCATCAAACTTCACCATCGTGGACCGCAGATAAAACAAGATGCTGACGAATTCCTCATGTCAACACAGTTCTGTAACCAAATCGCTCTGGCTTCGTCGATTCCATACTCGACCAAATCGAGAAGCAGCGCTGGCGGCATAGAATAGAACGGGCCGTTTATGTCGACAGAAAAGGAGACCAGACTTTTATCCTTATCTTGTTCAGAAAATTCCTTCAGGAACGGCACTCATTTCACAAGAAAAGTCCTCGCTGGGAATCGCAAAGAACCTTTTTTGCAGATACCCGCCCATCCCGTGTTGCTGGAATCGCTTTTCTGGTACAATGAACCGCAGAGGTCAGCTGTCTTTGTGAGCTTTTGCTGAAAAGAAGGCGGACGTGCTCAGCTCCATTGCATCATTGAATGACTTCGCTATTTCGTCCAGCCTGGTATCTTCATACAGGCTGGTTGCGTCCTTTTTTATTTTCTATGGGAGCCTTTCTTCGTGCCCTCAGAATTTTTCTTCTTAACCTCGCTGTTTTTCCAGTCGTACTCTCCGGACGGCATTGCACCAAAGACTCCTGCCTTTCCTCACACTAGTATCTTCAAACCTGTCTTCTGCTGTGACTCCACCACCCGTTCAGTGCGTATAGTAGACCATCTCTAAAGGGATTGAGGTGGGCACAGTCACAGTCAGCGCTATAGTCTGTGTAAGCCTTCACTGTTAGTCATGGGCGTCGTTAGGATTCTGTTTTGAGGGAGGCAAATGCAAACCCGTTGTGTCGCGGGGGAGGTTAAGGGGACAAGGAGGAGAGGTCAAGTGCTAGTGTTGCCTGGGGGTGGGAGAAGTGCCCATATTGCACCGCACCCCCCTGTCGACGCCTATTCTGCTTGTCCTCGTTTCTTGCGCTGTTACTCTGTTCAGATTATAGTTAGTTTAGACAAAAACAACTCCCGCTAAATTTTCTTATCTCTCCATTCCTTACTACCATTCTGCACTTCCTATTTTGAAGCAGAAAAGGAAGCACTATTCCTTTATGGCATTTTGGCCTCCTTCGCTCTAGCGATTACTTACTATATGCACTCGTTTGTGTGCGGACGTGTGCGCGGACGTGTACGCGTGTGCTGTGTGGGCGTTCCTGTGTGGAGGACGCAGTATGTTCGAAACAGTAGGGCACAATTTTAGGCTAGAAGCGCATGCCCTTTAACCTATTCCCTTTAGCCGCTCCTTTACGCTCCTACTATCATACAGAGGTGGGGCATCCAACAGCCCTATCCCTCAAAGGCGAGCCTTTTTGTCTCTCTACAACTTTCAAGTATTCCACTGAAGGGAGCTTTAGAGTCCTCAACATGCTTCATTCCTCAACTGTTTTGTAATCCTTTTCCCACCCCCTGGAGAGTCCAGTGTTTGTGATGCGAGCCCTCGGCTTTTTCAGCAGTATGATTGATGATTACTTTGGTAATCACAACGACGATGGGGATGCCATAACGTAGGTGTGTAGGTATAGCCACTTTATTTTTCGATGGGCCAGGCACACAAGACATTGTAGGGGGCAGATGCAGCTCCGGGCCGCTTGTTAGAAACCGCAGAATACCCTCATTTTGTGCAGATGGAACCTTACCTGTACACCTCCCGGGTGCCGGAATACTACAACTACGCCACGATTGGCTACTTGCTCGGCAGCCACTTGGCCTCAGTCATGGGCGTTGGCGAACTGAACAGCGCCGACAAGCGTCGAGTCTCTTGGGACGGCGACACCGTTACGCGACAGGAGGCGGTGCTGCAGTGCCTGTTGCGAAGGCGGAAACAGCTGGGCTTCGAGGAACTCAGCCCGGAAAAGGCCGACGAGCAGAAGGCGGTCATGCTGACCCTGACTCACGGCCTTCACTGGCGCACATGACTCTCAGGACACTGTTTCGCCTCCGGGTTCGTTTCGTTAATCTCTTACTCTAAGTCGAAGGTACCAGTGCTGAGCAAAGGTCTAATTAGTGTCGCATAATGGCGGCGATGGGAGCAGTCGTAGGTGATTTTACCCAACCGGCCGAACCGCTTCCTCTCACTGACTAGCCAGAGTCACTGTAATTATTAATAATGACTCTGGCTAGTCAGTGAGCAGAAGCAGTTTGTCCGGTTGGGTAAAATCAAGACAGACTGATCCGTTTGCAGTTGCGAAACGACACCAGCGAGGATTGCCGTACTGAATGGGAGCTGTACATCTTGATTTTTACCCAACCGGCCAAACCGCCTCCGCTCACTGACTAGCCAGAGTCATTATTAATAATTTCAGTGACTCTGGCTAGTCAGTGAGCAAAAGCGGTCCGGCCGGTTGGGTAAAAAATTGACACCATCTGCCCGCGAGGGGAACCATAGGGTAGATGCGACGCATCGGGGGTTGCCGTTGCGTTTCCGTTATGTTAGCGATGTCAGCGTGTGGATTGCTGTTGTTGTGTATCCTATTTACGCAGCATGTTCACCCCCGATGCGTCGCATCTACCCCATGGTTCCCCTCGCGGGAAAATGGTGTAAATTTTTAAACGAGCGCAAGCTGCGTGCTGACCGCGCTGACGCACAGATGGCGCTGCGGTGAGAGCGGCGGAGCGTGCAGCTGCCGCGGCGAGGAAAATGGGGGAGGGATGCGGACTACGCCGCGACAACGACGCGGGACAAGGCGAGTTAAAGAGATGCATTGCATCTAAAACAACTATGACTGCTCCAATTGCCACCGTCATGCGACACTAATTAGACCGTTGCCCCAGTACTGCCGGCTTAACGATGAGAGCTGCATGCAACGCCGGCCTGCAAATGCGAAGTGACAAGTACCATTCAATACTTTCCAATTCTATAAAAAGTTCAGAAAATTTCCGTCCTAACCATAAACATTCGGCGGAATTCTACACTCCGTATTATTGGTGACTTCCACCGCGCCCACGGATGCATCATTAGAGCGCTGACGCTTGTTGTTGACGTTAAGTTTGCGTGCCTTACAATTTCTGTACGCTACGTTCTGTGACTCGCACCGCAGGCTCGCACGGGAAAGGTGTTCAATGAGTACTGGCCCGAGGCGCAGCACGTGTTCTTTGTGCGCGCCTGCATGATCTGGTGCAACTCGAAAAGCGAGCCAGGCCCCCTGACAGCTCGGGAGAAGTGCCTGCTGCCGCTGCACACCATGAGGGAGTTCGGCGAGCTCTACAACTGCGCCGGCGGCAGTGGCACCGCGACCAGCACCGACGCTGCCAACGACGGCTTCTGCGACATCTAGGAGCTTTTCTTGTGCAGCGACGTCGCAGTTGCTTCCACACATGCACACACATCGCGGGCTTCATATCATCACGCTTAGAGATGGAAAATTGCACAATGGTCGTAATTAGTATAGCCTTTTAATCATTCAGACAATTTTGCAAACTATTCTCGTGACTTTCAATACTGACACTCCAAGAACAAGGACACTGAGCAAGCTGCGGAAAATGTGCGGAAGCAAAACAAATAAGCAAAAAAAAAAAAAAAGCGGAACCGCAAGTCGTTTGAACTTATTTCCAGTAGTGCACTATCCCCATTGAACATTTTTGTGCATATATTCACAGATTTAAACAAATCTCTCGTGGACATTCTACCAGAGTTTATTTTTTTTTCGGGCTTCATGAGCCGTCTCGCCATTGGGACTCCGCTAGCTCGCACTTAATCTTCTACGCAGTAGTTAGAAATAATTTTGTGCGTTCGTACGTAATTACAAATATTTCGTAACAACCTGCTGCATGTTACTTTCTTGATGTGAGCAGTATAGGATATTGTCGCCTGTTCACGGCTATTTATGGTTCTGGGTAGAGTTGGGTACCGTGGTTGGGCACCGTTGTTTTTCTGTTTTCTGTGGGTTTGTACAAAAGAGTGCCGGTAATACATAGCTTGGTGGACGGGATTGGAACGAGCATAATGTTCTGCAAGAGAATTGAGTCCTTTAGAGTCATGACTCCAAATGCCATCCCCGTTCGTGAGGCTGCCCTGTAATCGATCGATTTGCCGATCAGGAGAGCGCAGTGACCACTTAAGCGGTGGATATATGAATACATGTTGGCTGCGGCACCCGCAACAGAAGCTGATATGTGAGGGCGGATGGCTTAAAACGCCGTCAGAGCCTCGCGTGCCTTGTTAGGAGCCTGCACTTGCTGCTTATGCAGTGGCGTAACTAGAGAGGACAGCGCCCATGGCAAATATATTTTAACGTTTCACGCCCCTTTTGATGGTAATGATAGTGATTATTATTATTACTACCACAATCACCATCATCATCATCGCTATAACTTATGTGCAAAAATAGCCGATTTGGCGGTTTTGGGCAAGCAAATGAGCGGTTTCTTTATTAATTGTTCGCTGCAGTGTACTACAGCCGCCTTAGCACAACCATGCATCGTGCTATACACCAGAAGTCCACAAAGTTTGAAAGGAATTGACCTTGCCGGTAACCTGTTGTCTGCTTGACACGAAATAAACGAAGCTCATAACCACACGGAGGAGAACGACCAATTAAGCATGTGAACAGTTCTTATCGTTTTTGCTGCATTACCATGAAATGTATTGCTCAAGATTATTTATTGTATACTTCAAAGCTGCATATTGGTCTTCAAATAAATGGATGATGTTCTGCAGGATCACCAAGAAAATCTGGAATTGACCGATGTCATTAAAGTCGCTCCCTCGTGGCGCGAAGAATAGCTGCAACCAGCGGTTTTATAGAGAGGAGAGAGTTTATTGCACGCGGTTAAATCTGACACGGGTGTAGGCGCTGTTCCGGTGACGGCACTGCTGGAGGGTGAAAGTTCGTTGGTGAAAGATAACGCTAACAATTTTACACGAAAACGAAAAAAAAAAAAAAAAATCTGACCTAATAACAAGAAAACATTTCCCCGCATTTCCCCGAGGGGAAGAATGTGAAAGTGCGAATGCACGAGTTGAATTTGCGCGGTTCGGTAATGTTCGCGAAAGAGAGATCACACACACACACACAACTACAAAGAAAGAAAGATTGCATTTATTCACAGACACCTATTTGTGTTGTCGTTGTACTTGATTGCTAGAGCGGATTTCAGCTTTGAAATTTCGTGTCAAGTTACTCCTTTAAGCGGGTGCATTAGCCCTTCTCACGCCCGATTCCTGGCCAATCCCCCACGTGGGTATGTGCCATGCACAGAAACCTATTTGTGTTGTCGTCGTACTTGATTGCTAGAGCGGATCTCAGCTTTGAAATTTCGTGTCAGTACTCCTTTAAGCGGGTGCATTAGCCCTTCTCACGCCCGATTCCTGGCCAATCCCCCACGTGGGTATGTGCCATGTCAGCGGCCAGGGCAGCGCGCGCCCATCTCCTCCCCCCCGTTGCCAAGGAAGACGAGGAGATTCCTGGCCAATCCCCCACGTGGGTATGTGCCATCTCCCCCCGTTGCCAAGGAAGACGAGGAGCGCGCGCACCCGCAGCTGTTGCTATGTGGACGGACGGCGGTCAACGGAATTCAGGGTCGCTTATAAAGTGCATTCGCACTTAAAAAAATCTAAAAACAGAGCACCCACAACTGATTGACACGAGTTGGTTCCCCGTGGGCTTCTGAAAGCCGGCTATATGTTTTGTTGAGGCTCATTTTGAAAATTTTTCGCACCACCTCGAGATAACCTGACAATTTTGGTGGGGAAGCGCGGAAAAACCCGGTCACCCGAGAATGGCCACAGCGAAGTTGTTCATTAGTGAACTGCCGGTTTTAGAGGTTATGGTAGCAAGGCAACCTAAATTTAGGTTGATTCAGACAGGAAAAGTATCTCAACGTAGTCCCATCTCCCCCCACTTCGCCGCTTGAACGCTTCCCTGTCAACACAACATCTAGAAATTTTTTCCAAAGGTGTTCGGTAATGAAAAGCATCAAGTGCTTTCCAGGCTTTTCCCTAAACCAACCTTGGCTGTCCAATAAGCAATCGCTACGTCAATTTAGAGCTAAATGACATAACGCAACTGAACAGGAAAGTTTACGTTGACCAGGCCTTCGAATAAGTTCGAAATCCCATTGAGGTTGAAAATTTTGGCTGTTTAACGCGCCGAAGCTATATCTAAGCTATGAGGCGCGCTATAGTAGAGGAATATGGATTAAATTTAAACCGCCCGGGAATATTGAGGTGCTTGCGGTTCAGCAACGTCTAGAGCAAAATATATTTTTTAAGACTAAAGGCTTTAGATCTCTAGGTTGGAGCAAGCGCGTTGTGAGGTATGGAAAATAGGGGGTCCAAAAAAAGTTGCAGTTGCGCGAGCCGGGGACCGCGCACCACAAAAGGGAAACAGCATTGCGGATGGAGTGTAGCAGGAGAGCTCTGAGAAAGGACGACGCAGCGTGGGCCATGAATGGGAAGCAGCAACGCCATAGGCGGGTAGGCTTCTGGCGCAGTGCAATTGAGCCGCCATGAGAGGTGCAGGGACCAACGGGAGTGAACAGGATGCTCCCGGCCATGGCTAGTGAGCGGAACGAGAGAGAGAGAGAGAGAGAGATTTCGCAACCCATTTCGGGGTCTGCGCTCTATGCGGTTGAGCTCAAAGGATATCCCCGCGCATGGTGAGCAGGTGGTCAAGAAGGGTTGTCAACGACGAGGTCGTCTTGCCCTGGTGGGCAACGAGGCTAGGAGGGTGCTGTCCACGGGACTGGTGAAGTGGTGACATACGCGGCCGCAAACTTCGACACAAGGTCCAACAGCATGTCAACGGAAGGTCCAACTAGGCTTTCACCTTCACACTCTGAAAGTTCTAAGCGTCCCCGTAAATTTTTTTTCGGTGATAACCGGTTTTGTGGTTACTCTTCAGTTGCAGAAAAAGCTGTTGCTGCCGTTGCAGCATTAGCTACATGCGGTTGAATGACCAGACAGTCAGCAGTGATTAGCTGACTGACCGGGTCATTTAAAAACACTTTTGGTTCCCTTCAACGTGCAGCGAAAATCCATGCAGATGGGTGTTTCAGTGGTTTCATCTTCATCAGAAAATAACCACTGCGGCTGCAAACATACAGTGTTGCGCTAGGCTTTCCACTGAGCATTCGCAGCAGGGAGGTTTTGATAAAACATGACCATAAAGTTTTCGTGAGTACATAAATGAATATCCATACAGTGCACTGCATGCGGTTCACCTCGCCTTGCAAGAATATTTGCAATTGCAAGTCGATATACTATGTATAAGCGCGCAAAGTTTAAGCACCCACACCCCCCGCTGCTGGAATACAAACGAGAACAGATGAAAACACATGCATGCAGCACGCGCACACGCACACTGCAGGGATATCATCTGGGGTTGCCTCCTGGACTCCTTGATCCAGGCGTACCTAAGTATTCACGCATATAGGTGAGGCGCTTCAGACAGTGCGAGCAGTTTAACTACTTGAACAGCGACATTGAAACAAAAAAATAGCGCTGAAGAAGACAAGGACGGAGAGAGGGGGACACCCACGGGGCGCTATGCGGGGGATGCGCAGGGCGCTAGCGCTCGATGTGTGTCTGTGTCCCCCGGCATAGCGTCCCGTGTGTATCCCCCTCTCTTTGTCATTGTCTACTTCATCGTAAATCTTTTGTTACAGTGTCGTACCGACAGGCCAAACTATACCCGGTTACAACTTAAGAACGGCACCTCGCGCCGCATCACCGCAACCGGCTGTTTCTCCGCTCGGCGCAAAGAGTGCGTTACTGCGAATGTTTTTGGAAGCACAAAATAAAAGAACTCCTAAAACAAAACAAGTAAACTTAATGTTCTTGGAATTTTAAAATTTCAATGTGAGATACATTACCACAACTACCGTGTATCAAAACGTAAAAATAATATAAAAAAATTGCCATTCCCAGGCAAAACCCGGTGCAAAAATGACAAAACAGAACATTATTAAGAAAAACATAACAAAGTTCAGTTTACTTTTTATGGCTTACGTGTTTTATTTTGCACACGTATGCATTATTCACTAGCTTTGAACATACGATGTGTTAGCGTATAGTGGCCTCTTTGCTTCACGCATTGTATTTTTGTCCCCACATTTTACACCATCTCATTCTCCAACATGGACGTCTCGTACGAGGTCGATTTCTTGGCGGAGCATGACTACGCAGTACCACCTGCAGCCGCATTTGTTACTGTTTCTTCGACTCCAGATTCTTCGTCGCGTTTGCGGTCTGGGGCGAGTTCACCTCCCCCTCAGAGCCCATCAACGCCGAAGCATCTGTACAGGAAGAACTGCAGCGGCATTGTTCTTTGTCGCCACGTTCAGCAGACAGTTTTGAACGTCTACATGAAGCTGCGAGGGGAGCACCAGCACGTTGGAGTGAAAGAAACTTGCCGCAAGACAAGTGAGTACACCGGTGTCAGTTTCCGGAAGATTTTGGACATCAAATCCAAAGCGAAGGCGACGGGCGGGAAGCTGACAACACCTTCGCGGAAGAGGCCCGGAAGCGAGAACCGCAAACGCTGCACTGCGATGTATGACAGCTTCACTTTGTGTGCGCTAAGAAACATTGTGCACGACCTCTTCCGGCACAACGAGCCTCCTACTGCACAGAAGATTGCGGAAGAATTTCGGAGGAGTGAGCATCTTCCCAGCCTTCGAACGTGGACCATCCGCCGCCTCCTGAGTGACATCGGCTTCGTCTTCGAGAAACGCGAACGAAACTCGATGATGATCGAGCTTAAGGACGTGCTGATTTGGCGGCAGAGGTACCTTCTTCAGATCGCTGAGTACAGGCAGCAGCACCGCAAGGTGTTCTACACAGACAAAAATTGGGTAAACGGTGGTCACACCATGACGAAGGCTTGGAGGGACGATACAGTGAAAACGTCTGAGGACGCTTTCCTGCGTGGTTTGACGACTGGGATCGAAGAGCCATCCGGAAGAGGAGCGCGGCTGATAGTCACCCACATCGGCAACGAGGACGGCTTTGTTGACGGCTGTCTGTCCGTCTTCAAAGGAACGAAGTCGGGAGACTATCACGAGGAAATGGACGGCGAGCATTTCGAGGCTTGGTTTGACTCTGTTCTCCCTAAGCTGCCCCAGGGTAGTGTTGTCGTCATGGACAACGCGTCCTACCACTCCAGGCGCGTGGAGACTGTCCCGACCATGTCCTCACGCAAGTCTGACATACTAGCCTGGCTGGAATCAAAAGGTATCCCGTGTGATGCAACGATGACAAAGTAGCAGCTTCTTGAACTGGTGGCGCCAGTGAAAGACCAGTTTGTGAAGTTCAGAGTTGATGTCGCGGCAGAAAAGGCTGGGTGCGTCGTTGTGAGGTTGCCACCATACCACTGCGAGTTTAACCCCATCGAGCTGATCTGAGCGCAGATGAAAGGTGAAGTTGCTAGGCTGAACACTGACTTCAAGATTGACAGTGTGCGGAAGCTCCTCATCACAGCAGCTGAGAATGTTTCTCCAAGCAACTGGGCCAGGGCTGTTGAGCACGTCATTGGCATTGAGGACAAGTGCCGAGAGGCACGTGGGTTCAGCGACCATGTGGAGCCAATCATCATCAGCCTTGGGGAGGAAGACGACGACAGCTGTGGGAGTGCAGATGACGACCTCTCCGGCATCGAGCAAATGGAGTGAGGCTTACCATGCTGCAGTCTTCAGCTCCGAAGCTCCAAACGGCTCTTTTAAGAGTCCACCAAATGTTGAATAGCGGTCTGGCCTACTGCGAGCTTGCCACCTGTGTGTCCTACCACTATGTTTGCTTTGTGCAGCAAAATTCAACTTTTTTTCTGGAACAATACCAAGGTGTTTACATGGCTGGTCAACAATGTAGGGCTGAGGAACATGAAACATAAAACTAAGGGGGATGGTGACACAATCTTGCATTATTGAAAAGACAATCTTGTATTATTGAGGCGACGCTCTGTAACTTTATGCTCGGCTGTTTTCGCCTACCTATCTTTGTGGCCTCACGCTCAAATCTTGCCTTAAAATATTTTCATGCGGCCACGTCTGCAGTGTTGGTTTCAAGGTTTCCAATGGTCTTGTTTACCTTTTCAACGAGTTGAGGTTTGTGAACAGCGTCAGGATTCGTTATCCGGCGATTGCTGGTCTTTCTTTCCACACGAGCCAAGCTGATTGAAATGGAGAAAGACACTAGTCCATGGTCAGAAAAGACGTGCGACCACCGCATCTAACCACCCACTGCGAGAAATCCCTGGTAACGCAGAAGCGGTCCAGGTGAGCTTCAGACGTGCCATGCCGCCATGTGTTGCGGGGCGGCACCCCACTGACGTCCTGGGTCCACATGGATTCTATCACTGTCCCACAAAACGAACATTAGTGTACAAGCTGAGAGTGTCTGGCTCTGCTCTCCCTTGTCACTGACACTTTACGCAGTTAATATCCCCTCACAAAGAAGAAATACATTTCCTACATATCCCGTTACATTACGTGGTACTGTTTGTGGGGAAGCAAACAGGTCAGTACGAGCTAGCGCCTTGTCGGGGGGAATGCACGCAAAGGAAACAGAAAAACTTCCCGCTCATTTTTGCTTCGACCAGGGAGAAACCACCATCTGCCCAAGCTTGCAGTCAACAATTTTAAGGAAGTCTCTTTTTCTATAAGAATGGCTGTTCTGCCCGCACGACTACATTTAGCAGGCTAACTTACTGTCCAACCAACAAATTTTTTCACGTTGCTACCATGTGTGCCCTGCCTTTCCACAATACACTCTTCTACCCTTGGAACGAATGCCAACATGTTGCAACAATGTACAAGATAAGCTGAATACCACCAGGGCAAGGCTGTCAGATTAAGTTATCGGACATGCTGAAACTTTCAGCGACAAGCTTCAACTAGAGAGGACTGTGCCTCGCGGCAGTACAGAAACTTTTTTTAAATGGCTGCTACGATAACTGGCTGCTGTACAAAATGTGCCCATGTCGTTTTGTTCTCTTTACGTCTAATTTGTGGTGTTGTGCCTGATGAGTAGGGACCTTCTGCGCATAAGCTTGAAATTGTCTTGCAGCATTATGTGACCTGCAACCATATTTCTCGTTGTTTGGTGATTTTATTTCATTTGAAACTGCTGGAAATGAAGAGTTGCCGAGGTGTTGAGGCAAAAAAATGAATTGTATAACAATTTGACTAAGCCCCTTGCACCGGCAGCATTTGGAAGTAAGGTATAAGGGAAATCACTGCAGTGTTCTAAGTGGCATCATATGCTACTTATGTGCTTGAACGGACTTCTCATGGCAGCGCCACGTATGGGATGTTGTGTTTTCACTGAGGATGTGTACTTTTTTTTCTGACTACAGGTGTGCTTGTATGTGATTTCAAGTCAAAGCTTGCAGTGTAATTCAATGTATGTGATATGTAATTAAAAAATTACAATTTACGTTGCAGTTGCAATTTTGCAACACATTCGTGGCTTGGTGTCGTGTTGAATGGTATCAAAAAAGCAGCCGTTGCTATTTTTGTGCATGTAGAGTACACTGCTTATAACGAAAGCATGTATAATAATCTCAGGTTCATTGTAAGACACGATAAAATGTGACTCATATTACGGGCATGGGGAGGTCATTGAATGCAACTTTGTTTTAATGTGATAAAGAAGACCGAGTTTCCAGTTTGTCGAAAGTGCCTCACGTATATAAATAAGCAGCTCTTCCAACATCTGGACTGTAAAGCATACTTCAGAGAGAAATGTGAGATATCGAGGTTCTTAGCAGTGCGTTATTGTGATAATGTAGAGGAAACATTGAACAAAACGGTGTACGGGCACTTGGAACACCTGTGGTAGTGCCCTAGTGGTAAATCCAGATGGAAGGCCTGCAGGGAATCACCTGTCGCACTCTGCATTCTATTGTTCAGTGAAGCTCCATGTCAAAACCACACAACACGTTTTAGCCCAATTTAGTTTGGGGGGGCGGGGGGGGGGGGGGGAGCGCCTGCTAATGTTTCGGGGTTCTAATAACCTTTTCATATTTGTAAATTGCTACCTTAAGCTCGTGTCCATAATACCTCAAGCTCGTATGCATGGGTATGCCTGCCAGTGAGACTGTCTGCATCATGCCCTTGTTTTGGCACTTGAATTTGCATAGAAGACACGACAACTTTTCATTCATAAATATTTCAGCGCAAAAGGGAATAAAAAACAAATGCTGTTTATAAGTGGCGGTTCTCTAGCCAAATTATCAGTGTGAATAATTCACTCCCACATATAATTAAGAGAAAAGCAAACTTTTTTGCTATTTGGCCTGCGATTTGTTTGAGCTTGCCCCAGCAGATGTAAATTCAAGCAAATGGGCATAAAAGGGTGAGCTGTAACTATGACGCCAAAAAATTTTCCCTGTGCAGGCATTTTCCCCAGTATCGTAAAATGACACTCCAAATGCCGTGTGTTAGGGCGTATAACAATCTGAAAGAAGTGAAATAGCCTGTTATAACCTATATTGGCGTTGTCAAAAACGCGATTGCCATGGCAGCTGCGAAAGAGCATTTTTCAGGAATAGAGAATTTACCATTCTTTTCGGTACTCGATCAGAATCGCATTGCGTTGAGACTTGAGCAGAACTAAGCTTAGAAGCGCTTTTTCCCAAAAATGTGCAGCACCGTGAAGCACGGTTTTTACACGCAGACACTTCATGGTCGCTTCCTGTAAACTTCAGGCTTTCTTGTCAAGACTGCGTAAAAAAACGCGTAACAGTGCGATATTAAGGACAGTCGTAGGACGGCAGTGCTTAGGCAATGCACATGTAAGGAGCAATGACCAGGAAGAGAAAGTAATAAACTAAGGCGTAATAATGAAGCAGAAGCGAAGCTATTTTTCACGCGTGATCTGAAAGGAGCAATTCTGTTATTGTTTTTGTTTTTACAAACAGCGCGCTACCTATGTGCACCTCCGATTGGCGTGGCTTTTGTGCACACATTACTAAACACAAGAGTGTTTGATTCCATTGTTATTAACCATCAGCATAATCTAAAAATCTAAAATTGTTCTCCGCGTCGTCGTCGAACGAGCATAATGTTGCGTACCTCGCGAAATTAATGCTTCAGCACATCGAGTACTTCACGTACGTATAACTGCATCGATCTTTGTAACATGGTGAGTCTTATATAAATTAACGACGCACTCGCCCTTTTACGCCCTATATTAAAACTTATTTGTTCATTCGTATGTCATAATTACGAAATCTCGCACCGTCCACGAATTGGTGGGGTGAGGTGTGGACAATCAATCAGTTCTGAAATGAGAGACGCAAGATAAACAACCGATAGCAATCACCGCCAGCGCACGCACACAATAACCACCCGAACACGAGTCGTTTCCATGACTTTTCGGACTTAATCTGCCTATAAATTACTGCAGTGACGACAAACAAACTCGGTGAGAAAAGCAGATGATGTCACGCATTTACCGCCATCCTCTTTCAAAACGCGCGAGCACTGACGTCACGGGTCCGGCGCTTCGGCGGAGTGATAAATTACATGCAGTGGTGCCGTTATTAAGTTGTAACCGGGTATAGCACCCTTTCCAATAACAAGTATTGCGGCTGCGCCGCCCTGCGGCAGTTTTTCCCTTGGGCACATGTTGGGCGGACCCGGCTGGGCGCCCCCTCCAAAGTCGCGCTCGGGGCACTTGTACCCTCTTGCCCCACCCTAGTTACGCCACTGTGTGTATGTTATCCTCAGTGCACATTTGAAACTGTTTTGTGCAAAGTTGTCACAAGAACGAGTTTTGTTGGAGGATATGTTGTGTTTATTATGTACAACTTAACGCGAAGGAAACGCGTTGTCGTCTTTAGGGTATACTTAATCTTTATGGAATATTAAATATTCAATGCACAAGATACAAAACAACAACTCTAAACCTGCGAAGCAATTCCAACTTGAGAAACGTTTGAAAAACTGCCTATGATCGATACTTAACAAACTAGGGCTAAATGAGCGCGGTGACAATATTTCTGGAGGCGGAAACGCGAAGGCGGTTTCGGGATTAAAAGAGAATATAGGTAAATGCAAAAACTGAACGTCTTTTTGGAACTACAGAACGACTGTTTCAAAAGTCGTTGTGTCAATCTGTAAAATTACAATTTGTTAAAAATACTCGAATATCAGTCGCACCCATGCATGGTAAAGTGTTACGTTACATCCGATAAACTGTATTTCTGTAGTAATTAGTTGTAATAACGCGTTTACATTTATTAAAGGGACACTGAAGTGATATGTAAACATTGCGGGATTACTTGCGCAAATTGTAGTCCGGAGTCCCCAGGCCATGTTACGACCACTCTGGGCGCGTTTACGCGATTTTATTTAGTAGAAAAATTAATTCGAAAATGCTGTCCTGCTCTCTTTACGGTCGCCCATTTTCTGCGGCGTTTTCGTGTGACGTCGAGAGGAGCCGAGCTCGCAATTGGCTGCGCTACTGCACGGCTCCCCTGCCTTCAGACAGTCAGTCGGCCCAGCGTTTCGTCCGCCGGCCGCCGACGGGTCGTCGCAATTCGTTCGCTCAGTTGAAACGAAGTCAGGACACGTTTGTGAATGGAAGAATGGGCCTTTCTTTACTTGGTTAGTTTGTACACTGTATCTAGCTCCAAGTCAAGGTCGCTTCACACAAGCACTGCACAAGCGCACATGCGACGCTTCGCTGACTGGTACGCCAGTAGGAAAATATAAGGCCTCTTGAAGGCGGGAGAAGAGTCAGCGAAGTCAATATAGGTACTAAGGAAATAAAATCAACTGATATTTTTACCGTACAGCGTAAAAATATGGTGCGGGAAGCACTTTTTTGCGCTGGGCGAACAAGCACAGCGGTCAGCAGCACGACTACGCATCTGCGAACGCTTTTCCGTCTACGAAATGCAATTGCTAGACGTGAGCTATTGTGGAAACTCGGGGGACGCTTACTGCACGAGCGCAATACAACAAATAGTCACCTAAGCTGCTTGAAATGCCAAAACTAAATAAAAGTGTAAACTTGTTGTACAATATATACCTTATATTACCATGTTCGGATGAGCCCGTCCCGTGCACGCTGGGGCGCTAGGTATGTCGCCGCAATTGTTTTGCAAGTCACGAGTTCGAGACCCCGCGGGTACGTGCTTTTTTTTTTGTAAGTTTACTTTTTCGTCTTCTGCCGATGTTTTCTACATTGAGTTCACCTTTTTTTTGGGCCGCAACGTTCATGGCTCCACGAACAAGTTCACAGAACACGCGCAGGCTGGCACTCGCGCGCTAGCGAGTACTCGTTGGCGTGCTGTTGCCACTAGTTCACAGAACGCGCGCAGGCTGGCACTGGCGCGCTAGCGAGTTCTCGTTGGCGTGCTGTTGCCCTAATCACCGACTGCTTGCGGGCAGTGGGCACAGGCCAGAATGAACAGACCCTTGGCCTGGTGCGAACACGCTTTTTACGGTACAGGCATGAGTGAGGCAAGCTCCAAATATGGGGGAAAAGCGCATGACATTTGGGCGTCTGCGGGTACGCGGAGGGCGTCCATGCACTGCGTAGGCCTCGGCTAGTGAATTCTACGATTTCAAGCCGTCCTGGGAGGCTTATCTTTATGCATTTTTACAGCTGACAACATGGCAGAAGCGCGGTACGATGATTACTGAGTTATTGAGAATGCCCATCCAACAACGCCACCGGTTGTGTTATACAGAACCGAAACCGAAACTTGTTTGGTTGCTCACCTTGGGCATCGTACAATCACGGTGCCCGCTCCTCCCGACGTCACAGCTTTAGTTGGTGCGGCCGCCGCAAACCGCGCATGGTAGTTTTTCTTCTTTCGCGCTTTGTAAAATAATTACCGATTTGTCAACCGGACAAACGATGAAAAGTGTGCTAATTTGAGCCAGTCTACGCAGTGCAAGCAAAAACGGGAGCTTGACAAATGCACTTCAGTGCCCCTTTAAATCAGCAAGGAGCGAACAACGAAACTTTATCGCAGGCACACCTGGAGTGGGTCTTTAAACAAGGATTGACTGGGACAGAACGTCTTGTAAGCTTGAAACAAACAAAACGAGCAACGCGCACAAGGCAGCTGGTCACCATGGTCGAGCCCTCCTGCAGCCATGCAGCCCAGTGGGTACATGGATAGGTCGGACGAAAGAATCCCTGGGCTAGTTGCAGCTGGCCACAGCATGCCAACTGGAACTTCCTCCACAGGCCCAGGATACTGTCAGCACCACAGCAACCCATGGTTTTCACCGCTGTGCCCTTCTCCTATCCAGTTCCTGATCACCCTCAACAGCAACATTTAAATTCCCGTTACCCGAACAGTGCGACTCTGATAATGCACGCCGAATTCCAGCGTCAAACACACGCTTGTAAGAATCGCTCGCTCCAATGACTGGCTGAAAGCGGAGTGGCCACTCGTGACACTGCAGTGTTACATTCGGCTGGCGTTCATGTCGGTTCATAAGGGGTCATGTGCTCCCCAGGGGGCGCTGCGCAACATGCTTCTGCGCAACAGAAGATTAGAATGCTGGTGGACGAAAAGCAGAGAGGGGAATATTGCCTAGGACAGTTACCACACCTGTAACAGGAAAAAAAAAATATTTTGTGCCTAATAAGCTTTTTGTGCCTGCCCTAAGCAGCGCTAGTATTGAACCAAAAGTGTAAAACATAGGTATATTAGTCCTTTTTGGTCAGATGACATGTCATCACCCCGATACAAAGGGGAAACCAATAGAAATCATCATCATCATCACCGTCCAGTACTTCCGGGTAGTACAAAGCTGCGGGGTCCCAGAGGATCCCGTGTTGACAGAAGCAAAATGAACTCGATACTGCCGAATTGTTTTGCTACACGGTCTCCAGCCCCTCCCCGACGCGTTCAATCTCTTCATGCGATCAACTTGGCATTAGGGGAAAAAAAGCTTTGCAGCGCTAAGTACGTTTACAGCGTCGACGAAAGTGCTGAGACGGGGACGGCGCTCTGCCACTCGCAGGTTCACCGATCGATGGTTGTGTGAAGCGGAATGAAGTGAATGCTTCTTGCTTAAACTAATACACCTGGTGACAAAGGCTTTTCAACAACAGCCCACCAAAAAGGAAGAGTAACGCAATCGGCGATGATCCCACGTAAAAGCCAGCGAGTCTGGCGGACCGCAGGTTCGTCTGGTGCAGTGCACTGGGCTTTTGCGCACCTGCGCACTTATGTGTGCCCTGTTATTAAACAGTGCTGGTTTGCGTCGCCGTTACAAATACATGGTGCAGCATTAGCTTGCCGTTGTATTGCGTGGTTCAGTAACAAAATTAAGCGAGCGATGCGTCAAATATGTTTTGTGATTCCGCCGTAAACAAAGTGACCGGGCGAGCTGAGTGGCTGTTCTGTTTCCTTGTTTGCTCTCCCTTTATTTAATTGGGATCTTGCATCATATATTCCCAGTTCGCACTTAACGTGGGTCAGCACCGTTTTCAGTTGTAGGGCCGAGTTGCATGAAGACGACATGGCGGAGGGATGGACAGCAAATCGGGTGGGAGGGTGCTTTCAAGACAAAAAGAAAAAAAAAATAGCAGTGGCTTAGCTCGGCCATGCCGGCATATAGCTAGCGTGGGCTAAGGTTCAGCTGGTTATTCTTAGCTTTCCTGGTTGTCTAGGGTTACCTTGATTATCATGCTTACTGCTGCTTCAATGACACACACATGGTATACTCATTATGTGACACATGTATATTCATCAAGCGGCTCAGGCGCAGCGTCACCAATCGCCCCAAATCTAAGCTGGTTCCACAGGCGCGCGCCAATGTTGCTGCGACGCACGAGCCATCGGTTTCACACCCGGCCACCCCCCACATGATCATCAAGTGGACCAAGCCGCCACGTGCGGAACGGTGGTCGGCGAAGACGCTGGGCGCGTGGGGTGTGGTACATCAACAAAGACAGAATGACAGGATACGATGAAATCACCAAACTGTACAGACTGGCAAGGAGAGAACTGCCACAACCACACAAGAGCCTAAACAGGAGACAGGCTGTCCTGTTCAGACAGCTACAAACAAGAACGCTGCCGAACCCAGCAGTACTACACAAGGTGTACCCGGCCGCGTACCCAGACGACAAGTGCAAGGTGTGCCGTGACGAAAGAGCCACCATGGAACACATTCTGTGGGATTGCAAAAAGCATCCGGATGAAGCACGAGGACGGATGTTCCCGCCGTCGCTCGAATGGGCGACGCGGACAGAAGAACAAGAAACGCAACTCAAGGCCATCCAGCGGGTCATCGAGGCGTTAGCCAGGCAGGGACTCGGCGAGCCTGAAAAGGCGAGTCGAGACACTTGCAGGCGCGCCAAGAAGACGATGTAGGCCGCGTCTAAAGCGCGCGCGCTTTACTGCAGGTCAAATAAACGTTTTTCCAATCCAATCCAATGGGGTGCACGAGAGACGCCGGGCAGCGAGCAACGTTCTGTGCGCCGTGTGACGTCACTCTTCCTCGCGCCTGCGCAGCACGGCTCTCCAGGACCCACGTGAAACTGCTCAACCTCAGCCAGTGTAGCGCATGCTACAAAAATTCAGCGAATTGCTTACAATATTTGACGATGATCTGGCAACGTGTGAAGATGGGGGACAATGCAACTAGAAGCGATCAATTATCTGCGCTTGTCTCGCCGCACGCGTTTAACCCAATGTCAGGACAAAACTGGCGTGTCGGTGTTCAGATTGTTAGCGATGACGCCTGCACTAGAAGATAACCAATAGAGTCAGCGACGATCGTATGCAAATATTTGGGCCGCGCACTGTGTATGGGACTGTGTTATGTTATGTAGATATAGAAACATACACCTCTGGAGGCAGCGGACGTGCGATTTGGTGCTTGTTTTGCGTCCTTTAATAGCGCTTATTTTTTAATTTGACGGCATTGCCTTGCCTACTCGCTAGTATACATGTACCCTGCCGTTCGTAAACCCTGAATCGTAAAATGTAAAGCAACCATTCAGTTCGGGGAAGTACAAATCAAAATTTCCACTCGTTTTCAAGGCAGCGCAAGGCCAGCAGTGTCAACTGAGTCGGCTGCACTTCTCGCGTCAGGTTGCATGCTACCGCTGAAGCAACTTTTTGCAGTTACGGCAGGCTATAGGATGAGCAGCGTTCTGTGTTTATGCTACTTGTGAGCTCCCCTTTGTCGACCGCATGCAAGAAGAAAGAACGATAATTATCGCCAGAAAGTTAGTCCACCTGACCTGGCGATACCGTCCCACGCCGCGACGATCCCTACAGCTCGCTCAAAAGCAAGCCGATAAATCGGCTTGCTGTAGCGGAAAGTTTTTGTTTAGCCTCTGCAACTACTTTAATGGCTTTTCGTTTCTGTATACTGTCATTAAACGCTGCACAACGCGATTCAAATAAGTACAACCAACTTTCGCTCTGGCTTGTACTTTAAAACAAATGGAGGGTAGCGAGGGTCGTCTGCTACTACCCAGACACGTCGGACACGATGGGGCGCTGATGGCGCCAAAGTCCAGCGCAGGAGCCTCTCCATGGCACATGAAACAGTTTCTCACCGTTCGCTACCACGACGCAAAACGTCTTGTTGCGACTCGTCCTGGTGTTCTTGGCGTCTTTTTTCTGCACCGCATTGTCCGAGAAAGCACGCGCGACCATTATCGCCGATATCGCGCGCGGTGACCGTAATCGCCCTGAAGGATAGTTATCGCGCATGCGCGCCGCCAGTCGTTCCAGGGAGAGGCAGAGAAAGAAAAACTTTCACCATCTTCCCAGAGGGGAACCCTGAGTAGTATGCGCAGCAGCCATGGGGTCGACTCAAGTTCCCATTAGTTTTAAGTTCGTCGTTTCCATTAAGTTGAGGTTCGTAGCTACGGTTATATTTACCGTTTGGTTTCCATGGTAACTACCACACTTTTCACTTACCGGAACTACGAAATGGGAACTTGCGTTGACCCCATGGCTGCTTCGCATACTACTCAGGGTTCCCCTACGGGAAGATGGTGAAATTTTATGGCAGGGAGGGGGGGTGTTAGAGTGGACAGGCATTAAAGAGAAAGAGACTCGCGTTGCCGTGCCGCTTCGGGATCCGCTGCTCGGCGTTGACGTTTCGTTTCGGCTTCGCGAGCCGTCGTTGCATCCGTAGCTTCTTGAAGGTGTTTACGGCGCCCTTCAGCTTCCCCAGCTCGGAGCTCAGGATCGTCTTTGTGACGTTGACGTGCCGCTTCAGCTTCCCAAGCTTGAAGTTCACGATCTGCTTGCCGGCGTTGACGTGTGACTTCAGCTGCGCGACCCCTCGTTGCATCAGTAGCAGCTTCTTGGCGGCGTTGACGTTTCCTTTCGGCTTCGCGACCCCGAAGTTCAGGATCGGCCTGTCGCCGCTGCCGCTGTGTGGCAGCGGCTCGAGCCCTCTTCTCCGCGGCGCTGACACTGGCGTTGACGCTGGCGTTGCAGGTGACGTTACCGGCGGCGTTGCCCGTGGCACTCGTCGCGGTGTTGCGGGAGGAGGTTCCCCTACCGGAAGATGACGACGGTGGTTAAACGCGAAGCTATCTCGTGATGGATTCTTTGGTTGGCCAATCCTTAGAGGCATCCTGCCACAGTCATCATCAGCGGTGCCTGGCCACGCATGCGCAGTGGGGAACGGCGCCCACACAACGGTGGAGGGAACAGGCGTGACCATAAGCTGCTTCCCATGTAAAAATTGAGAGGAGTGTGTGCCCAGGGCCGCTACGTTTAGGAGCGCAATAACCGAATCCAAACGTACGAAAAGTAACATCGTCTTGCTTAAAACGCTTAACGCGGTCGGAATCAGCCAGGACCCCTAGCGTTAAAAAACCGTTGTCTATCCGATTGAGCTATAATCGCATTCGGGGTGCACAGCATTTCCTTTGGTTTCGCAGCGTAGGCGTTGGCTTTGGACTTTGACTAAGCTTGGCTTCGGTCTTTGGCAGTTTGGATTTTCGACTTTTTTGGACTTGGGTTTAAGTAATTTCGCATAAGCCTTCGCTTTTTAACCATCTTTTTTTTAGGAGAAGGCGGCGGACGTAAGGAAAGCCAAGTTAAAGCTAGTGAAGACCACCAGCTCCACTGCTTCCCCAGTCTTGGCATCTTCATTACGACAGGAAGGGGGGGTAGGGGTCCGGGGGGCACTCGCATAAGAAGTGGTATAGCGTGTCGAGGTTGCGGCATCTCGGACCCACCCCCACCGACTGGGAGCAGGCCTTGGGTAGCTCTTGCCTCGTGGATCAACGGACCCTGACGCAACGGGCACTACAGGTCGCTTTGGCCATTTGGGCTGAGGCCACCCCCCAACCTGAACCCAGTGTCTCACCAATAAAGTGTTTTTGTTCTCTCTCTCTCTCTCTCTCTCAATTACGACGGTGGCAGAATCTTTTTACAAAGGAGACAACGCTTGTTGACAGCATACGAAGGGGCCAGGAGGGGAGGTTGATAGCGCGTGCTCTGTAACGCCTGATATCGGGGTTTTGGAGCTCTTTGGGGGTGTTATGACTGGGACTGTATAGCCTCCCGCTCGGGTGGTTTTCGTCCTACGTCCAGGGGGTACAGGAAGCTAAGTTACAACCAACTTCCCTTCTCTTCAAAGTTCCACCTGCTGCTAAACTGCTTCGATAATCTCTTTTATAGGACAGCCTATATATGCAGGAACTCTAGCTGAAGGTTGTAACGAGAGCCACGGGTTGGGTTACAAAAAAAAATATGCGCGATAGCAGCAGCAAGTCTTGCCCTGTATGTAGCTGCAGCCCCTGCCTTTCCTTGTCTGGGCAGGTGTGAAAGTGTAGAAGGTCGTCAACCCGGCTAGCTAAGCGCTGAGCGGATACACGGCTCTGCTACATGCCGACGCGCCAGCACCCATCAACCATGGCGATGTGTAGCCATTAACATTGTTTTGTCGATGGGGGTGGTAATCCACACTGTAACGTCGTTCTTTCACCGCTCGCAATACCGAACAAGCAAGAATGGATCCGGATTCCCACAAAGTCGAGCTATATCGTTCTAGGAAGTTATCAAGAGGGATTTCATCGTGCGTGGTTAAGTAATTAAACGTTCCATGTAGATGACGACAGAGAAACAAAAAAAGGGCGACCAGTTCTCTTTACGCTCTGCTTTTCCCTTAAAGGGGCTACGAAGGAAAAAAAATGCATTTCGATCATTCGGAAGACCTCCCGGCTAGTATAGCACTGACACCACTTTTAACGTAAACTGCACTGAATTGAGATACATAATGAGGAAAACGAGGATAGACATGCGACTCACGAGCAATTTTTCCGCACTGAACTTAAGACGTATTATGGGCAGCTCGCAATTCAATGGGCTGAGGACGGCGAAACGCAACGGAAATTAAACAGGTACTCTAGGCTTGTAGAACGCGTTATTTGCGATTAAATTTAGTGCATACTCTTTACAGCAGCAAGAGTGGTGGGGTAAACTATGAAGGTTACGAATGAACGCGTAAACGTAGAAGTAGTTAGTGCGGAACTTCGGCGGCCGACACTGCCCAAACACAGCCGTCGGGCGCGCTGGGCGAGTTTGGCCCAACACAGGCCAACTGCCATAAGCGGCATGCCCACTTACGTGAACCTGTTTGTCTAGTCACACCGAATGTTTCACGAAGCGATTAAACATCAACAGTAACAAAAAATATGGCACCTATACCAGTCCGATCACAAAGCGAGGGAGAATACCGGTATTTTATCTGACACTACATCGATCGGTATTGCTGCGCTACCTATGGAGGTCGCAGATAAAGTTCAACGACACGGCGCATCTGCGGGATGGCGGCGGTCTCGGCCACTTACTAACAGCCATGATAGCCATAGAGGTTACTGCGCATTTGCCCTGTACACGCCATTGGCGAGTCACGAAACAGCGATGGGGTAATTGAAATTGTGGCTTTACGTTGCGTAATTTCTCAGTAAATAAAGCATAGTTCACTGTCGGCCAAGCGCTGAAGGTACTCTGAAATAAGAGACGAACTCGGTTGACCGAACCCAACATTTGCCTTTGTATTTCGTCTTTATGGCACTTTCAAGCAGGCATTAAGCGCATGAAGACGAGGCGTTTAAGGCGGTTCCATTGCGTGATTATGCTTAGGCACAAGGACCTTATTATCTTTACCCGCCGTGATAACGACATATGCATCCAGCTGGAGCAAGTCGCTTTCGCGTTTATCAGCGGGCTGTACTGCCGGCAGTTTATGCTGTCCGGCAAACCCGATAAGGCAAAACGGTCTCCCAACCAGAGGCATCTACTGCAATTTCAACAAGGGCTACCATTCTATCCAAAGGATCTCACTGCCGCCACGTCGGCGTTCCGTAGTCTTGGCGTATGCCTTCACTAGTTAAATCTCGCCTTCTTCGTCGGAAGAGGGCTGTCCCTTGGCACATGCAATGTTGGGTTGAAATTTCATGTTTAGGGGTTTTATGCGTCCAAGCCACGTCTTGTCTATGGGGCCACTGGCAATCGATGACTTGCGCCGAAATTCCGACACACCGGGTTACTTGCTTGTTCTTCGGCGATAGATGTGCCGATATTCCGTCCATTCATGCGCACGCTTCTGAATATCGCTCAATGAACAGGGACAACTCGCCGTTCGGAGTAAAAGACAATTAGAAATTTTATTCGTGCGCATGACACGTTGTTAACAGAAGCATGGCGACATAAAATACATTCATCACATCACGTACCACATTGTCCCGCATAAAATCGAGTCTGATAATGCACCGCCTAAAACACTAATGCCGGACGTCTTATGCGTCCCTTGTCCTGCATTGAAACAAGCACGTCGTTTGAAAACGCATCAAGGAGTGGCGAAGGGGACCTGAACAATGGTAACCGATGGGCGGTAGCAAGTGAACACGGCAAGTTACAATAGTCTTACGCGCAGCAGTGATGCAGAAATGAAGGCGGAAAAGAAATGCACTTCATTGCGTTAACACAGCGTCGCAAATGCAGTACAATAAAGAGGAGCCCTTATATGCCATCGTAGTTCAACCACCAAGTGCGGGCTTTGTATGAGCGGTCAGTCAAGACAAAACCACAGGTTCACAACCACTGTCAAGAACAGCACAGAAACGTAAGGCGATTCAAGTGACATCAAAGAACCCGGCAGTAAAACTGCCCGCTATAATACCCCATTTGCCCATACACAATACCCGCTTAGGGAACCTTGAGGCAGCGCGGCTTAGCGAGTCCAATGTAGCTCATGCAGTAGCAGAGCGTCGCCTGGTCCCTGGACAGCAGCCAGACCGCAGCCACATCGCCGTTGGTGACGGGTTCCACTTCGTTGTAAGTCGGTGCGTTGATGTAGCTCAGCACGCCACGGGCGTCGGGGTTGCGCAGGTGCACGTGAATGGCTTCTGCGTTTGGACAGTGGGGTCGGAGCAGATGGGGCCGCAGTGCTGTAACGCGGGCGTCACGTCCAATGGTGCCGACACACAGGCGCTCGAGTCGCTCGGAGGGCGGCAATTGGCTGAGGAAACCCAGACCGAGAGGAAGCACGGAACTCTCCAACTTGAGGGACAGGAGACTGGACCAGACGTGTCGCATACCCGACATGTCCTGGGGCCCTTGGAAACACCACAGTCCCAAGTTTCGCATGCGCAGGTGCACCAGAGACTCGCAGCCTTCGAGAAAAGCCAGTCGGCGAACGCCGAACAGTTCGCATAGGGTGAGGCGTCTCAGATGTCGCAGAAGACGCATAGGCGCTAGACACGCGTCGTTGCAAGTCGTCTCGTCCCTGCAGAGTTGGCACACGACGCGGCCGTCCTTATTCTTGCCTCGAAAGGAGCGAACGTCGAGCTCTCGCAACTGGAACGGCGCTTGCGCGAGACGCTGCAGACGCATCGGCGAGCATAATGCGCAAGCAACAAGGGCCAGGCGACGAAGGTGGTTAAGGCCTCCCGTGGCCAGAATCGAGAGGTAGTCGAATTCGGTGTCGCTGTGGAACGCGAAAAAGCTGATCTCGGTGAGCAATGGACAGGAGCGCAGGAAATTGCACAGCGTGGCCCGATTTTCGACGAGTCCTCGAAATTGCTGCGCTGGCTCGACAAGAAACATCAGGGTCAGGGCCTCAACGTGCCGGTACGTTCGCTGTTCATATGCAGTTTTCAGCAGGTCCGCGACATCACCGGAGTCCTGCACAACGACGGAGAGCTGCTGAAGACCTTCCATGTTCTCCGAAGCCACCGTTTCAGCCAGATGAACGCAGCTGCGGCGATGTCTCGGGTACTGATGGATGGTGATGTTATGGAAGACGTCGACGCAGATGCTTAAATCGAGGAACGAGTCTCCGGTGGGGACAAAAGCAGGCGCCACCGTAGGCAATGTCAAGTCACAAGGTAGTCGCTCTGACGTGTACACGAAGCTCTGGAAGCACCCGTCTGTCGCTTTGTTGACGCTGTAGAGCACTTCACAGGCAACGTAGGATCCGCTGCGTGCGGCACCGCGTTCGTGGAAGTGGACACGAGAGAGAGCGTGGCAGTGCCCCAGAAACAAGCAGACAAACTCTACGGTGCGGAAGTCAGTGCAGAGAGCCTCCAAGTACATGTAGCGCAACGTCGCGGGCGCGAACCAGCACACACAGTTGAGAGTTGGCACCAGAAACTCCGGGATCGGAAATCCAGCCGCCTGATTGCTCAGGATGGACCACTCCAGGTGCTTCAGCTTACGCAGGTGGTTTTGCAGCAGGAAGACCATAGTTAAGGGGTGGAGGCGTGTGTGGACGCACCGCAGCACCGTGAGGTTCACGCACTTCCGGATGGCCATTTCAAGCCGGTTGGAGCTCGCGGTTATGTAGTTGCTGACGTCCAGTTCCTGGATGAGCTCAGCGCGTGGTCTGTATGCGACGTAGGTGAAGAGCATAGGGTGGTCTCGGAGAGAGAAGCGGGAGTGGCGGAGAAACGTCCCCCGGCTGGAGAGGAGGTGAAGCCGTCTCGACAGCGCTGCGACAGAAAGCCTCTCGTACCAGTCCAAGAACTGGAAGACCAAGGCCGCGGCATCGTTGGGGAGGGACTCCAGAAGAGGGCTTCCTTGTGTTTCTGCCATGATGTGCCGTGGTCGAAGTATCCATGCAAAGCAGCGGCGCCAAATAAGGGAACTTTTCGCTCTTCTACACGTCTTCGGTGCTGTCTACCCCCCGTAATAAATGACACTCCTCCGTCGGCAGCGAGCGCACTACTGTCACAAGGTGTCGATGCTGACGCTTATATGATACGAGTTTGGGGGAGTGAATTTAATCTTGGACATGCGCACGAGCGAGCACCCGTTTCTCGAAGCCGTCGAAGCCTTTCTCGTTATCGAGCCGTGTAGCAGGCTTTTTCAAGAGCAGGCTCGATACACGCCTCTGCGTAGGCGTTTTTTGTTTCGGTTTTTTAAGTTTAAAGCAACTGCTATCGATGTTAAAGCTATTTTCGTGCCAGTAGCGTTGCCCTAATTTCAGGTAGAAGCGTGCGGGCGCGTATCCGGCCAGACAGTCGCATTCGCATTGCATACGGCGGGTTTGCTTGCTGAAGGTATCCTAGATATTATCTACTTGCTTAAAACTTGTGCCAGATTTATTCTACTTGCGACGAGGTTAGGGCGTCCTCATATCTGGCAGTAACGCTGATGGTGAAACATCCTTTAGAAACCCCGTAGAGGGAAGTGTCACATCATGCTGAAGCTTTTTTCTAAATGTTGATCTGCTCACGGGAATTTAAAAGCCCCTGAAAGGTCCTTCAAAAGGGCTTTTATTAGGGGAATGCAAATTAATAATACATGGCGCCCTAATTAGTGTTCACCTGCTTTTTGGCTGCTTTTTGTGTGTCATTTTCATGCCTGGCGTTAAAACATTTTGCTTTGAAGACTCCGATTACTATACCGCACTACTCAGTTGTGCTTCCACAAGAATACCAAGTGCGTAACGTGCAAATGCCACGCTCTCGTTGTTACTGGATGTCAGTCGTGACGTAGTTTAAACCCGGGTGTCGAACAGGTACCGGAACCAAACCGGGAACCGGAACCAAACTGAACCGGTATTTTTTCCGCCATTTTGCCAAAACCGGAACAAATCGGCGGAGCCATTCCGAACCAGTTGCAGGGCTTGAAAACTGTAATTTCTAGTTTTCGATTAGGGTGTTCAACGCTGTGTCTGAAGGTACTTTTACCACTCGCCCGACAGCGCCACCAAATATGCATAATCTGTAGTCCCACAACCCATCAGTTTTTCTTCCTATTATAACCCTCAATTTGTAAAGTTGTCCGTACATGGAATTAGTTTGTGTTATATACTGCCCATTTCCCCCACTCTTCTTTCGCATTTAGAATAATTGAACTTGAACGTATATTCAACATACAGGCTTATTCATCGTGGTTATGTACACTGTGTTTAATATTGTGTAAAGTTTTCACTGCATGGTTAATTCGAATGCATCCTTGCCCCCTTATGAATGCCTTCAGGCACCTCGTCAACTATAGCCCAGCTGTAAGCTGGGCAAATTGGTACTGTTCCCCGATGGCATAACAGCGCAAAAACAGGAGGAAGTCACGACAGGGGAGGCCAAAAACAAGCGCTGTTGTTACTCTCAAATTCGTATGCACTGCTCTTAAAGCGTGGTCAAAGAACATACCTTTAAGTTAAACGACGCATTGATGCTCTTCATCCGACAAAAGTAATTTCAGGTCATTGTTCACCAGGTAATCGACCATACCATTCCAGTTTAAGCTTTTTTTTTGGGGCCTAGATGTAGACCGCGCGACGGCATCCATGCGTTCCCCGATGCAGCGCTGCTTGTCACCCTCCGGAACACGACGAGTGATGTCATGGGCCAAACTAACCTTTTCCACTTTTGACAAGCGGGGCTCACAGGCCATAGAGTTTCTTAGTAAGTATACTAGAGAGGAAACTGCGCCTCGTAAGCCATGTCGTCGTGGGAGTTCGTGGGAAAACATCCTTTTCGGCTTGGGCTTGGCATGACAACTGGATTCTTAAGCGATTTTTGGGATTTGCGTTCTTCACTACGCCTTCACACGTTTACGAGCTACAAGGAAGCCGAAATAGTCCAGTTTCTGTGGTAGCCGTGTTCAGTGAAACAGCAGGCAATGCGTGATCGCACCTGACGTTGCTCATGCCGCAGTCGAAGGACGTATGACTGAGCGGGTAATATGCCGCCGCGAAATTTGCAGCCGACGAAAAAGAAGAAAGAAAACGTACTTCGACGAAGACAAGATACGGCAGATACGGGCGCTTGTATGCGTCCTATCTTGTCACCGTCCACGACTGTTTAAAGGAGCCATGAAGAGAAAATACAACTTCGTGTAATTTGAAAGAACTAGGATTCAGTATCTCACTCAGCTCCATTACAGTCCCAAAAGATGTTTTTTAACGAAAAAAAGCAAAAAGTAGTTAAAAACTTTCAAATTTTGCGCCACAGTGACGTGTTATGAGCAAGAATGACGTCATACGGGCCAACAATAAAACGCAATTTTCAGGGCGTTAACTACACGTTAGCATTCAAGTGATGCGGTGAAATGAAACTAGAGGCACCATTACAGACGTCCAGTCATGTGTCGTCGTGACAGGTTAGTTAGGCGGCCGCCAATCGCACAAACAAGGTTCCGTGACGTCATAGAAAAGTTGCGGGAAATTGGCTAGGGGGTCGCTACTGCTTCACACGTTTTCTTTAATATCTCCGTTATTTGTTCGAAGATTGCGATGATATTGGTATCATTGTTATCGGGACGAAGCAGTCTTTCTAATAAACCCAACTTGTATTTTGTCTTCATGGCTCCTTTAACGCCACGTTTTCATTTTTCTTGTTAAACTAGCTGGCGGTCGCGGTGGACCGGTTCACCACGAAGGCAACGTTTTCATAGGCACGCTCAAAAAACTTTCGAAACTCTTCAAACAACTTATTTTTTGAAATAATGGTAAAATTAATCAAATCACATTCTCTAATGAGTTACCCCCCAAATAA
The DNA here is from genome assembly GCA_013339765.2 of Haemaphysalis longicornis. Lineage (NCBI taxonomy): Eukaryota > Metazoa > Arthropoda > Arachnida > Ixodida > Ixodidae > Haemaphysalis > Haemaphysalis longicornis. The sequence goes on along the minus strand of CM023452.1, from coordinate 79,605,998 downwards.
TAACATTATTCGTAACAACAACCTTGGCCTGCGGAATAGCCGGCACAACGTTCCGGCAAAAATACGCTTTACTTCCTTTTTTCTTAGTTTTAAAAGAGCCTGTTTTTATTTTTCGCTTACATAACTGATCACTATTGTTCGCGTTTTTGTGGCACTTTGTTTAAATCTGCGGTCACTAAAACGTTCCAATCCAAGCCAATGATGAAACTAAGGCGAGAGCGATGTATAATGGCGGTCCATGACGACACAGACGACCTTGATGTGAGCCGCATAGACGCTAGCGCCACATTCCTCTCTAGTGTATACTGTAAGAAACTCTATGTCACAGGCAAACTGTCGGCCTAACTGCAGAACATGGCGATGGGGCTCCGGAAGCTGCATGTCACCCAACGCGAGCATCTGTCTTTGCGTCGGAGTGGATATTTTCCTGGGTGGGAGGGTAGGCCAGACGTTGTTCCGAAGCACTCCCATTACGTGGTCAGCGGCAACTGGGTAAATGAAAGCGTAGGAGATCAACCAATTTTTTTTCCGATGCAATTTTTTTGCCCCATTGTGCGAAAATACGTGTGTGTGCGCGCGGGCTTGTGTAATCATTGGATGGATGGTGTCAAATATGATGGCGGTCGGGTAGGCTCTCTGCTACCCAGAGAAGTTGTCTGACCTGCCAAGAGGGCGCTGGTTTGCCAGTAAGCTACCTGTCTACCTGTCTTCCTGCCAACCAGAAGATTCCGGCAGGATGCGTGATTGGAGACGAGGGGCGGCCCGTCACCAGCCACCCGGGGGGAAGGGGGACGCAATGCCGCACCTTGGTGACACTATAGGATGGTAGACGGACGCTCGACAGCTTAGTGAATGTACGGGGCAATGGGTAGCCTGCCAGGAAGGTGCCCATTGTCAGAAGATTCAGTCGAGGATGCCACAAGGGGGGTAGCGGAGGTGGCGTCGGCGGCACCGGGCCGCTGAATACTGGCCAAGAGGCTACACGCCTGCCCGCCATAAGGCTATGGCGAGGATCCATTATTTGTCGGCGAGGGGGTCGGTGAGGGGAGTGGAACACAAGGCGGTACCACGGCGGTTCCGTAAAGTCATGTTCTAGAGAGCAGCTCTTACGCAGCCACTGCTCTCGTTTTGCGTAGCCTCTCAGGGTCGGCATCGTTGTAATGGAGACAAGAAAGAGGCCACGGAAGATAGAGCAAACAGGAAATTAGAGCATGCAATTATGGCAAAAGTTCGAGGGGAAGGGCGGTATGCCGAAGCCGGGCCAGACATGCTCCCCGGCGGGTCGCGCTACGAGATAACACTAGACTATTGAGGGAGCCGTCGTGCATTCGCTGATGAAGCGATCACTCCCTGAGACGTAGCAGCTAAACGTCGTCACCGAGAAGACGGCAGTTCGTGCTTCGCCCAACTTTCACATTAGAGAGTATTGTAATTATCAGTCAGTTTTTTGTTTAAGAAATTGTGGTTTTGTGATCCAAGAATAAAATCATATATAAATATCTAAGTTACCTGAACTAAATTACTGAAACAAAACTTGCGGCCATAAAGAGTAACTCTTTCATATTCACACACATAAGCAGCTCAGTGTCCCTGTGAGCCTTTTATATCTGTTGAGTCAATGTTGTTACCGTTGAGCTCTAATGGAAAACATTTTGCAGTGGATTGTGCAGTTAAAGAAACTCTGCAAAACTTCCGCTAACCACTTTCACTCTTTCCTTCGCGTCTGGAAGAAGTACAAAAGCTGTAGCTATGGCAGCATGGAGTGTCACTGCCTGATTTGCACGTCGCAGCAGATATACATCTCCCGTTTCTGCATTGCTTTTTGTGGCTTGCTTTTAACAGCGTAGCGGTTGAAGCTCGAGCTTGGTCCGGTGGCGTTAGCAATAAAATACCAAGAACAAAACCTACGCCGCCTGTAAATCGTGCACCACCGCAGAAACGACGTTATTACAGTGAAGCCGGCTTTAGCGCCTGCTCGAGCGTGAGAACAAGGGGCGTATGCGTGTGCGCAATCCTTGCTATACCATTTTAAAGGTGATTGTTTCTATTTGGGCTACTGAAATGCAAAAAAATTCCCGCGCCTTCACGCGAGGGGAACACGAGTAAATGCAGAGCATTGGGGCCTCAGTACTGATTGAAGGCAGTGTTGCTTCCATCGCTTCTTCCGTGATGCTGGAGTAGCAGACACGAGTAAACGTGGGCACGAGCGTCAACCAAGGAAGGAAGGAGCAACGCAGTGACTGAAACACGAGCGACCGCTAGCCGCTATATTTGCAGCGCGCGCAGTAGAGGGAGAGCATTACGGGGGGGAGACCGCGCATGCGCAAGCAGCGCGCGACCTTCAACGCCCCACCGCGCTGCTATCACGAACGGGCTGACTACGACGCATGCGCGCGCCAGCTGCTGTTGAGAGAGAGGAGGGAAGGAGAGGCGCACCTGCTGCGGACGCGAAACTGTTGACACCGTCCGACGCAGGAACAGGCGAGGCTAAGAAATGCTCTGCATTTAAAATAAATGGGCGCAGCTTGCACCAGTGGTTCGAGGCTGGAGAAACAGTGCAGCTGAGGGGCGACCTTGCTTCTTCCCCGCTACGATCCGCGCTCAGTGCTGGGGGCCGACCGGAAGGGCCTCGTAAAATCCGGGTAAACTTTGCCTCACCCCTCAACACTTAACCTAGCCTAGCACGGACATCGCGCCAGTCGACTATCGTCTTTCGTCGACATTTGCAACTATAAGAGCAGATAAACGGCCATTTTTTATGTGGCTATCGAATGCGTTCGTGGCTGCGACTGAACGAAAGCCGGCCAATAGCCGCTCCACCACTGAAATGACGTAATTCCGGCGCTCGAAGAAGGGAAAGAGAGAACTCTTTTGAGCAAGTTTCCAAGTTACCCGATGGGCATTGAACAGTAATTTTTGCGCCTCGTGAGGAGCATCCGACGTCGGCCAGCTCGACCTTCGAGAACACTCTGCTCAGCGTTCGTGGCGTGGTCTTTCTCGTGCTGTTCTCCTAACCAGTTCACGTGCGTTCGCGCCTGAAATGGGGAGCACAGACGCCGAGATCGCAATCCGGTTTACGCGGGTTCTAGCACTTTGGAGGAGATGTGAAAGGCTGCGGGCAAAACGATCCGAGCCTGCCAGTTATGGAGAACTTACAGCGGCAAGTTAGCGAATCCATGCGAGGTGCAAATTGCTTGTCTCCGACGAAGGGAGAGGGGCCGCCAATTCTGCTGTTGTTCCAGCCTTGCATCAGTAGATCAAGCTGCGCCAATTCTTCTCCGCTCACTAACACGCAGACGATTTTCGTTAGCTATATAGACAGCTTAGTTGTAAAAAAGGAAACTGCCGGTTTTATTCATTTTAATCATGACTGAGTTTAGATTTAGAAAAAAAAACAACGGCATCAGCATGGTTTTACCTTATCAAGCGAACTGTTTCGCTGTCAGAAGTGCATCACAGAACCGACAGTCCCGGCCTTCTTGTTCTGCAGGTACGGAGGGCATAAACCATGTGCGCAGTAGCAGCAGACGATTGCGTGGTGACAGTGGTGGTTGTGAAAGGGATAACGCTTGTGTGGTGTGCAAGTTAACAATAAAGCAACGAGCGCGATAATATTACTAAAAACGATGAAAAGTAATGAATAGATACAAGAAAAGATCCGGTTCGCTTGACTACCGTTACTGAATTACCGTGTTTTATTACGCTGATTTCAAGACCAAAAATGTCTATTTAGCACCACCGTGTTAATGTTTTGAATGCAGGTCAATGTTTTAAATCTTTCGTGCGCAATATCGGGTATCTTTGTTTTTGCTTGTATACTAAGCGTCAAACGCTATTTCATTAGGCGTATAGTGCATATATGTCACCATCTACTTCCCATCTGCTAGGGAAATATACAAGAAATTCACGAAGTTGACAGCAGGGAAGCTGTGGCCTCCTGAGGACGCTTAGACAGTGGGAATGCGCGTCGTCGTCCACGGAACTCCGTATGGCGACGCGCCGGCGCAGTACAGGGTACGCAGTACAGTCAAAACTGTTATTTCTTTCTGTAGAAAACATGCTTTAAACCGTGCGTCATGCGAAACTGCGCCTGCTGCAAATTGACGGACATTTCGCGGCGCCGAAGGTCGGTGAAATTTTTTGTCCTATTTCGCGGCAAAAGCAGCCGCCATTTTCAAGCTGTTGCGGATCATTACGTGTACATTTACGTAGCTTGAAGTTGCCAATGTTGGATCTGATTGTTCCCGCCAACTGTTTAAATTACGTCACGACTTCTCAGCCAATCACAGAGAGGGCGTGTATTACAAGCAGTATTGTTGTTGAATAGAAAAGAAAGGCCTACGTTGTCATGTGCGGTGCATTTAGTGTAGTTTTTTCTTGCCGTTCAAGAATTATGCGCTTTCAGTAAAGAGAAATAAGGCAAACTTTAGAACTGGTGCCCGTAAACGTCATGAAACGTCAAAATGACGAAAGCTTACACTACCACTTTGTCAACCTGAAGCACGTGACCAAAATTGAAAGCCAATCAGAAAAAAGTTCCGGCAAATTCCTAGTTTCTCTGGGAATTTGTGCAGTCGAGAATAGGGCCCACGGTAAAAAAAAATGTGTTATGTTCTTTAGCTCAACATACGCCTTTCGCTCGCTTTTTGATCAACGTTACTCGATCACCTCGTGGTGTTGCCAATTTTGACCTGCAGAAATGTGTTTCTCTTGCCAGCCTCAGCTACCGTGTTAATTTTTATAGCACATCCCAAGTATCTTTATATCTTTTATGCGCCGTATTTGATACTTTGCTTGTGATCTTTATGAAGGAATTGTCAAATTACACTACATGTCGTCATAGCTATATGTGCATCACGTCACTGATTGCTTGCGTCGTGCTTACGCAAAGAAAAGGAAACATGGCGAATTGCCTGGGAATTTGTGCAGTCGAGAATATGTGTGTGAATTAGCCACCGGAGTGCCGGCCCGCGGGACTCGCAGCGTTGAGGGTGGAGGCGTATGTGTGGGAAAGGACGACGTCGCGCGGTGGCGCAACTCGCGTCATTCCCGATGTCGCCACGTGGGGCGAATGGGCAGAAAACACTAAAAAAAAAAACACCACAGATTTGTACAGTTATATTGCTGAGTTATAGTGTTCACACTAAAAGTTTACTGTAGGCGTAATATCGAATTGATGAAGCTGTTAAACAAGGTTAAACAGGGGGGGATTAAAACATGCGAAAAACGGAGCACACAGCCTACGACGCGTGCTGCACCATCTGGCTGCGGACTAAGTAAACTGCGCGCATGCGCACTTCTTCTAGAGCGTCTTAGAGTGTGGCCAAGTGTGGCCTCCGTTTACGGGAAATGTTTGATAAAGAAGCGAAGCCGGTCGCTTATTTTGAGACAACTTTTCACGCTGCGTCGCCACTAAGGAGGATGATCGTTGAAGGGCATCATGATATCGACAATTAGCATGCTGCGCGCTTGGCTCCCGAATGCATAGAGTTTCTTAGTAAGTATACTAGAGAGGAAACTGCGCCTGGTAAGCCATGTCGTTATGGGGGTTTATCGGAAGACCCCCGCTTCTGGCTTGGGCTTGGCATGACAATTGGATTCTTAAGCGGTTTTTGGGATTTGCTTTCTTCACTATGCATTACAACGTCTACGAGTTATGAGGAAGCCGAAATACTCCCTGTTCTGTGGTAGCCGTGTTCGGTGAGACAGCCGGCAGTGCGTGATCGTACCTGAAGTGGTGATGCCGCAGTCGAAGGGCGTATGACTGAGGCGGGTAATATGACGCCGCGAAATTTGTAGCCTGACGAACAGAAGAAACAAAACGTACTTCGACGAAGACAAGATACGACAGATACGGGCACCTGTTTACGTTCTATCTTGTCATCGTGCACGACCGTTTAACGCCACGTTTTCTTTTTCTTCAAGAATAAACCAACTCGTCCAGCAGCAAGTTTTATTTAACTGTAGCTGACGGTCGGTGCACCGGTTCACCAGGAAGGCGACGTTTTCATAGGTACGCTGAAAAAGCTTTCCAAACTCTTCAGACAACTTATTATTTGAAATAATGGTAAAATGTATAAAATAAGAGTTTCTAATGAGTCCCCACCCCCGCCCCAAATATTAACATTGTTCGTAACTACCACATTGGCCGCAGAATAGCAGCCACAACCGTTCCGGCAAAAATACGCTTTACTTCCTTTTTCCTTAGTTTCAAAACAACCTGTTTTATTTTTCCACTTACATAATTTCACACTATATTCTTCGCGTTTTTGGGGCACTTTGTTTAAATTTGCGGTCAGTAAAACGTTGCAATCCAAGCCAATGATAAAACTAAGGCGAGCGCATGACAGAATGGCTGCCCATGACAACACAGACGGCCTTGATGTGAGCCGGATAGACGCTAGCGCCAGGTTCCTCTCTAGTGTATATTGTAAGAAACTCTATGCCCGAATGTAGTAGATACCAGGATGCTCAGTGGCGACAGACCATAAAACGACGCCTCAAAATAAATGATCGGCGTGGCTTCTTTGGCAAGCATTGCCCCTAACAGTAGGCCACACTCTCAAATGCTCCGAAAGAACTACGCATGCGCGCAGCCGGACTGACAGTGCAGCGGGATGGTGCGGCATGCGTCGGAAGCTGTGTGCTCCGTTGTTCGTATTTCTTTTAATACCCACTGCACTCCCATTTGAAGAATCTGCCATAGTTTACTCCGCGTTCCACCTAAGCGCCAGAAGACGACCGCTACTATTTGAGTATGCAGCGTTTGATGAAGATTATCATCATCAACAACGCTATCACTGCATATGAGATACGCCCAAGTACGAGACCGTAGCACCGAAAAAAAAGCATGCCTTCGTTGGGTCAATCTATACGCGTTCACATCCGGTTTTGAGGCACGTGGTGTATGTCTACCCCCTAAGTCGTCTTCAGTTCGCAATCAACCAAGGCTTCCCTTGGATGTCCCAACCTTTGGTGTGGGTTGGTTTATCATTTCTGGTATTTTTTATTTGGTATGGTTTGGATTGTCTGCATTCTCACAGAGAAACGCTGATGTCGCCGTGAGCTTATGGGCCTCATCGATTATCATCCCGAATCGTCCGCGAAGTGCCCGGGACGCGATCAAGCGATCGATTTTCCCATGTATTCCTATAGGTCTTCCTGTCCCAAGGGAGTTCTTGGATGCCCAAGACTGGCAAATTGATGATGACCTACGCTGTCAGTATAGGAGGCCCCAGGGCCCTTGCCAATTAGGATCGTTTTAAAACGCCGTTCTTGTAGCCAGCTGCAGGTACTAGCTATGCTTACATAACCGACCGGCAGGAGCGAGAGGACAGCCGAGAAGGGCACTAAGGTGAGGGGATAGCGAAGAGAGTGCTACGAGTAAAGCGATGGAGGATGGTGCGGTGGTAGTGTGAGTTGTAAAGCGCAGGAGAAGTGCATGCTCACCGATGCTCTATCTGTGGCGGCTGCTCTGAACGTGCTGCTTGGCACTAGGCTCAGCAGCGGTGGCGCGAGCAGGTGTCCCGAGGTTTCCTCATTAGAGAGAGTCACGCCAGACACAGGCTAATCTCCATTCGCACCTTTCGTCTTGCAACGTGAAGGACGAGCAAGGGAAACGAAGCCCCAAGCAAGTAATGTTGCCAGTAGAGACAGGCACTTTTGGCACGATAAATCAATGTTTTAAGCGCCTATAATAGGCACTGAAAATAGTCATTCGGGCATACATAGGCGTCAAAAACTCTAGTTTTGGCATACATAGGCCCAATTGATATTTACTTCGGCGGCGTATTTTCGGATAAATCCTTCACTCGCAAAAGAACAGCGGTCAAAAATTGTGCTATGGGAAAGTAATTTTCTTTGCTTCGTGAAAATTCTCCATACAAAAGTGGCCATTTGAACAGATTTACGGTAAATATAGTTGATCCGGCACTAAAAGAACAGCCTAAAAGCCATGGCAAACCACCTGTGCAATGTTTCACGGCATGGAGTTGCACCTTCTTTCAGTCGATATTTGTATGAAAAGAAAAAAAAAAACATTCAACGTCCACTGAAGTTGGCGGAGCGTACTTTGTACTTTGGAACGCTCCATGAACTAATTCTATCTGGAATTGCCGCTCAAAACCTTTGGAAGACTTTTAGCTCAGAGTATCCCGGAACTTCATGTGATAGATATGTCCGAGACAGATTTGATTCGAAGGGCACTGTCAGCAACCGGTCCTTCGAAGATGGTGGTGAACGTGTCCTGTACGTTCGAAATTAGCTCAGCATTCTGCTTGAGAGTGGTTCCCAAGTTTTCCGCTGCTGAAGCTTTCTGCTCAGAATGTGAAATTAGCACACGAATGGCCAAGTTACGCTTAAGTGTGGCGTGGTTTAGAATAGTCTATGCTGCGACACGCTTGTTTGTTGCAAAGTTATTTCAAGTCTGTAAGTGTGGCGTGGTATAGAATAGTCCGCTGCGACAGCCCTGTCCATTGCAAAGTGATTGCAAGTCTGTTGCAATAACCCAGAAGTGTCTTTTGTAAAAGTCTTGCACTCTTAGCTGTGTTCTTTGGGGGTAATACCAGGCTCTGGGGGAGGATGCACAATCGGTAACTGCTCCTTGACGGCATGGATAGCGCAGTAAAGTGCATTAATTCCGGATAAATACCTGACATCCTGTTTTGCAGAATTGGATGCCAAGCTAAGCTGCTGGGAATTGCGCCACTCAATAGCTATGTTCTTCATACCGATTAACATTAGACAGAATGCCAGATTACTTTCGACTAATTAATAGAGCAGGATTAAAGAAAACCTTGAAAATTACCTGATATGGCAAATGACAGTTGTTGCGACCAGACTGAAGGAATGGTGAGATGCTCGTTCTATAGCCTCTTTTTCTGGTACCTCCTTCGTGCTATACTACACGCTGAGTCTTGACGTGAGATGCTCGTTCTATAGCCTCTTTCTCTGGTACCTCCTTCGTGCTATACTACACGCTGAGTCTTGACGTGAGATGCTCGTTCTATAGCCTCTTTTTCTGGTACCTCCTTCGTGCTATACTACACGCTGAGTCTTGACGTCTGGCGATGTCGCCGTGATCGGCTGCTGGTTGTGCACGTATTTTTGGTGTCACCTTGAGACTTCCGTGTGTCAGAGGTTCATGTTGTTTTTCCTGGTCGGCATCATTGACTTTGAACGGCGCATGCGTGGATCTCGTTAGCGTTCATTTCCTTTGCTTGTTTTTACTGCGTTAGCTAATGGGCAGGGCATGTTGGTAAAAGTTTTCGCCATGATACTCGGAAACAGTAAGACAGAATAACATGGAACGAAAAGCTCGTGCTGACATCCAGCGGCGAAGTGGTTGAGATGTCGATGCGTCGGGGCCTCTGGTAGGCCTATTTTAGTTTCTCCGGGTAAAAAGAGAAAAAAAAATAGCAGTGGCTTAGTTCGGCTGTGCCAGGATATACGTAGCGTGAGCTAAGGTTCACCTGGTTATTCTTAGCTTTCCTGGTTCTATAGGATAGCTTGATTATCATGCTTACTGCTGCTTCAATGATACACACACGGTATACGCATTATGTGACATGTATATTTATCAATATTCTCCGGCGCAGCGTCACCAATCGCCCAAGAGCTAAGCTGGTTCCACAGGCGCACGCCGGTGTTGCTGCGACAGACGAGCCATCGGTTCCACACCCAGCCACCCCTCGCGTGATCGCCAAGTGGACCGGGCCGCCACGTGCGGAACGGAAGTCGACGAAGACGCTGGGCGCGTGGGGTGTGTGAGAGACGCCGGGAAGAGAGGAACGTTCTGTGCGCCGTGTGACGTCACTGCTCCTAGCGCATGCGCAGCACGGCTCTCCGGGATCCACGCGAAACGGCTCAATCTCGGCTCGGCCAGTGTAGCTCACGCTACGAACACTTTTTTGGCAAAGCCTTGTGAGAGTGGAGCATTTTTACAGGTAGCCATGTGCTGTTCTTCGTGCTACCCCTCTCTCAACCAGCAGGAACTGATCGCAAAGGAGGGAGCTCCCACTTCTCAGGAGAATGAGGAGGTGGTAGAGGTTGCAAATCAGGGTTCCGGGGGCATTCAAATAACGCCCTAAGTGTTTTTGATTACGCACAGAATTTTTACTGGGCGTCGTGTTGATTTGGGAACATGAGGTGCATAAGTGTTGGTTGAGGATACGTGTTGGTTTGCACAAGTCTGAGCGTAGTTCCTTGTGTCTTGGTTGTGGGGAGGGGACGGAAGTGTCCGGCGACCGAGTCTTGTGCTGTGTAATTTCCCGGTAGGTCGCGAGAGACATAGGTTCATGTGAGTCCTCCGCAGCGTAGTGGACGAGACCTGGGGCATTGAGGTGAGCTTGATCCTTTCCCTCCAGGGAGGAATGGGCCGGCGCCCACAGCACTTCGACTACCCTGTCTGGTGACTTGCTCGACAGTATGCGGTATGTCATAGAAGCCACCCAGCCCGACGTTAGACTACTGCGTACTCCTCGCGAGTTTGAAATTATGACATTTGGCTTTATTTGTGACAGAGCTAAGGCTACAGTTAGTTCTTCCGCTTTTCGCGTTGAGGCTCGTGACAGGTTAGGTCCGGCGACGAGTTCCGTCTTCGTTGTTACCACCGCTACTTTGGCTTGTCTTTTGGGGTGCATGTGGCTGCATCTGTGTAGACCACTGTGGGCAGAGGCACATAGTTTTTGTCCAGAGATTTGGCTCTTGCTTCTCGCCTACCCTGATGGTGAACCGGATGCATATTTTTAGGCAGTGGTCGGATTAAAATGTGCTTCCACCTATTCTCCAGCATTTACTTTGTTGGGAAAGCGTGCCCCACTGGAGTCAATTTCAATTGAGCAAGGACCTTTCGGCCCGCTTAGGTTTGTGTGAGTAGAGCTTTTTGGTTTGACAGATGACCTTCAATTGGCTCGTAGACTGTGTTGTGTGGCCCAACGCTTAATAGCCTGCCTAAGCACACGCTCTTTGGAAGGCCCAGCACATGTTTCGTTGCTCGCCTGATTACAGTGTCAAGTTTGTCGGTTTCTTTCTTATTTAGCACTGCATATGGCACTGAGTAAGTTATTATTGAGAGGATGAAAGCCTGTACAAGACAGAGTGCCTCTCTCTATTTCATTCCGCTGTGTCAGTTGGTGACTCTACTGATCATGTGATGCACTTGTGCCGCTGTTTTTGGAAGCCAATGTATATTCGATCGTTCTTCGTGTCGGCGTCTCAAGAACGAGTTTCCGCGTCTCGGCTTGTTTGACACGGCGCGTGCATTCTGCTCACAAACAGTGCGAGACAAGCGCCTAGCTTCCGAAGAGAGAACAATTTTATCGAAACATGGACGCAACCCCCCCCCCCCCCCCAAAAAAAAAAGAATGTATAACCCGAAAAGGGCATTTTTTAGACGCTAGAAAGCCGGTATTGTCACCAACAACAAAATACGCAGTTATAGGCACAATAAGGTATTGCCTAAAGTATTTAATTACCTGTAGTTCGTGCTTATATGTCAAATGAGGTTCATACGGGCTCAAGGAAAAAATAGGCATTGTGCCTAAAGTTCCAGTCTCTAGTCATCAGAATTACGATCGTAGCTGATGTGCAAAGTGAAAAACTGCGGCACAATCACTATCAGCGTTAGCCCCGCGATTCATGGTGATGCTTCTGAGGAAACTGACGCGCACCCAATCACGCAGATTCGCCACTGTAGTCGTACCGGAGAAGACGAAATAGCAGCGCGCGTCACCGGGCTGCGTGATTCCAACATAGAGTTCATAGTATGAACTCTATGATCCAAACGCTTCGCTGCACAGAGCGCCCACGTGACAGTGTGATGCACTGCGCGCGCTATTCTTGAGCGCGCTAAAGGAACCCGCCGTCTGGTCTGTAGTTTGACGTAGAGCACTTAGTATTGGCGCTGGCGGCTTGAGTTCGAGCCCCAGCAACCGATCGTTTCTTTTTTTTTCATTGCCTATTTATTTATACATTTCATTTTTTTCTTCTAAACTAAATCTACGGGCGTTTTTTTAATAATGGTGATTTGGTACGTTTTAGGTCGCTTTAGCTTGGGGCGCAGCCAATAACCACGTTGAATTACGGTTCTCCATCGCGCGAACAGACATGTCACGTGGGTGCTCTGTGCAGCGAAGCGTTTGGAAATACGCCACCGGGCTGGTCAGCATGATAAGTCTGAAGCCTGTCTGAAATCCGCCTGGTGTACCGATATTTTCTGGCCCTGTCATCGCTCAAGCCGTGCTGTTCCATGCTCTGCACCTTTCCTGCTTCTATCTGGGCAGTAAACTCATACTACAGTCTATATAATTATGACGAAACATTGACGGCGACGGGGTTTCCAGAAAATCAGCGATGATGATGATTGTGATGATGATGTCCTCAAAGATTTGGGCACGTACCCACAAGGGGGGATTGGCCAGGGCTACATCGGTTGTTGAAATAGGTGAGGTCCTCAAAATACCAAATTATTTCCGGAAAGAGGCCGTAAAAGGAAATTTAGTTATGAATAAAACCTGAATAGTTATGAATAAAACCCTTCAGCAATTCAAACGACTTGAAGCAGAACGAAAATTTTGTATGCATTTATATATACCCCTTTTTGCAAACCCCAAATTTGATGCGCCAATAGATAATATAAGTAGAATCGAAAAAGTCAACCCTAAACGTTCAATTGGGTTCTTCAAAAGAAGTTGTCTAGCTGTTGAGAAAATCAGCGACGCAATGGGTGCAAGTGCTTCGTCTTCTTCTACTGCTAAAGGCGCTGCTTGCACTGAGGCTCGCCTCCGCTGACCTGAAAATTCTCAAATGGGAAAAGCGTAATCGTCAGCCAGTTATTGCTGCCAGCCATTTTTTCACGATTCTTTTTTCCTCGTTTATTTGACTAGCGATCATAAACAATACAATGCAATCATATACAATATACGAGCCTTGGATATCGAAAGCGAGCGTGTTGTATCGAGAAGCAAACTCAAGCAGTCGACACCCTAGCTCAGATCAAGAAAAAGTGGAGCTGGGCTGGGCGTGTAACGCGCAGAAGTCAAAACTGGTGATTCACCAGAGTAACTGGGTGGCTACCGAGAAACGGGACTACAAGCAGGGAAAGACCGACAACTCAGTGGAGGGGTTCCGAAGGAGATTCAGTAGCAATAATGGATTCAGACAGCTCAGGATGGGAAAAGTTGGAAGCCATTGGGAGACGTCTTTAACCTGCCGGCGTATAGGCGTTTCCTAGTCAGCACAGCCAAACGACGCATGGCGCCATCTAGGGGCATGTTTGAAGCTATGTCCACGTGCATGTGGCACATCAATTTAATCGCTCAGAACGGCTTGGTGCTTGGTCTCGTAGTGTGATTCTACTTTCGGCTTCCGAGCGGAGCGGTCGCAGAATGTCAGGCTCCGCCCAAGGAGCGGTTTTGACGGGCCCTTCGGCCCGCGGTAACAGGTCTGCTGTTTCTTCAATGATACCCAGGATTATCAAGTTATGCTGCCTCATCTACCATCTGGAGAGAGAGAGAGAGAATTAACTTTTATTTGCACCCGTCTAAAATGACGAGGGAGAGGGCATTAGCCTAGACCCCCGTTCACCCCCTAACCGTCGGCCGGAATCCCTTGGGATTCGGCGGCGGTCAGGGCCAGACCGATGACTTTGCGTTGCTCTTCTGCTTTATGGTTGAGTAATAAGATCTCCCAGGATTCCACATTTCTGTTCGGATCGTTATAGAAATCTGGAACATCTGCCCTCAACACAATTTTTTTGCACGCAGACATAAAGGAAGACCGTACAAGGTTGAAGATTTCCGCGATACGCTGGTTCGTTGATTTGCTTCCCCGAGGTTATCTCGTTGGGGTCATATCAGATGAACCATGGCTGGGCGGTTACGTTCAAGGATGCGGAAGGTGCGAAAAAGTTGGTGGCCGCCGGGGAACTACTAGTGAAGGACCGTCGGTGCCTCGTCATCGACCCTGAGGAACCAGGAGGTGCGCTTAAAGGTCCACTGGGTGCTCCACCCCGTCCCCGACAACGAAGTTCGTGCCCGCCCTAGGGCTTTACGGAAAGGTAACCTGACGTGGCTAGGGACCGGTGGCGTGTGCAAGAATGCAACGCTCAGTCGTCGACAACACGCCTCGTCACCCTCAGGTTGAGAGCGGGTCACTGTCGACGACATTCCGCACCAAGTACGGGTCGCAGGAGAGCAAGCAATGGTCGTCGTGCCCGGGCCGAGCGCCCCTCTGCCTGCGTTGCCATCGGAGCGGACACATCAGGCGAGAGTGTAGAGTGCCACGCTGCGCTTTTTGTCGTCGCTTCGGCCACGACGAGAGTCAGTGTGTGCCTTCCTACGCTAATGTAGCCGGCTCACCGCAGGACACGGCGACGGCCGCAAGGGGTGGGGACAACGATCAGGCGAAGGAGGTAACGCCCCCCGAGCCATCTACTTCCCCGGCAGAAATGCGGCAGTCATGCTGAGATAGTGCCCCCCAAGGAGAAAGTGTGTTTCTTCTTCTCTCGTTTTGCTCTTCACTTACATTTTAAATGATAGTCCCTCAAAAAAACCATTGAGTATTGCAACTTGAACGTACGAGGCCTTGCGGAAAGGCGCAAGCAATACCAACTTAGTAGGTTACTAAATGAAAAAGAAATAGACATCCCTGGCTGTACAGGAAACAAAAATTGAGAGTGAAGAGTGAACCGATTTGATGGTGCTTCCTTTCGCAAACCGGTATAGTTGTGCTGGCCATGCGCTTGGGACGTCTCCTGGCTGTTGTTTGTTTGTTAAGAATGCAGTAGGAATTGAAATAAGGAAAATTTATTCTTGTGAATCTGGTCGTCATGTGACGTGTGAAATGTCTTATTGTGGGATCCAGTTTTTTGTTATATGTATGTACGCCCCGAATAAGGTGAATGAAAGAAAAGTGTTTTTTTTGAAATGATAGCTAGCAAATTGCAGAACAAAGACAACATTGTTCTGCTCGGCGATTTTAACTGCGCCTGCGCGCGAGAATACAGAGCAGGCTTAACGTGGAACAGGGACCCGAGTGCGCAACTACTTCAGAACATACTGGATGAGCATGATTTAACAGATGTGGCTCACTGCGCAGCAAAGGCAGACGCCCTGCGATACACGCATTTCCAGGGAGCCAGCCATGCCCGGCTGGACAGAATTTACGTTTCCCATGGATTGGCGCTGTCGTGTAAAACTACGGGGTTGATTATGTTGCCTTCAGTGACCTTGTCTGGTCTCTTTTTTATTGGGAGGGAGGAGAGAAGGTTATAACAAGTTTGAATGGAATTTATGGAAGTTCAATGCGAAATTTTTAAAGATGAGAAGTTTAACGAGGCGGTGAAAGAAAGTCTTTACAGAAACACATGGATGGAAAAAGAAAGCTGGGGGGAGCAGATGGGAGTCGTTTAAGCAACAAAGCAAAATGTGTGCGATAGAGAGGGGACAGTTTTGACTCCTTAGAAAGAGAAGAAGAAACTAAGCTTCGAAATAATCTGAGGCAACTACTAATCCTTGAATGTGAAAGGCCGGGTGTGTTTATTGAAGACATAGCACTGATAAAAAGCAAGCTCGAAGCTTTAAAGAGCGATTTTCAAGGAGCAACGGTGAGGGCGAGGGGAGAAAGGTTTCTGGCTGGGGAAACACCTACTAAAAGGGCTTTAAGTGACGAAAGAAATACGCAAAAGGTACTGCAATAGAAGGTAATTGTGTGGCAAGGCGAGCTGACCCATGAGCGGAGGTTATAAGCGGGCATTCGTTGAGCATTATATCGAGCTTTTCAGCCCCGCGTCCCCGAGAATTCAGGATTTTAAAACGATTTTCCTTTCACTAATGCCTCGTTTAGGAAGGATGATGTTAGACAAGAATTAGAAGAGCCCGTGTCATTGAGAGAAATCGAAGAGGCAATTTCAGATTTAAAAAGAGTAAAACGCCAGGCCCTGGTGCACTGAGCGCAGAATTTTATAAGCATTTTACTGACAGCGTAAGCCCCTTTCCTTTTCATGTATTTGCCGAGGCGTACTACACTGGTTTTTTGCCTCCATCGTTCTCACGTACCAGACTGTGCTAATACCGAAAGCTGACGATTGCTGTAAAAGGCAGTCGGTCCCTGGCTATCGTCCAATAACGCTAGCTAACATTGACACCAAGATACTCATGAAAGTCATAGCACCAAAGGTTACGAAGAGTTATTGCAAGTGTTGTTGGACCGCACCAGACGTTGTGGAATCAAGGGTAGGAGCATAACTAGAAATATTCATGTAGCCCGACCGTACTGGAAAGTTGCGATCTGTATGGTTGCCAAAGTTGCTATGCTCCAAATCGACTATGAGAAAGCGTTCGACAGAGTGTGCCATGATATATTGTTTTGTATTTTGGAACATATAAATGTTGGTAGTGTGGTCATAGAAGGAGTGCGCATGGCCTATCGTGAATGCTTCACGCAGTTGGTAATTAATAAGGAGGTGACAGAAAGTATCCCAGTGCTGTCTTCTGTCCGACAAGGGTGTCCGGCTTCACCCCTACTTTTTTGTATTTTCTTGGAGCCTTACTGTTTGAAAGTTATCAACGATGCTGAAATAACTGGGTTTCATCTTCACTCAAGCGAAGTGAAGTTGTTAACGTACGCAGATGATGTGGCGCTTTTTTGTGAAGATAAGCAAAGTATCACAGAAGCGATCAATGTAACTAAACAGTTTTGTAGGGTAACAGCAAGTGCAGTGAACTGGACAAAATGTGAAGGTTTTTGGCATGGTGGGTGGGAATCAACGCCGCGGGTTTTTGCAAATGTCAGCTGGACGGTGATGCCGACGCGGTATCTAGGAGTACCGTTGGACAGCTATGCGAGTAGCAATGAGTACTGGGAAGCGGAAACAGAAAAAGTGCGCGAGAAAGTGGCAAATTGGGGAGGGCGCGCGCTATCTGTATTTGCGCGCGCCACAGTGTGTAATCTTTTTCTTCTCGCGAAACTGTGGTATGTGCTGCAAGCCATACACTGTTCCCGAACGCAAGTGCAAAAGATACATCGTGTTTTTGCTGTGTTTATTTGGGGTTCTACGTGGGAACGCATGAGCCGAAGTAATCTTTTTCGGCCTGTAAGGCAAGGCGGTGTTGGATTGGCCCATGTTTTCGTAAGGCAGATTGTGAACCGTTTTTGCTATTGCGGGACGTAAAACATCCATTCTTGAGGACTTACGTACAAACTACACTATCAAACTTAATTCCAGGCTTTATTGTGTCAACAAGCAATGAAACATATGTCGTTAAGGGCTACTGGAAAGAAGTGGTGCAATCTTTTAAATTTCTGTCCGTTAGATTTACCATGGAGTATTTGGCGAATGTATCGAGGAAAACATTAACGAAAAACTTGAACTGAAATGCTCTTTCCAGTACCTCTGTATCGTTCATTGTATGGGGCAGGCGGTGACCAAGATGTTTTGTCGCGGTTTAAAAATATGCTAGTCCCCGCCGCGGTAAAAACATTTTTCTTTAAGCTGCACAGTTTCCGTTGGCACATGGATGGAGGAAAAAAGGCTTTTCCTTGGCTGGTCCTCAACGTGCACTTTGTGCAAAAACCCGAAAGCATTGAACACGTTTTCATAGAGTGCTGGGGACGCCATCTTTTTCTGGGATGTTCTACAGAGAACGATAAAAAAAGATCTTCCTGTAACGCCTGCATGGGCATAACGTTTCTTGGCAATGGAAAAGGATGAAGTGCCGTACGACATGATAATGATCCTAGGTTGCACGCAATTTGGCGCTCCCGTATTGGCCGTGCGCCACTGTGATGTGAATGCTATGACGATGAGCAAGTATTTCTCACAAAGGGTAACCAGTCTACTTGAAGTGTATCGTTTGCTGGAACCTGAACTGGAATGGTTATGTGTATTGGAAGAGCTGTCAACATTTGATGTTTATTTTAAATCTTTCAGCCAACCAAAGTATGGGCGGCGGTTTTTAATCCGGCGTTGACGCATGTCCATTTGTAACAAAAAAGAAAAAAAAAGGTCTCGTAGTGTAGTAGTTCCGCTTGCTTCTGCAAAGCGAACATCCTAACCCGGGTTGAAATCCCGTTGCCGCTTTTTTTCTTTTCAAGGGTTTGTCATATTTCAATATCAACATTTGTTATCAAGCATATAATCCATTTATGACATCTTTATGCATTATAAATGTGATTTCGGGTATTTTGTTGCCTTTTGGTCATTTTCAGCTACTGCTTCTTGCACGTTTTTGCGGGGTTCCCCCTTTAGGTCGGTTTTGGTTATTTGTGTTGAATATTTTTCTACACCGCGGTTTTCAGCCTTTGCAGGCCCGTTTTGGCTGCTATATACTTCAGTTCGGGCGGTTTTGTATGCTTTAGGTACGTATATGCTGCGATATAAGCCCCATAAGCAAGCTCAGGTGACGGCTGGCTGTACTGACTAGGAAACCAATATACGCAACCTGCCATAAACACAAAATAGGCTGATGATGATTACGCCAGCTCCCAGGAAGCACTGAACACCGTTCTGCGTTAATATTCACCGTAATGCTGAGAAGATGAAGAAGAAGACCCGCACACGGTTCGCCACAGCGCTGTGAGAAGACGAGAGCGCTACCCGGAAGCTCCAGCGGATGAAGCGGGACCGCAGTCAGCGGGCGCGGTAGGACACCGCGCAGACGTTCTCGGCACGTCGCCGTGTGAGACATCTTGTTATCGGGAGAAATCTGTCCCCCGCAGCGACGCCGTGGACCTGTCTGCACCGAACGGTCGAACCGGGGTTAGGATCCCTTGCTGTGAGATAACTTTGGCATTGACTGCATTCATATGCGGTATTTGTCTGCTGTTAAGCCGTCCATTCGCGCTGCAGTGTTTTATGGATTTTAATTCTTTTCTGCGCGTGCTTAATAGTCAAATACCGTATGGCATTCTGAAAGGAAAGTTCGTGGGTTGCGCGTAACTGTATATGCGAGTTCTGAATGCAGTCGAATATCTGTTGTCGGAATTAGGGTCGTTATTTATAAGTAATGCCAAAAAATGCGGGTATTTCTTGTTTTGTAATGCACAAGCTGTAGGTTTTCCTCCGAACTTGGCAAGAAATTTCTTGTATATTTTTTAAGCAAACAGTGCTAGGAAGGACAGTACTTGAGACTGCGATTTCAGGAAACCACTCACATAATATTTCTTACTGCTTAATACTTAGACATCTTCCGTTATTACTTTTCCCTAATCTGGCTTCTTTTATAATCGACTTTTAGCAAAAAAATAGTCGGTCACTCAATTCTTCCTGCATGTTCATACAAGGAATAGCAGGGAGGTCTTCTCGTGAAATTCCGACTGCATTCACGAAAAGTGAGCCAAAATCTGAGGAGCATTTGCGGGAGTCGCCATTTTACGCGGGCTCTTCGTTTCATGTAACCCGGAGCTATAAGAAATTTACATCGAGAGGATACAAAAAATCACTACATGCCCGTTTAGCGTCCTCCTGTCGCCCTGCACAGACCATAAAGGTACGTCACAGAAAGATGATTACGCGGAAGGCAGAAGGGCCAGAGTCATGCTTTCAGGGGAAATTTGGTAGAATTACGTTTGAGAGCCTAATGAGGAAGCGGGGGACACAGTCCTGCAGGAGGCAACGCTTTTACAGCGTGAGGCATTTACGGCAGGGCAGCGGGCTGCGACAGACTACACCAGTACTTCGGGGCACGAAGTGCGGGCTTCTTTGAGCGCTCAGGTCCTTTCGTTTATCAGTTGACTTTATGACACACTTGAGCCAACATGTGGGCGCCAAAAACACAACAGGCATTCCTCATTTCCGCGCCATCTTTTTTTAGGCGATGCGAGAGCTGATGTATGTAAGGAACGACCACCGGTCTCATTTTTTCAGATTGCTCGTTTCTCTCCGCGATATTTGTGCTGCCTTTTATTTCAGCGACAAGGCTCTCTGCTACACTCGCTTTGATTTTTTCGGGAAATCCTTTTTTTTTCAATAGCAATCTGAAAGTTGTTAGGAAATCTTCCAATAAGAAGCTCAGAAATGCGTTAAAAACAATGTTTCATCCACAAATTACAAAAAGGGCTCGCCAAACAGTAACCATAAAGTAACGAGAGTAACCAAAGTAACAAATTAAAAAAAAGCAACAAAAGCCAAACGGTAACAACAGGTCCCAAAAAATGGCGCGCCAGCAGTATGATAGCGGGGAGATTGAATAATTGAATGTAGCAAACTTCTATTGCATTTATCATGGCAGCACCGAAACAGGAAGGAAACAGCCTGAAATGTAGAAGAGGGAGAGAGAAGAGGCAGTCACATGGCAGGGGCGGCAGTAGACTGCAGCATTCGCACAGAGGCAGGAAGATATGCGGTCAGTTCTCTCACCGTAGATACTTTTGCTGTACACCGCCTGTTTTGGGCAGGTGGAGTAGGGGCGACAAAGGAATAGGTCCAGTGTACGGAGAAGAAGGCGTTTATTTGCGCCAACCCCTTAGGTTACATTTCATACACCCCCGTGGGTGGAAAAGGGCTGATGGGCGATCTGGCGCCACGCGCAAGTGCGCGCGTCATCGGCGTGCTGAACCAGTGGGCTCGGCAGTAAGGGCAAAATGTGGGGCGATGGCCGACGCGGTCGCAAGAGAAAGACACTGTCCGACCGTTCCCAGGCACGTACCGCACGGCGTGATCGTGGAGTGTCAGGAACGGCTCATACGTGAGCGAAGGGACTAAGGATCAATTTAAGTTCATAGTAATTACTGTGAACTTAAATTGATGACACGAGACACGCTGACACGAGACTAAGAGAAGAGGGCACAAACACGGCGCTGACGTGTTTGTGCCCTCTTCTCTTTGTCTCGTGTCGTTAGCGCTGTTACTATGAACATGTACCAACTCGCCCAATCTTCCGTTTTAGCTTCATCAATTTAAGGCACGGGCCGGCAACCGGAAGGGCTTGCGGGCTTAGAACCGGTGCAAAAGAGCTGCGACCGGGCGGTGAATGAAGTGCAGCCAGCGCCTTCACCTCGTTTGGAGTTTGAAGCTTTGGCTCTGCCCAACGCAATGGCGCAGGGCCGAGCTGGCCCTTCGGTGCTGGCTACACCAAACGAGTGCTCGCGCAATGGCAGCGGACGCCAGGATCCCCACAAATTACACTAATACCGGAGCCACTAGGAACTATTACCTGTTTAGCCAAGTCATGGCTTCTGCGTATAAGGACCCACGTTTAACTTCGAATTGGCGCGCCATTGCTCGTTCCCGCAGGAAGGGCTGCACTGCCTGCGAGGTGACGTCATGCAGTCTGAGAAACAAACTTCTGACGCCGGCGCGACAACTCCCGATGAGACCGGTGGTCCCTCAAACACCGCCGGAACCGGTGGTGCAGACAGCGCCACCAGCGGCGCCTGCGACTCAAAGCAGCGTCGCCCGATGAGTGAGAGCGCCCGGGTGATGCGCACAGCCATACGCGGACTGCGACTCCGCCTGGACACGGTTGGCCGACGCGTGACTGATCTCAACTACGACAACCAGGTGGGGGTCGCTGTGTCTGTTGCACGCAATTGAGGTATTCAAGCCTCTGGGTGTCGCGGTGTTATGGCCAGCTGGACCCAACAATGAAAAAATTGAGTGTATCTGCTTGCGTCTCTGCGAACACGGTTGAAAAACGAAGAAATCTTCTGCCGGCCCTACCAAGTAACACCCTGACTCTCTCCCTCCCTTCTCTCACTCTCCCCCTCTCCCATTTCGCTTTCTCAATGATAATCGAAACGGTGGGTTGCTGAATTTTATTCACTTTTTTCACGCGTTGGCACTGCTCGATCGCCATTTGCGGGGACGTTTTGTTACTGTTGAGATCGCCTCGAGCTGGAACTTGTGTTTTAAATAGCAGAAATGTTGTTTGTTGAGCCTGTTCGTCCGTCTTCTGGAGGTCGTGCGTGCCTTTCGTGCCTTTCGTGGAGGTCGTGCCTTTCTAGAGCGAGTGCTCGTTAAATGCACCTACGATGTTTCAGCAGATCTCACACTAGCTGGGACTGGGTTTAGCTTTATTTTTTTTTTTTTTTTAGTTTTCATCTCGCCTCACTTCCGCGGCGTTCTTAACGCGTTCTTTTTTTAATGCGAAGGTTCCCTAGGTCACTGAGACAGGTTTGGAGAGGGCTGCTGCCGCTGCTTTCTGTCATGGTACTCGAGCCTCTGCGCATTACCACACATTCTAGCATTGCAGCTGGTGGCTTATTCATCAGGGAGCTTGAAGCTGTGAATGTTTCTTCTTACGAACGCTTTCCCTTGCGACTTCTGAGCGGACAGGTACACTGGTGGCTTCGTCCTGCTTCGCCTCGTCGTCGCTGGCACTGAAACGCCCTCCGCTTCAAACCTGAGATATGATGCACTCATCTCTCTCGCACCACACACCACTACAGCTTCATCCACATCGACAAAATCCCCAGTAAATGGCTCTCCCAGAACGTCAGTAGTGGGGGTTAATAATAATAATAATAATAATAATACGTTTATTTCATCCTCATTACATGATGATGAATGGTTTTCCTTTTAGGTGCGAAGCAGCTTAGGACCGCACAATGTCCGTCCGCGTCCGTGCGCATAGCATTTACAATCGAAAAAACTCACACAGGCATCGGCACAATTCGAGCCTGTGTATGGTAGACCAGATAGAGTTGGCGTCAATCGTCTTACCCATTGGGCTACGACCGTGAGTTAGCGCGCGAGAGGCAAACGGCTTACTCCCTCGCTTGTAACGGTGCGGAGTACCTTCGGACCTACCAACGTCCGCCCGCGTTCATCCGTGCGCACACCACAATCAAGCAAAAAACAAGCGAAATTCGATTTGAGCTGTGAGTTGCAGTTTCATTTAGGGAATATTTAAGGTGCAACTCACAGCTCAAATCGAATGACGGTCGGGGGGCAAATCGGATGTCACTCGGGGGAGCAATTTGGATGTCATTGCAATTCCCCGTACTCCGCACCCTCGCCATCATCCACGGAGTGGAGATGCTGCCATTTTTTTTACCTTGTCTCTTCGTTCTCCGTAGGCGATAAAGGCGCGTGTGTAGGCAGCGGGAGCGTTTCTCACAGGCGTCCAGCCACCGCAGTGGTGGCGCATATTTCGAGTTATCCGTAACAAACCTACTGGCATTCGAATTCCCAGATTTTTTATACGTAAAATTCTATGGAGCCAGGCTGGGCGTAGTTGTACGCTTTCTCTCTAAATACAGAAATCCATTGCATTGATCCTCCGGCAACGGCTCCCCGATCTTACAGCATACATAAACCCTGCCCTGTCGACCTCACGCTCGCAGACGCTGACTAACCGGCTGAAGTTCCTTCGCTGCGAGAACGCCAGGCTCCACCAGGCTCTGGACAAGGAGCGTGCCAAGCTTCGGGCGTTTTTTAGTCGACAGCAGCGCTGCGGCAGCAGGTGCCGACACCAATGGTCCTGGAGGTGCAGCCGGGGTGGTCGCAAGCGGGGGTTCGCCTGAGGACGCCTCTTTGTTGCCCACCGCTGCTCTGCTGCCTGCCGTACGCTCCGGTCCTCTGACGGCCGCAAGCACGGCCGACGCCAACACTTCGACGTCGGTGGAACAGGTTCGTCTTCGAGACACTTCCGGGGCAAGGCGCGTGCAACTTAGACACAGTTCTTGTCTGATCACCCTATCAAATATTTATGAAGGAACAAAAGGCGCTTAAACAATCTTAACCATACCAAAAACTATTTGCATCATCGGTTGTGTCCTCTGCTTCTCCCAGAGGACGTTTTAGCTGGCCACAGCGTACATATAAGCGCTATAGTTGCCGGTGTACAGACGGAGATTTCAGTGTGGAACAATGTAGTTTGATCACCAGTTTACTTCAAGTCGGCAAGGCTGGTTAGTTCAAAGTCAGCATCAGGTACCTGCATCGATATTCGCGTTTTATGCCATTTGGAAGTAACGTGTAAGGTTGCTCTGGCTGCTTGCGGCATAAATGATGGAAGGCGACAAATTTTGCGACAAGTACGCCGAATCTTATCCGCGTGGTCAAACGGAATTGCAACGCAATGAGAACGTAAAACGCATCGGTCACAGGGTTACACAGTTTACTTTGATGAGATACTTTACCAAGTACGCACGAAGTGCCTGACGCCGAGAATCGGTCAGTGGAAGATCCCTTGGAGTGTTTCGTTAGGGTATGGTAGTGGTAGAGATGTCTGTGTAGCAGAGGGGTGTAGCGTATGCAGTTCCTTAATACAGAAGCCGAAAAAACGACCTGTCAGTCATTGCTCTGGAGACCAGTAGTTGCTGGTCATTAGGTGCACCCACAGCTCGGGAAGGGGGGAAGGGAAGGAAAGAGGTGTGATAGCCTGGTTGGGAGCAGTCAAGATGATGACATGGGAGAGCGGGCCCGGTTGAGAGTAGGATCCGCATTCCGCGGGGTGTATAGATAGATTCAGGTGGTGAGCATGGTGGGGTGGGAGAAGTTGTTCGTATTCATTGTACGGAGACTGGTTCCTTCGTATTTGAGTAGTTTGGAGTGCGCAGGCCACAAGGATTTTGTAATGGTGCGGTGGTTCGGCGAAGTCTTGGCAGGCGACCAGGGGCGGATTGCGCAAATTGTCATCGGGTGACACGGAAGAACGGGAATAGTCATGCTTGGGAAGCATAGTCGTTACCCGTTACTGAGGAGTGAGCTGGGGTGCAAACAAGGTCATGTGTGAGGTGGTGATGGATACAGGCAGCCTGGGAGGGCATGTGTATGATCAGGGATGTAGTTCGAATGATGGCAAGACCTATAGCGAATTATTCGGCGACCTAGGGGACGGGGTGTTGGGGGAGGTGCAAGTGATGGCCTTGCCCTGATCACTTACCACTGCCTGATGCTGAGAGAGTGTTGGTTAAGGGTTAGCTTATCTGTGTGCGAGATGTCATGGCTGTGGGTGGGTATCACCTCCCCAGTTTTTCAAGCGTCCTCTAAGCTAGTACTGCCATTCCTACAGTGCATGTCATCACTCCTGCTATACTGGCCATGCTCCCAGAAGTCTGCGCCATTCCTAGAATCGCCCAGCTTTAAAGTTACTACTCTAGAGGTTAGTCTCGATAGGCTTTTATACTCCAAGGACAGCAAGTTATGTTCAAAATTGGAGTAGTTGAACTGGCGATGAAGAAGCACCACTAATATTTAAGCCCACTGCACTTGACGGCTGGAGCAGATCAGTTCGCTAGAAGTTATTAAAACTGCATTAAAAGGGCTGCTCTTCTAGTTAGCCTTTATCTGCGATCTACAGCCTCCCTGAATTTTTGCGAACACGAACTGGGCAATTGAAGTATAAGAGAGCGACTGCTCTGGAGACACAAGCCGGGAGGTTGCTCTATACTCTTAGGCTATCCCGCATCACCAACGCCTCGTAACGCCCACGAATATCATTCCTGTGATAACATGCGAATTACAACTACCACAGAGTGGGGTCATAAGGTTTTTATCAAATCCTTCCCGCCTGATCCGACCAACCGTTGGGGAAAGGACAGTTTTTGGTCTGTCCCTTTTTCATGCTTTTGGATCTTCCTGAACGTAGAAGCGCCCCTTCGGCCTGCAAGATAGTATGGTGCGCACACAGTATGTTATGCGTGAAGCTAACACACGCTCGCTAAACGCGCGAGCAGGAAACCTGGCCGCGGCCCACAGCCCAGCGCGGCCGATCGAGCCTGCTGGCCGACGCCATGAACACTTCTACGTCGTCGGCCTCACTGGACGCCCTCCTTCCTCATCGGAGGCGCCTTTCCCCCCCGCCGCCGCTGCTGCCGCTGTCTCCACAGCAATCGAGCCCAGTCCCGGTGTCCGTACCTCCGCCGCCTCCTCCGCCACCACTGCCTCCGCCGCGGTCAGCGACGCCATCCGCGCCCGTCTTGGGCCTCAACCGCGGCACACAGTCGACCGCTTCTATCCAGGTGACACACGATCTCCATACACGAATGCGATTTAGCTGGGCGCTTCAGGCTGTCGCTGGATTCCGTGGGCAAAAGCGGTGGCATATTCAGTATATTTTCCAGTGAAAGCTGGTGTAAAGCGCTAAAGTTTTACGTTACGCTGGCAAGAACTAATATTTCGGTGTACATTGGCTCAGTGCTGCTCTCTGGTGAACTCGTTTGACTGCAGGGTTTACTATAGTAGTGCTACAGTAGTGCGCTCTAAATGCACTGTTGATGCCTGCGGAGATTCATACTGTCCAACCATATTGAATTCTGCAGTCTATGAAAGGGATTTTAAGAGGCAGCCCACGTCGTAGTCAGTGTGAGGGAGCGGGGAAATGCTTATTTCATGCTGTCGCCTATTCTGCGATAGTGGAGGGGAAATTTGAAGCCTCTATTTATCACAGCGACAACCCTGAAGCCTCCGCGCCTTGACAGATGATACATTGCTAAATACGACGTTTCATTTGAAGTGGAACAGCCAGTGTAAGCGAACTTGAAGGCCCCTTCCTTCAAGTTCGCTTATTATAGCTCGGTATTATAGGATAGCATGCGGACACTAGTCAATGGCTGAGCCGAACCTTGTTTATTTGCCCCTTTTCCCTCCCCCCGATGACGGTGATAGTAGGCGGTTAGCCGTCTTGGTAGCCTTCCTATTAAATAAATACACAACATACTCCCACCCCCCCACGGAGACGCGAGCGGTGGGGATGGGGCTGCAAAATAGGTTATAATAGGTATTTCACTAGTTGAGTAGTCGTATGTCAATTCTTTGATGACGTCAGGTTGCAAATATCTTCCGTCGTTGCTTCGAGGCGCGAAGCCGCCTTCGGGCTACCTTCTTGAATAGGGCAGGACACGCAGTTTTTCTTCAATCGGAGTTTCAATAAGAATCAGGGAATAAAGTTAGTCCGCAATCAAGCGTGGGTGATTCGTATTAGTGGTTCGCCCTGAAGTTTCTGGTGAGGGGGCTCTTTTTCTTTCCCTATTCGCCTTCAATGCTGCTTTCTGCAAGCTAGCTGAGCGTTTTCCACTTGCGTAGGTATCGATGCCATGAATACGGTTTTGCTTCTCTGTATAGTTGCACGGACGCTTCACTGTCTCGTTCTTGAATTTGCATATTTGCGGATTTTGTGTCGAGCGACTCGTTTCCCATCAGCGATGCCAGTTCGCCTGCAGCGTCGCTTCCTGCTCGCACGAAGCATTGCGGACCAAGAATCAGAAAACTGCCGGACTGTGCTTTCTTCGCAATTTCTGCCACTTCTGTGGAGGATCCCACAGATATGGTAGTTCGTAAGGTCCATGCGTTGAAGTCGCTCAACACGGAATTTTTCAAGCATAGCCTTCTGGTACCTCGGCACCAGAAGGCTATGCTGGCCCGGCAGGAAGAATGGTCACGGCACCGATAGATGAGGTGAAGAATGCGATGGGAGGGGCGTGAAGAGGTTTGAGCCTTCCGAATGAGGCACAGAACCTCACCAGGTATACAGACGCAAACGGGGGGGGGGGTACAGGGTGCGTGATAGACTTTGGGCGTGTAATTGGTAATGGGGGGAAGCGCGGGGCTGAATACGAACCGTGGACGGGTGGTACAGGGTTGGCCAGGACATAGGCGGACCTGGGAAATGCATTCGGGTGAGTGCGTTTGCTAGGGCATTTCCGCACATGCCAGAGTGGCCAGTAAACAAAACAGTGTGAAACGTGCCCGATGATTCGAAACAAGTATCGAAGTGACGAAGTCAGTTGTGTGTGGGTGAGTCTCACGGTGAGTGAAATTACGAAGGGCTGATTGATAGTCGGGGAAGATATATACTGGCGTGGTGGTAGGAACAGTGAGGCTAACGTGGTCTATTGAAGGGGGGGCAATGGCGTATTCTACGAAGAAGGTCGATTCAGGGGGGAAAGAAAGCCGTAGCAGTGTCTAAAGAACAGAGTTGGAGGAATGAAGTCCCGCCCGTCGAGCTTGAGGGGGCGTCACTGGCGCCAGTAAAGTAAACGATGGAACCGTGGGACAGTAGAATACGAATTCGTTTGGAGAGGGCCTGAACGCGCCCTGAACGACGAGCAGGGTGGGGATCAGGGTTCATGTTTCAGGGCAAAGACTCAACCCATAAATTAGCGAAACTGGTCCAAGGAGCGAGTTCTAGTGGTATGGGGCGTAGCTGCGAAGTGGGGTAGGTAAGTGTGTTAAGGATAGCACGACTTTGGGAAGACGTCTGCAGGCGCTCGAGTTGGACCTGGCGATGGCACACGATGAGTTCTTCAAGAGTATTGCATATCCCGAGTTCCAGAAGGGTGGCGCTGAAGGCGTAGGAGGGTACTCCCACAGCGATACGGCAAAGTGTACGGAGGGAGGCATTGAGGGACGAGAGCTGAGATGGCGAGGATTTTAAATACGGAATTGTATATAGTATACGGGACATAACAAAAGTATCGATGATGCGGAGCAGGTGATGTTCATGCAGTCCATCTTTTCGGTTGGCGACCCGGCGGTTGAGATTGGAGTTCAACACGTAGGTTTCGTTCAAGAGTGAGACGACCTCCAAATATTCAAAATGCGACGTACCCTAGGCCACGCATCAACTTGAAGGCGCTCATCCATGAAGCACGCCGGTTCGTTCTTCCCGGCTGTCACGGCACCATATTAATATAGCATGGGACATGGACACGAGTCCATGACGGAGTCGAACCGTGCTCCTTCGCCTCTGTTCCTCCTGCCCCGATCATGGTGATAGTAGGCGATTCGCGGCCTTCGTCGTCTTCCTCTTCTTGAATAAATCCGCAGCAGGAGGGAGAGCGGGGCGCAGGAACGGAAGGAAGGACGTTTATCGAAAAGGATGGCGCAAGCGGCCCACGCCGGAGCCCGCGCATTCATTACCCGGACACGTCCCTCGCTCGCCAGCTGATAGGCCCCCTCGTAGCCATAATGACCAAGATGTGAAGCTGTTCAACTTACTGTGACAGCAATGTTTATGGTACTCACGCTGGTCCGACATGCGCACTTGATACGGTAGGCCGCAGACTGCAGTCGTGTTGGTCCAATAACTCGGCGCAGTGCATAAGCTCCTTATGTGAGTGAGGGGACCTTACGATATTCGGCATCCAAGTTGTCCGCGAGAACAGCATGCGCAAAGCGGATGCCCTCGCGAACTGGACGGGTGGGAAGTGGATGCGAACTGAGCTCGTGGTCTGTGCCGTCAGGTGTAGAATCTGAATGGTAGGTACGCATTGCAGGTTCTGCATTGTGGCTTGGCACTGCCGCGCTGGCGATGGCTCCGGTGTCAGGAGTGATGCGGCTCTGTCACAAACATTTAACGTGTGTGGGTGTCCGGGGATTGAGGGTAAGTTCCATGAGGCTGGGTGCCCCACCATGTTGGACCTGCCGTACGTTGTCACTTGCGGTGTGCCGCGTGCTGCTTTGTTACAAGCACATCCCCCAAGGTGGAACGTGGGCGGTTCATTTGGTGGTAGCTCACCGGCATGGTGTACCAGTTGCCGGCCAAGGATTGTTGGGTTTCGACGATCCATGGTGGCTTCAAGACGTGCTTGGAAGGAGTCCGCAAGCGCAGGCAGCCCAGTGTATCGGTACAGCTATTCGACGCGAGTGTGGTGAAGGAGACCAGTAATGGCCCTCAAAACAATGCGGAACGCTGCCTCGAGCTGGTATCGCTGGTGGTGGCTCAAGGTGCACCGCATTTCGCCTTATACTGTTCATTAGATCAGAACTGCTTGCACGAAATTGTGGGCAATATCCCGTGAGGCGGCGACAAATGTGCTGGGGATGTGACGGATAAAATGCAAAAGCCGGCACCACGCGGGCTTACCACTCGGCTTTTGCTTTAGCCAGTATGAACGCCCCCGTGCTCGTGAAAAGGCACGCCCAGGACCAGGATGCTTAGCCATCTCTCATGGGAAGGTTGAAGAAGTTGTCTCGCCATGAAAATGTGCACTCGGGTGTGGTCGGTAGACAGTCCTCGCACTACGAGATAATAACTTTTCGTCATAGACACCAGCATGCCGGTCGTGCTAAGACCGCTGCGAAAGCATCCAATGCGTACAGCAGTTGTCGGGCTGCGTCTGGCGTAGGATGGTCGTTAGCTTTCGTTCAGATTGTCACATCATCAGTGTAGGTCATGACACGAACCCCACGAAAACAAGCGACGCTTTTTGAAGAGCCAAGACTTCACCAAACTAAAGAAGATAGGAGAGTTGGTGGTGCCTTGCGGAACAACGCAGCAGTTTGTGGGAATCGTGGAGAACCGCGATCCCGAGCCGACGCGCGCTTCGGGAGAGACTTGTGCGCTGAAACCGGTCCGGCGCTCCGCCGGTTCCTCGGCCTTCCCCGAGAGATTGCGCCACCGATCTGTGCGGGCATAGGCGGGTGGGCGCGGGCGGCGCGAACGTGTGCGCGCGGGAGACGGAGAGAGCCTCGTCGGAGACCCAGTCGGGGCTGGTTCGGCGGAACATGGCGGCGGTGGCGGATACATGTATCTCAGCTGGGAGCTTTGTCACGCGCCGTGAGTGCCTGCCTCCCGTTCGCGGTCACGACCCGGATGGCGTGATTCGTGAACGCCGTCGAGCCTTGTGCTCGCATGCTTTGGATTCCCCAAATAAACGGCTGTGCTTCGGCCCTACTGTCTAATCTGTTCTCGTATCGGCGAACCTCGCTGGTCTGCCGTAGGCATGGGAGCCCGCGTGGTTGACACGCCGGGAGCTAGCGTGGGGGCCTACCCCAGAGTGCTGGCACGGCCCCCGAGGAACCCCTCATTCTGCGTGTCAGGACGCCCGGAGGGTACCTGGAAATTCCTGTCCTTAAGGAATGCCCGCACAAATTTGGAAAGTCCCTCTCCAGGGTATGCGCCCCAAGGTGCCTCAATACGGCCGTATGAGAAACGGTATCGAAGGCTTTACTTAGATCCACATTCATGAGGATGCAAGGCGCTAACGGCGTGCGCGTCGGAGTATTCTACGGAGGAGATACATACCATCGTGTTTCCCGAGGTTCGGCCGGAAGCCGGTGTGGGAAGGGTTAAAGAATGTCGACTACTCCTCACGGTGGTGGGTAAGCCTCGTCGTTACCATTTTCTCAGCAAGCTGGCACACTGTGGAAGTGAGCGAGACTGGTCGAAAGCTGGTTGGCGTTGAGGGGCCTTCCCAGGCTTCGGAATGGGGGTTACGATTGCCATCTTGAGGTCAGGGGCAAACACCAAATGACCCGCATCCTGTTTATAAAGGCTGGGAGTTCTTTTCAGGTGGAAATGGCACCATCGCGCAGCATGGCACATATGTAATGCCGTCTTTACCGGGAGCGCTGCCGACGTTCACTTGCTCCAAGGCTGCTTGCTAGTTCTGCAGGAATTAAAGTGGTCTAAATTGCTTCTTTGGGGTTCACGGGTTCCAATGAGAGGTTGCAGGAGACGGGGGCATTACGGGCTGCTGGAAAAAAAAAAATTGGCCGCGTATCTGCTCCTTTCGTTGCAAATGCCGTCGAAAGACGATAGTCTTTATCGGATTTTGCGAAGTACATGCCTCCCTTCGCTTTCCCGCTCCCCTCTCATGTTGTTCCTCTAGCGTCGCTCTCCTCCCAAGGTAAAGACGCCAAAGGTTTGCTTAAATCATTTTAAATTTCCCGCGTTCCACTGCTCCAAACCGGGTGTCTCGATGCGAACGCTGCCGTACGGCGAAGACGCGCGTTAATCGAGGCGCCCTACTTCAACGTTTATAGAACCGCGTTTCCCTACTCCACGTGCGTTGCAAGCAGAACGTGGAACCAATCTAGTGGAACCTTGCGTAACTGTTACCGGTTGATTTCTTAAAATGGCGCCAGAAGCTATAGTGGCGTGGGCGACAGCAGGCGACGGCGGAGTGAATTCTTTTTCTGCAGTTGATGAAGTATTTATATTGGGCAAAAGTCAAGCATGTTTGATTTTTTATAAAGGAACACTTCAAATATCACTTCTGTATCGATTTGTTGTCTCATATTTGCGTAATGTGCCTGTTGTTCTTCAACAATGTTGACAAGTATGAACATTACACCAGACCTAGACGGGTAGATTTAGCTGGGACTATATAAGACTATTGCGCAGGCATTGTTTTGCTTTGGCCGGGTGGCTGAATCGAGTCACAGACAGACAGACGGACAGACAGACATACAGACAGACCAAAATTTCTCGGTTTAAGTAGCCCAAGAAAGACTATCGTCTTTAAAAATGGGCTCGCAGCTCCTCGCTCGAAGGCTCTGTGCGTGGTTCTTTAGCGCAGGAAGATGGCCGGGACCTTTCCGTGCAACTTCGCCCTGCCTGTGAGAAAGTGATGATTAAATGACAAAGCCTAGCCGGAAGCACGGCTGGTATGTTAATGTCGATGTTGGTTGTACCAAATGCAGTGTGGTTATTTTTGTGTCGTAAGTGTGCGTTGATGACTGGTAATAAAGAAAAAAAAGCGTGGAAGGTTCCCTATAGTTTGCAGGCTTCTTTGTGGGTAGTAAAGTGAGCCAACTGGTCTTCGGAACCACGGATACTCAGCGGCCGAGAACAACATCGCCGGAGGCTTGCCGCATTTTGCCGCAGCAACGTGGCGTCTGCAAACCAACATACCCCGCTTCGATAGCGCTCTTCCAAGGTATCTGGAATACGCAAAAGGTTCATAAAGTGGCGGTCTTTCGGAAAAGTATCAATCGTGGCCTTCGCAGTGCGTGTAGCCACGCCCGCCGCTGTCGTTATGCGCTCTAGATATTCGTGCCCACTAATGGCGTTATTTGGTGTAGGTGAAAAAAGATATTCCATGCTGTGTGGTCGATTCGTTTAGCGCCTCTCAGGGAATTGCAGGCGACGTGGTCATGTGGGGTAGCAACGTGTGGAGCACCTTGGTAACGACGCCATCTATTACCTCCGTTGTGAAAGCACTGCAAGTGGATGGAGCCATCGTATGTTGCGACCTGAGTCTTGCTGGGAGCTCCTGGTGACGTTCGTCCTGCAAGTATCCTAACCACGTACGCCTCACTCCGGAAGTGTCCTCTCCTCTTTCGTAGTCGGAGGCACATACGAGCTTGGTTGGCAGGATAAATGGTCGAATTCGGCAGTGGGCGTGTCGAATCAAAGCAGAAGGTGCTCTTCACCGAACTCAAATAAATATTTAACCGCACCCTGGTTTCTCTGTTCTATGTTTAATCATTCACAGGTTGCAGCGCCACTTTTGTATTAAAAAGTTCTTCGCAGGTTTCTTTTCAGGCGTGGTGAACCATAGCGCTGAACCTGTAGTTCAATGTGCGTAAAGGCACACTAACAAAGCTTGACGGCAATGTATGCATCCAGGACTGACCACAAACTACGCAGAATGATAACTAGCATTCCCTTTCAAGCGGCAGCTTTAGGCTCGATTTTCCGCCATGATAATGACGATGGTGGCCCCGTCGAAATAAATATTTTCTGACGACGGTTAATACAATCAAGTATGCAGTCCTAGCTTCTTACTTCGTTAATTCCTGTTTTTTCTGCTTGCTGTGCTGTTCAACACAAAAAAATTGGATAGCTTCGCACTAGTCTAGTGGCGTGAAGACTGGGCAAATATTAAAGCTGGCGGCCCCACTTAGCTTATCCTTGGTTCGGCTAAGTTAATGCGTGGTTATGATTGGAGAGCCGGCCAACTTTTCTGCGTGGTTACGCTTCGAGACTCGGTCAAGGTTTGTGCGTGGTGTTTTTGTTAGCCTCCCAAAGAGCAACGAAGATTCGATTATAAAGTTTGTACAATGTACGTCTGCCCCACCGACTCTGCGGTGCAGCTCCAAGAGTAGCGGAGGGTGCTGCGGGACGAGCGTTTGCTGAAACATTTTGAACTCGTTTGATGACCACCGTTAGGGTTGTGTGGACTGGCGTGTGGGTCGTTAATTTAGAAGTTGATTAACGTTATCGCTTCTCGGCCTTTCAGCTTCTTTGGTCTTGGCATTCAGTCGTCTCTTTGCGCCGGCGATGCGAAGCTACGGTGATGCCGGCGCGCGCGATGACGTCATCGCTTGACGTGGTTTTCCTGCGCACGTTTGCTGGCCGAACACCAGCTTAAGCAGTATCGCTGTAAAAATACTGCGTTGTCTTACTATTGTTACGCCGAATTATTGCCCATTGAAGGATAAGAGATCGTTAATATCAATGTTTTTGTTCACCACAGCTAGCTTCGACGAGGTTTCGATATTACGCCTGATAGTGCTCAAATGAATGCGCGCGTGTTACATTCTTTCAGGACGCATCCGCGGGCCCATTCTTCTTCATGTTCACGGACATCTTCGAGGATGGCTCGTCAGAAGAATCGACTAGCGCCAACGCTGCTAGAGATGAAAACGGTACGGAAGATATGAACCGGGCGCTGGGTTTCTGAACCGGGCGCTGGGTTTCACCTTGAAACACGTGCAAAAATGATCCTGGAAAAACTTCTCCCTCGTGGCTTCAGATGGTGAGGAAAGTGACGAGAAGGACACGAGTGATAACAGATAAGCGTAGGCTTTTATTTTTTTCATTATTGCTATACATTGCAAAAATTGCTATATTGCAAAAATATATGGCTATATTGCCAAACATAAGTTCAAATGAGCTGTTTCGAAACCAAGCAATATCCTGCAACGTTTTTTCTCAAGTCGCCTAAAACGACACATAGACAAGTCGTCGGGGATGACTTAGACTGGTGGGGGGGAGGGGGGTGGGGGCAGACATAGTGTGGCGTCGGCTGTGTTTGCGCACCATGCCCTACCAAAAGCCTGACCGGTCGACGGTCTTTAACCTCGACCGCCGAATTTACCCAAGCCCGCCGTTGCACTTTCTTTGACACCCGTACTCATATACAGTGAATATTGTTTCAGTATATTCGCCCAATAACCGTACCTTTTCCCTTGATTGACTGATTGTAGGGTTTAACGCGCCGACGCAACGTAAACGATGAGGCGCGCCGTAGTGGAGAGCTCCGGATTAATTTTGACGACCTGGGGATCTTTAACGTGCGCCGAAATCTCGTACACACCGGCGTTTTTGCTTTCCGCCTGCATCAGAAAAGCGGCCGCCGCGGCCGGGAATCGAACCCGCGACCTCGTGCTCAGCAGCGCAACGCCTCAGCCACTGAGCCACCGGGGCGGGTCTTTTCCCCTTTACGCTAGACACCAAACTTCACAGAAGCGTAACATGGCCTCTTTGCCCCCTTCTCTGAAAATGAACGCGCATAGTAAAGGCAGTGCAACGAAACATACGCAACAGTGCACGCACAAAACGAAAGCATGACCTGGGGCACTCGTTTGCATCCACGAAGCCTTTCTTTGGCGGGCAACTTCCTACTCTACTGGTGCGTGGCGTCCCCTCGACATAAGCCAAAAAGTAAATGCTGCTGGAGATATCTTTGGGCAAGAACTTCCAGCATGCTTCGTTTAAAGGTCAATCTTTTCCTTTCTATATCAGTTTCTCCTATTGTATAGTTTAATTTTTTCCGAGTTACGACCTCACGGCTGCCCTCTTTGATCAACAGCGGCTTCCTCCGAGACGATGCCTTCGACGAGCGCAGCAGTGAAGCAGGTGTCGTCGGACACCGCGGTTGCCAGGTCAGACGCGCCGGCTACCGCACCGTCAGCGACGCAGGACGACCCAGAGGCGCCCGGGACGTCGCAGGATTCTCCGAAACGCGGGAGGACCAAGTCAGGCACAACAGCGAGGTTTGGCAGCAGCTTACAGGACGCCGAAGACAAATATGAGCCGAAGTACAGCTTGTCCTCCTCGTCCCTCAACTGAGCCAAATGCGCCTGGACTGGAGGATGATCCGCAACACGGTGCCACCATATAGCTCCAAATATGGCTCGTGTGTCAGGCATTCGGATAGCTTTCGCCCTTTATAGAGCATGCTCAAGAACCCAAGGGAAGGCTGCGCTATATGGACTCGGCCGGAACATTTTTTTAGACGGAGGCTTTCACTCTGCAACGCTGTACAGCACGTCACATGGCTACTGCTGTGTTCTGTGCTCAGCAGGGTGTGTTGCGCCTGTTTAGCACCCGCATTATGACATGGAGAGAATAAAATTCTTCTTTAGATTTCGGAGAAGCGCTATTGCGTGAAAAACTTTGGTGATGCCCCGTGTGGCAATTTCAAAATGCGAGATGTGCCGAACTCGAAGGGCCAAAGAAGGGCGTTCAACATGCAAAGTGCCATGAATCCAAGGGACTGCTATGGTTGGCAGTCACGCCCACTGCTTACCGCTACGTGTGCAGGTGTAGATGAGTCTTCAGTACGAACACGGCCTCCTGTATGCCTACGAGGCATGCCTACGCTTGTCTTTGGTCTTTCCTGCAATGCAGGTCATCAGGGCGCTTCTGCTTATAGCTAGCTGCGTAATGCATGCAGAAGCTTCTCAAAAAAAAAAATTCAGAGCCCTTCCACCCCGTGAAGAGGGAAGCCCAGCGAAGCTGGCGCTCTGGTGGGATTTGCTGTGTTGGGATTTCGCTATAGTAAAGATTGGCCATGTTAAATTTTGGTTATTATAAGTTGATTATTGTACGAATAAAAAGACACCTGCTCAAAGGTCCCGTTGTCATAATTTATTTCGTGACCATTGTTATAATTGCCTTAGGATCACTGTGGTAGACGGCAAGTGGTTGCACTTTCACTGCGTCAACGTTCTTTACGAAGGTTAGGCCAATGAACATGGGGGCGAATGGTGGGTACAGTGGCATCGGTGAAACACTTGAGTCCAAAGCGCTCCAACATGAAGGTAACTATCCGCGCCCCCTCGGTCTGCTGACATCGACATTGAAATCTCCCACGATGACGATGGGGGTATTGTCGGTAGGCTTAATCTCCCCGAAGACATCCACCATATACCTTTCGACTCTCTTTCTTCACCGTAGAGGGAGAGATGTATACAGTCGCGATTACCGTGCCGTTGTTCAACCTCACGGCACAGGCATCGGCACACATGGACACGACTGCTCCACCTATGGCAGGTAACGGGTAAACTTCGGCGCCACCGACGAACTCATTCTTCACGTAGATGGCGATGCCCCCGGCCCGAGGGTCGACATTCTTGTTGCAGGGGAGTGCGCTGAATCCATCTTCTTGAAGAATGGCATCCGTCCACGTCTCTGAAAAGCAGAGCAGTTGCATCTTGCCTAGCACGGGTCGTGCGTAACGTCGACGAACGGCGGCAAGTGCAAATGTATGCGGCTGGACAAGTTGGTCATGCACGCCTTGGTGATGGTGTGTAAATGGTGCGATTCAAGTCGCCTGAACTCGTCCAGCAGATCACGATGAACGTTGTTCTCTCCGTGATAGAACGTAAAGTTGCCCTTTGCGTGGTCAGGTACAAGCGATTGATATCCGTGCATCCACTCAAGGTGACGTACACAAGTTTCTTAGGGTGCTTCCGGTAGTATTCGTATACAACAGAGGCATAGGTAGCACCCTGGCACTTGTGTACGTTGACCGCACTGGCCTGCACTGTCGGAAACTGTAGACACAATTACGTTTTATTATAGCGTGGGTATGGTAATCACGGCGCATGCTGTAGTGCGCCGTAAAGGTGACCGACAAAGATTATGCATTGACAGCAGACGCAACGCCCGTGCACGCGCCCTTACTCGTTCACCCTATCCCCCTCTCTGCACCCCCCCCCCCCCCATTCCACCCCCTTGGAACACCGTATTACTCAGCGAAGTTTTGCGATTCCGGGGGTTTCAGTGGGCCCCACAAGGTGGCGGTACGCTCTTAGCGATTCTTGTCTACATCGCTCTGTGACCGGAGATGATCTGCTGGATCCTAGCCAGTTACAGCTTCGCTGTAACATCGGTTTCGAATATTCACCATGCAATCAGAAATTAACTTGCATGCATTGGGCTTGCGTTAGTAAGCGTGATTTATTTTCCCTTGCTTTGGCGACTTACTTGAAAGAAGATAGAAATTCGTTTTGGACTAGAGTAGCAGACCTAAACTTTCCACGAGGCGCAAACGTGGACGCCGTGGCGTACGTACGGCGCCATGGCTCCGAGTTTACCAATGAGGCAGCATGATTTGTGACTGCCGGAACTGCAAACCGAAACACCGCTTTACCCAGTTATACTGAGCATTGTGAGCGCACATATTCAAGTACAGCGCAACAGCATTGTAAGGAAGACAGGAGCACCACTCTACAATTAAAAGCTACATTATCTGCATACAAATTCCAATTTCATGAATACATGTCATGAAAAAAAAAAAGAACTGCGGAACCTGCACTCGGTCGCGTGAGGCTTAAACCGAAGCGAAGCTGTGGGATTTCTTTCTACGTGAGCGGTGAAGGGCACTTCAGCACGCGTTTGTAGAAGTTTGACATAGTTTATTTACATGTTCCGTCGTCGCTTTGCACTGAACTAGTAGCTAACAGTCAGTCATCGTCATATTCATCGATATCGTCGTGATCTTCATTGCAACCGCCTCGCGGTCACCGCGAGGCACGCGCTCACGAGCGCTCGGTATTTTCTTGGTACAGTGGAACCCACCCGTTCATA
The DNA here is from genome assembly GCA_013339765.2 of Haemaphysalis longicornis. Taxonomy (NCBI): domain Eukaryota; kingdom Metazoa; phylum Arthropoda; class Arachnida; order Ixodida; family Ixodidae; genus Haemaphysalis; species Haemaphysalis longicornis. Next base: position 79,567,566 of record CM023452.1, on the reverse strand, counting down.
CGTTTTTCACCGGACCGAGAAACAAAACGTAACAACCAGGAAAACGCAGCAGTTGAGGAAACCATGGTCCCCGAACATGAGTGAAAGCAGTGTAGTTTTGACTTGCAACCTTGCATTTCTGTCAAGTTGGCTTGAGAATGCAGGATTGCCGCTTTTCGGCGATCGCTAGAACGCACCCCACGCTGTGGCAATGCAAGGGTTCCTAAGATCTCGACCTCTCTCCGGCGCCGGGCTTGCATGTCTACCGACGTTTAGTACGTCAAGCTTTTCGTGAAGGGAAAGCAGCCTCGTTTTCGCGATGCCATCATGGGCACGGACCAAAGTTCGCGGTTTGCAATGTTTACAGCGGTGTTTCATAAGCGTTGAAGCAGCACGATGAGACGCCGAGGCCGCGTTGTATTCTTGGGGTGATGCTTTTATGGCAAACACGCACTTCCGCCATTCCGAAGTGAAACTTCCATTGATAGCGCAGTGATGATGGTGATAGCATAGATTAACATAGGGCCATTTAGTGGTGGTGAAGCTCACCGGCGTGCGGATCCATGCAGTTAGTTCCGTAGCCAAACCTGGCCAAGGCTCGGCAAACGTCAAAATGGCGGTCCGCGCATGTTGCCCGGGCGGCTTCGGAGTGTCAGATTGCGACTAATGATCCGGGAACGTACTCTGAGCCACGACGGAACAGTGAGGATTTTAATACATTCGACTCAATGTGAGCTGCGCCGGGACTAGACAAAAACAACGTAGCAGCCGGGAAAACGCGCACCGAGGAACGTAGTTAGAGCGCGGTTCTACTGTATGTTAACGCGTTACGCGTTACGCGCCACACATTATAGCCAAGCTAGCTGTGCTGTCAAAATTCAGAGAGACACTTAAGACTGCTCAAGAATGCGATTACATTTTTATTGAAGCTATACAATCCTCCGTGTCCAATGGAAAATCTGTCGTGATTATGTCATCTGCTGTTGTCACAGTTTATTGGTCATCTGCTGGACATATGACTGAGATGTAAACTCACGTGGTAACGGTTGCGATAGTGTCGCCTTTGGTACCCCCTCAATCCCCGCTTATTCCACACAACAAAATACGCTTTAATTTATTTGCTGCAGCTGGGCGAGTTAAACTCTCTACACACTGAATTACTTTTGAGTGTCTGTTTTACATGTAACATTTCCCCCGGAATGTCAAAGAACAACCTAGGGAAAGAATTTTAATGTTCGATCTTTTATCGGGCATAGATTTCGCTGCGAAATCATTAAACATTAAACCACTACTGAACCAACGACGTCCAGTTATGTTAACACGTGCTTAAAACGTCCACTCATGCGCACACAGACAGACAGACAGACAGACAGACAGACAGACAGACAGACAGACAGACAGACAGACAGACAGACAGACAGAACAGGACAGACAGACAGACAGACAGACACAGACAGACACAGACAGACAGACACAGACAGACAGACAGAACAGACAAACAGACAGACAGACAGACAGCTTGAAAAAAGAGTCCGTACAAAGTTCGTTGGCTGTAATACGCCCCACTGGCGGCTGTGTTTCATCGTACCGCTTTCTTCGAGTGAATTAATTTAAAAAGGAGAAAACAACAGCATAGAGAAAGATTTACAAAAGCAAATTGGTCGGCGTTCCCCAGGCAAAACGCGAGTACGCGGCTAGAGAGGAGCTTGTCCTCGGCACAATCGGTGCCTCAGCCGTCGCGACCAACAGCTGATCCGGCTGGCCTGGAAAGCAGCCAGCGGTCGTTTATTGCCCCAAGGCATTGCCACCGCTTTCGGCCTCGAACTTTTTCTCCGCCGCCTTTCATCCACTGTTCTTCCTCTATTAGGCGCCCCTTTTGCTCGCTTTTCTTTATTTCTGAGCCATAAAGAGCCGATGGGAAACAACAAAGCACCTACCAGACCGCGCGGAGCCCTCCCGCCGAGGGCAGCCAGGAGGCGACGCGGCGGCGCAGTCCAGCGAACTCGACGAACTCGCGGTTCGAGTCGGGAACCGCGGTGTTTCCCAGAAACGCCAAGTGTTGATGTCCTGCCAGGCAATCGCCCTGCACTCGGCTGTGCTGCCGCATACGACGAGAGACATGAGTGAATGCTATTGTTTGCCTGACAAACTGTACTTGGTTTTCATGTTCCGTTGTCCTCAGTCACGTTATGGCCAAGAGAAGCGCCAGTAACGAATGAATCATGAAATTACCTCGCATCCGATCCCTCCGCACCAAAGCCAATTTGTTCCTGCACACACGAATTTAACCGGCATTGAGGGGACAGAATTGCAGCAGTTGGACGCTTTCGCCATCCAGCTTTGGGAAGTAGCTTTGGCCTATAGCTTGATTGCTTCTTTAGTGCGAGAAAGTGGTAGCCGACCTCGGCTGATATCGCGGATGTAGAAACCTGTTTACACTGTGAGTTCTCCCCTATTTTCCTTGTTTATAACTTGCTGGTGCAAAGGATGATGCGCAGCAGCAGGAAGGGGCGACTGTGGGTATGCATCGGACCGACGTTTGGCCTAACGTCTTCAACTTGTACCCAGCAAATGGGGCCCTGGACTAAGGGCACCACCCTCTGAGAGCTAGTCTGACTTTATAATAAAGTTTGCTACTACTACTACTACTACCTGGTTAACGTACAAAGAGCGTGATGTATCGGCTCAACTTGAAGGTCACTTAACGTATAGCTAACACATAGGACGTTAGGGCTAACGTAAGACTTTGGGGTTTCAACGTACGTCAACCGCAACGAAGGAAGTACTGATTGTACGTCAAGCTTTCAGTAGCGGTTGACGTCGTGAAGTCTCAAAGCGAGACGTCAGGCCTAATCTCCGGCGCATGCCGGACAGTTTCTGCATCTGGCAAAGGCATTCATACCCACACAGTTGTGCATATCCCGCGGTGGAGTTTATTATAAACAGGTATGCATACTATCTGCACAACGAGTTGCTACAGACGCTGCTGGATCATGCACCAACATGTGGGTCAATTAACTGCCTAAATTAAAGGGCAAGTAATAAAATGAAAACGATATATTTGTGCCCGTACTGTGAATCCTGCGTACGTACCCTGAAGAGTATACCAAAATCTTGCATACGCTAAGAATAGCACAACACCCATGGCGTTGTATTGGAGAATGATTTGCCAGAAATTTACACTGTTTTCACATCATAATCTATGGCTCGCACTGAGAAATGGTGTCACACTTTTTTTTGTTGAATTCGACGAAATCTGATTCTTCCGTACGGAGTTAAAATAACAGCACTCGGCTCTAGTATTGTTGGGTGCAGCACAGATTCAACCACGCGAACTTTTCTTGGCGTTCGTGGAATGTTTTTTTCCTTTTTTGTGAGCTAGATTGCTCATTTGTAGAGGGCTTTGGTGCAGCAATGGTGGTGTAGCGTGATAAAGACCGGCGTGCTAAGGAACTGGTGTGATATTCACCGCAGTTTGTCCAGAGCTCGCCCCTCCACTGCTGTCTTGCTCGTATAAGATGAACGATATCCAGCGTCATAAACTGAAATCGCCGCGTACGCACCGTGGATGTGGTCAGAAGAACCGCCGTCGCTCCTGCTTGCCGGCTATGTTTTTTTCACCAGAAACTTAATTACATCAGTGGAAAACTGAAAGACCGTGAATTTGAGTTTCGCATGCATAGGCATGCCACGGATATGAGCGTTAGCGTTATCAGACGTCTACAACTAAGCAATAAAACGGAATAAGTGAGTTTAGCTAGTTTCTGATATTTTAGGTGGTGATTATAGTTTCCATAAGCGGTGAGAAATAAATACGCCGCTATGAAGTAAAATTTTTTTCTCGCGAAGACCTTGAATCGAGTGTAAATAAATAATATAATGAACTCTTCATGCCTTTGTTGGCTTTTATTACAGCCAATTATTTCATTTGGGAGGGGGGCGATAGGAAACGCAAATGCTTATTCTATGCGCATGAAGAGGCGGTGGCTTAGTGGCTAATTAAGGCGTTGAGCTGCTGAGCATGAGCGTATGAGATCGATCACAGCCCGACATCCCTTGGTCTGAAAGAGCCAAGAAAAAAAAAACTAAAAAAAGGCCCGTATACATGATCTTTCACCCACGTTTAAAGATATTCGTGTGAGTAAATCATTAAGCAGACCACCTTTATGCACCGCGCCTCGGTGTCGAGCTGTAGCTTTGGCGCTAAGCCTGTCGGATTCTTTTACAAATCTATAGAATACGTGGCCGCTGATCAGACCTTGCCATGTGGCGGCTAGATGACACCGTCATTCCCACAGTGCCAATACCACGGTCCCCGGGTTCAGCTTCTTAAATGTACAGGTGGTGGTCTTGATGCCACCAGACAAAATTTCGCAATTAAAGCTCGCTTGTAAGTAACATTACAGTGATTTCAGCGCCTTCACGCAAAGTTGAAGGCTGCGGCTTGAATAGCCCGGCCCTATACGCGCCGACTGTTAAGCGCAGTGACTTGGAGATGCGTTTTGTGTGAGCTTCATTCCCCGAGAATGTGGACTCAGGCCAGGCAGGCAAACAGCTGACTCGCTTTTTCCTGAACGCTCGTTGAGGGTCGCAAGGAGACGTTGGCAGTCTCTGTGGTTGCATCCTCTTTTAAATTTGCACGTTAACTTAACGCACGCACGCTCTTTGCTGTCACTTCGCCGTAATGTGGTTCAATGGGCAAGTAATCTGCAGTGCATATTTCTGGTCCACGAGTATGCCGAAGACGCGGGGGCCCCTTTTCAGTCTCTCAACCTCTTTGCGGGCCGGGGTCGCTTGATCTCTTGCCACAGGGTTGCCAAGGGCTCACGGCGTCTCTAAGACCCTTTGTCGGCGCTTTAGTGTCGGCGCTTTTAGTTTGTCGGCGCTTTAGTTTTAGTTTAGTCAGAAGCAGGAGCGGCGCGGGATCTAAAAAAGCCGGAGCCGACGACAGGGCGATTTCAGGTTGGGAGCCGTGTGCACAAGGCGGTTGGTGTGACTGACGACAAAAAATTAGCCCAGCTTCGCGGACTAATGTCGCGAACGCTGATGTTAACATCACCGACGTCTGGCGTTTCCCAATTGCATGGCTAAGCTTCATAGGCGTTCTGAAACCCAGCACATCGATCCGCGTTCCCACCAATTCATTTTGTAGCGTAAGCTACACTGGCCGAGGTTGAGCAATTTCCTGTGGACCTTGAAGGGCTGTGCTGTGCAGGTGCGAGGGGCATTGGATTGGATTGGATTAAATTGGATTGTATTGGAAATCCAATCCAATTGGAGTACGGGTATGTAGAGAAGTGGGTCGGCACATTCGCCGGTCTGCGCATTCCAGAGGAGTGACGTCATAGCCGCGGCGATGACGGTGCGCCGGAGCCGCTTGATAGTCGTTTCGCGTGGCTCCTGCAGAGCCGTGCTCCGCATGCGCGAGGATCAGTGAGTGGACTGGACTGGACTGGACTGGACTGGGCTTAACTGGCTGGACTGGATTGAATTGAATTGTATTGGATTGGACTGGATTGGATTGGATTGGAAATCATTTTAGCAGTAGTAAGCATGATAATCAGCTAAGCCTAGACAACCAGGAAGCCTAAGAATAACCAGCTGAACCTTATCGCACGCTACGTATATCCTGGAATATCTGAGCTAAGCCACTGCTATTTTTTTTCCATGAGCCCGTGCTCGCTCCATTTATTTGTTACTTTTGCTCGCTCCAATTATCTGTTACTTTTGAACTTGAGTCACTGAGACGAGGGCGCGCCGCGAGGGCTATTTGTTTTTTTGCTGCCTATTCTTTTATTTGCAATCGAAAAAATCAAGCAGTCGTCAATTTTTAATCAAAAGAACAATGAAAATATCACTCACTTAGTGATGTTTCGCCTTAAACATGCCTCAGCAATTTCGACGACTGTAAACATTGCCACCGGATTTATTAGTTTACAAAAGCTTTATTAGTTTACAATAGCAAACTCGAAATTCTTAGCCCATCTTTTTTTAAGTCTATGATGCGCACCGTGTTGGGGGCTACGGATTAATTTAGGCTACCACGGGTAGTTTATATTCCGTCAAATCACTTGGGTGTATTCCTTTTTCGCCTGCTTGAGGAAAGCAGACGCCACCGGGGGACAGACCTACGACCCCGTGCACAGTAAGGAAATTCATTACAACTGAAGCACCAGGGCTTGGCAGACAGCCCATCAATATTCACCACAGTTGCATTTCTGGCCCCGAAACTCTCGTTTCCCTGCTAAAATTAGCGAGGCTAGGCATACCTGCTGTTGGGTACCCTTGAAAACAAATACATCGGATTTTTTCTGAGACCGAAGCTTCGAGCTCCTATGAGCTTTTCAGACTGAACGCGTACTGCGCAGCACGGGTGTATGAGCTTGCCCTGTGCTTTTTCATCAACAATGAAGGAATGGTAGTTGAAAGCCTGTTATATTGAGAGCACACGCTAAAGCTCTGGGTCAGCGAGGCTAAAGCGGAAGGAATGTTCGAGGTGAGGGCGACATTTACCATCTCCTCTGGTTCACATTTGGGGCTGAGGATGACAGCACCGACAGCACCAGTGAAAGCGGGCTTTTATAAATATGCAAATGCTCTCACTGTCAGTGTCTTACACAACTCTGAAGATACTTGGATTTCCAGCAATCTTAGCCCTCCAGGGCTGAGGCAGCACCGTCGTCCCTTGGTCTCCTAGAGTGAGGGACCAGTTACACACCACAAGGCTCGAATTATTTCTCAACAGCACCAAATGTTCTGAAGGTTTCTCTCTTAGATTTGAAAAGTGTGCATGTGTGTGAGTGAGCGAGCGAGGGGGTGGTGTGTGTGGTGTGTGGTGGTGTGTGTGTTGTGTGGGGTGTGGTGTGGTGGTGTGTGTGTGTGTGTCGGTGTGTGCGTGTGTGTGGGTGTGGGGTGTTGGTGTGTGTGTGGTGTGTGTGGTGTGTGGGTGTGGTGTGTGTGTGTGTGTGTAAGAAATAGACAGGGACAGTGCGAGAGAGAGAGAACGATGCATCTGGGTTAAATGGGCCATGAAGACAAATTACAACTTTGCATATTTTGAAAGAAAAAGCTTTTTGTAAGTCAGTGAGCGGCATTCAGCGCCGAAAGACGTTTTTAAGTGGTAAAGAGGAGGCAATGCGGGAACGGAGGTGTGGGGGTACGTCTGGTGGATGGCCCTTCCAGTAAAGGTGACATGCTAATGGGTGGGAAGGGCGATTGGGTGTGACGCGAGAGGATTCCACGGATATAGTGGATGCGGGGTGGAGTGACAAGAGAGGAGGTTTGTGCTTTGTGGACCACTGATGCTTCTTCATTGGAGAGGGTGGTGTGGGGGCTGTTAAACACTGCCTACTGGTACGTGGCGCGCAGAGATGCTTTTGGCGTGCCTGATGGTCTAAAACCGGATTGACCTGGACGCGGACACTGACCTGTGGCTCCTCTGGGAGAGACGAAGCTGGCTGCTTTCAGAGCCCGTGTTCGTCCCAAGGCCGGGTGTCGAGGACGAGGACGATGGCGTAGTGCTCAGCTGACTGGTCAATGTCGCGGACGAACAGCGCCTAGTGCTGTTGGGGATCGAAGCGAAAACATTCCGCAATGTTGCCTCAGGGGATTTCAAAACGGGCTGCGGAATCCTGGCAGATTTCCACGGATTCTTTCTTACCTCGAGCTGAGTGCTTACTAAATAAATATTGACCTAAAGTTTCAATGTGTGCAGGTGTTCCGGAGAAGGAACACAAAAAATAATGGAGTAAATTTTGCCAGGATTTGACGTATCTTAGATAAAAGGTTCATTGCTGTTTAAAACTGCTTAAAACGTTATCGATCTAAAATAGTGACAAGTGACACACTCATGACATTTTTTCATGCAACGTTTTCCTCGTACAAACTCTGGAGGAGCGGGTAGAGATACAGGAAAGGGCAAGGCCGTCAGATTGTTTGTTATAAGACTCAACCTGAAATTTTCTTTACGCCGCAAAAATTCCGCACGGAATGCAAGTACTTTATTGTTCTGGACTCAACGAAGAGTAGTTCTACAGTATTCGCAACTTTTGTTTGGGCATTTAACCGTTGAAGGCGCTGTTGAACCATTTTGTTTACACGAAGACATGAGGTGGGTCCTTGGCTTGGAGCTCCTTCAGCGATTTCTGTTTTTTTGTGGGACAACGTGACCGTTTTACGCACTGTATTTCACGCACGGCTATTTCGGGCGTTGCCCGAACTAGCGCGCCGTAAAGTAACATGCCGTGTGGCATATACGGATAGCTTAAGGAGATTGTTACGCCCATCAAGAGTTTAACTTCGCTGTCTTTTATGGAATATTTGGCTACTCTAACACTACAAAGATGTATAAGAATGACTTGGATGTTACCTTTCGAGCTCCTTTGTATAGGTCTGTATATTCGGTTGACCACATCAACGTATTTATTTATTTTTTACTTATTTAACAGCATACTGCTGGCCATGGCGGTCCAAGCAGGAGGGGCATAATGTCGTAATAATATCAACCATACGATAATACAAACAATAAACACCAAAAAGGAGGAGCAAGAAAAAAAGTTTAAAAAAGTTTATGCTCGGCACAACTACACAGGCACAAATAAATATTTTTATTTATTTAAGAACACGCTGCAAGCCATGGAGCCCCAATATACTTCAAACATGTTAAGCCTACTACAGTCCCTCCTCGAATGTGGTTATCCGTTTTGATTTAACGCAAGAGAACATTGTTACTTCATGAATGCATGAAAATGGGCTGTTTGTGTCCTGGGGATAAACCTTTTATTTGTCAACATCCTAGACAACCGAGCATCTATTTCTTTACTGCTGGGTGGCGGCCTTCCTCTGAGGTGTCCTCGAGGGAACGATCTGCGGAAAGTTCCGATTTCACACCTGTGTCGTACGGTTTCAAGGCGGCCCCCTCGAATTGTGCAGTGCAAAAGCCATCGTTGTTGTAATTGTTGTCCAGGAGATAGAATACCGGCGCTATATAGAGTAAATCAAAATAAATTTGAGTGGGCGGGGTTTTATCCAGGGTCTCCAAAGTAGGAACCCCATCGCGATACTAGTGCTGTCTCCGCACATTGGCGGTGGTTGAACAACGGTTTTACAGTGCGTGTTCACGGGACAAGCGGAGGTGATGGCACGTGAGTAGAACAGATGCACCACCGCTAGGCAGAATTGGGATTTTGTAGAAACTGAGGGTCATCAACTGCCTGCCAGTGGAAATGTTTGCACCAAAAGATCAAGAAACGCAATCAAACAGGTGCCAACATGGTTTAGCCGTAAAGATGATCCCTGTTAAAGTAATTCCTTCCGAAAGACAAGGAAACCAAAGGGGAGGTTGACACGCAAATACGGTGTACCAGTAAAGGAGTCGTTGGCAAAAAAAAAATTTCAGGCTTTTGCATTCAAAGCAGGTTAGCTGACTTGAGTGCCCCGATAAACTTTTTTGTAGGAATTGAGAAAGATGCACGCTTTGTTACGGGGATGTTTATTGGCTTCCATTGCATTAGGTGTTTCCGCATCACCTGGCTCAACAAAGATGTAGTAAGATGAATCCTTGATTACGTGATGTTGTTTGGATTCCACAGTATTTAATGCTCGCGCCTGGTCCGGATCCAAAGCGGTGCGGACGTGCGGCCGGGTGGACAGAGCTTAGCAGAAAGAATATCCAGATTTTTCGAAGTGCAGAAACCGGTCGTCCACCTTCTCGAGTAACGTCAAAGGGATGACCACCGGACCACAATTAAGAAATTTGGGTGACGAAGCCGGCCCACCATTCCGTTGGCTGCGAAAAGACATTACATCTGTAAGTATATGTTGATTGTGTTTGCTGGCGGTTACATAAGAAACAGGCAAAATTACTACCCTAGGCCAATGAGGACAGCACTTTCAAGGTACGTTTAGGGCTGCCTACGTGCTTTGAATAAGGCAACATGGCCCGGCTGTACAGCAATGCGCACGCACGGCCTTCGCGGCGGTGCTTCAGGGAAAGCGTATCCGACTTTGTCGAAGTGCAGAAAGCGAAGGTACCCGCTCTTAGGTGGCCTCCAGGGGTGACGCACCTGCATAAATTTAAAAGAATTTGTACTGGTGGGCCGCCTTTGGAGACATATTGGAGACATATTTCGGTCGTAAAGGTTGCTTCCTTGTGTTGTGTCGAGTGCTATGCAAGAAACAGAAGATAAAAATGGTACGGCAGATACACTTAAGACTGCTTACGTGTAGAAATATGAAAGCAGTGCAACGGCTTTAGAGCACCAACGAGCTCTTCAACTGTTGAGTTCCGCATTCGGCGCTCGCGCTGTACTACCAAAAGCAAACACCGCCACGCCGGGCAGACATCTGTGTGTGCAATTTCTGAGACAAATGGTACCTGAGCACCTCCGCACTCCTCATCTGTAGAGTTCCAGGCACAGATGTAGCGTGACTTTAGGCGTTATTCTTGTTGACGCCGACGGCCGAAGATGGTCACCCGTCGCGTTGTATTTGGCATTAAAAGCTTTCGGCTACAGCTAGGCCACGGGGAACACTCTTTGCAAGAACACTTAAAGATTTTATGCGCTCGGACGGCAGACAGTATCGTCGCTCTACTGGCGATACCTCACTGTTGCCATGCCTGTGTGTCATGGTGGTTCCATGAAAGTACCACAGTAAAGATTAGTAGCTTTTTAGTGCGCATTTTAGGGTAGTGTTCCGGCTGGTGGTATACCCACAAAAAGTGACTCCCAATGGCGGTAACACCTGTGGCTATAACCCCAAAGGCGATTTTTCTTCCATTTCGCTACGAAGTTAACATACCAACCCACAATTTCCTCTTTACCCACTCCGTGAGATCAGCCAGTGAAGATGACTGCTGCCGTTAGAGGCTGACGCCCGTTCATGAACTCCTGTTACCATAGTGATTTTGCAATCATTGCGGAGACGCATACCTTAGGGGCACCACAAATTTTTATGGCGCTCGGAAAACACCGAAACTTGAATTTCTGTACTCAGACAACAGGGCATTTAGATTGCGGTATATTGCCCTAACGTATAGAGGTGTGCTAATGGTGGATCACGATATTCATTTCGCGTAGAAGGGTGGTGAGAATACAGTGCTGGGGTCTGTATACCCACCACCAGCGTTCATGGCGTCCCTTAGCATAGAGGCCTGTACACGCAGGAATTCGTGGTTTGCAGTCCCGCGGCGTTCTGTTTCCAACTCAGTGCAGGCCGGGTACGTCCTGTGGCATGCAGAAATTTGATTAGGCGTTGTGGTAGGCTCCTCTCCGCAAATCACAGACGTAAAATATACGATACCTCCATTATTTATAAAAAAATGTGTGGAACTGACCTAATGGAGAAGTTTTGCAATTCGAAGTTGCGGAAAGTGACGGGCACAATTGCAGAAGTCTGTGTTGTCTCACAATTGTCTCTGAAGTCTCACAACTGCTGAAATCCCTGCCTCTGTATCCAAGATCCCTTTCTCCAGCGCCGCCTTCCGTATGGGCTATCCCGACCCCAGTCGACTTTACTTTGTAGACTGTGGTTGGGAGTGGCCTTCACGAAAACCTACTCCTTCCTCATCGGGATGGCCAGCAGCGCCCCCTGTGACGCCTGTCGGAGGAAGAGACAACAGAGCATGTGCTGCGTCGCTGCCAGAACTACTCGTGGAAGAGAAGCGTGCTTGCGAACGCGCTGAAGGGATTGGACAATCGACCGTTTACAGTGGAGACTATTTCAGGTCATGAGTCTCTACCATTGACTTCGCAGAGGGGACGAAAGCCCTTCTACATTTATTGAGCGAAACGAACTTGCCTGCACGACTGTGGTCCTAAAAGGGGACTATAGTGCGCTCCTTGCCGTTTCAATTTCTTCTTCGTTTTGCGTCTATTTTATCCGCGTGAACCCCATTTCCCCGTGTGGGGTAGTAAAGCGGGCTTTACACATGGTTAACCTCCCGGCCCTCTTCTTCCTTTTCTCAATTTGGTAAGGGCACGTGCCCACTGAGGGGGATTGGCAATAACTTAAGGTTTGTCTATTATTCAAAAAGTGTTCCTTAGAATTGGAAGTTAACGATGGATAAAAAAACCTCGCTCCTTAAGGGCATGCCAGATAAACGATTGTACAAATCAGCTAGCATATAAGTCTTCCATTAGCCATGATGCGTTCGTGAAGGAGGAAGTAAATTTCTTTGCTTTCTTTGCCGAGGCAGCTAGCACCGAATGACAGACCCGAAGTTTTTAGTTCAAGACTAAGACGTTCGAATTCCGTCTTACTTTCTCCTCCTCATTCTCCCCTTCCCAGAGAGGCTCAAACCCTTGTTCGCTTGAAACGCTCCTTATGTTCCTTTGAACAACTGCGAAAGAAGCTCCACCATTCGGCCTCCGTTGCTTAGGGGTAGAACCGAGGGTTTTCGTGCGAACGGCTTGGGTTAGAGACCAAGCAAGGCTGAATTTACCCTAAAAAAACTTCGTTCTTTTGCTGTAAAACGTACCTTCAGCTGAATTCTACACATGTTTCTTAAATAAGGGGGTTTGAGAATACTTTAGCTAATATTAAGAGTGGGGTGCTGCGTATCAACACGTTTAATTAAGGTTCTGCATCGCATTAGGAGCGCCGGGCTTGTACCAATCCAGGAACCGAATATCGTGTTCGTCTGTGGATGATGCGATGAGGAAGAAGAAGAAGAAGAAGGGGGAGAGGCTGCCTTCCAGCCAGCTTTGTCCTCGCAATGCGCCGCGGTTCCTCGGTTAGCCTCGTCCCGACCGACCAGATGAGTTGCGACTCGGCAGAAGTGCATGTACCGGAAACGCAGTCGCGTAGCCGGAGGTCCCGACGTCGCATGTCGTGGGCGTCCTCAAGCTCGAAAGGTCGCCGCGGGAGCTCATCTCGACCGAGCAATGATTCGACCTCCACGTCCTCCGTTTCGATCAACTCGGAGGGGTCCTGGGACACGCACAGCACGCGCTCGGATGAACCTATTTCCTCCGAGGATGAGACCTCGGAGATGGACGCCGACACTAAAAGGTACGTACGAACTGCTGGCATGCTGTTGCTTTACTCGCGTGAGTTGGCGATGGCCTGATGAGTGAACCAATTGTAACTGTAAATTCTAACCTTTTCACGTGATACCTGCGTGGCTGATGTCATTTTGCGAGCATGACTTTTAGTCCGCCCGGAGCCCGTTTCAATGTTGGTTGATCATAGGGTTTAAAGCGCCGACGCAACGCAGGCGATGAGGCACGCTGTAGTGGAGGGCTCCGGAATAACTTTGACCACTGGGGATCTTTAACGTGCGCAGAAATCTCGTACACACGGGCATTTTTGCTTTTCGCCTCCATCAGAAAAGCGGCCGCCATGGCAGGGAATCGAACCCGCGTCCTCGTGCTCAGTAGCACAACCGCTTCCATTTCAATATACTGTTACTGAAACCACTTGCAAGCTTATGATATGAACCTTCTCATAAATTTTAACCTTAAACAGTGCCACGCGGTCAAGGCGTGCGCGAGCTCTTTTTTAGGGGCGAAGCAGCTTAGGACCTTGCTTTGCCCGTGGCTTGCCCCTTGGCGTCCGTGTACACAGTGTCGCGCATGTGCGAGGGGAATTGGATTGGATTGGATTATATTTGAATTGGATTGGATTGGCTTTGAATGGATTAATTTGATTTCTATCGGGTTGGATTGGATTGGAATTGCATATACTGTACACACGCGTTGTCACTCATTTACATGCGCGAGTGGGCAATGCCACGGGTGATTTAAGGTAAGAACTATCCCCAAGGCTTCGCCCACTCGTCATGACTCGCTTCGTAGAGATGCGTGAATTTTCGTATTGTTGGGTCAAAATATTGTTTTCAAGCGTATGTTCATTTGCTATCACCAATTCCGAGCGCGCCTGTATTTTTATTTAATAGAAGACGGCGAGTACCAATTGTGCATTCATGCCTTGCCTCAAATATGTCTGTATTATTTATGCTCAACAATACTGTCTGCGATGCACTATTTTTCCAAATTTAGTGGTTCGGAACGCATTGGCGAATATAAACTCAATTGTTTTACGGTTTACTCGAATGGCTGGGTCGAGGTACAGATAGGCAGACAGGCAGACATAGATACATACGTACATACCGTATTTATCTCATAATGATCGCACCCCTAAAGTATGTCGTCACAGTTCGATTTCTCTTTATTTCCCGCGCAATGACCGCACCCTGAACTAGTCGCAGCAATATGTTGTGTGTGTGCCAAGTCTAGCTGGTGGTGGTCGTGCGTTTCCTTCCTTTCAAAGAGGGCGTGGATGCGTTCTTGCGGCACACTCGCCCATACTAGCGATATCGGGACGCATGCGTTCAATGTTGATGAGGAAGGAGCTCTCACTAAATGCAAATAATATACTCACAAGACAAAGAAAAAAACACGCTCAGGTTGCTGAGTCGGCCGCCATGTGTGTGTTGATGTCCCACACGTCGAACTGTTGTCACCTCGCAGCACTCGCACCGGTGCGTTGGGTAATTCAAGAAAACGCGGCATTTTGCGTAACTTTGCAAAGCGGCTGGCGGCAGTGTGCGGAGTTTTATTATGCTTTTATTTATTATTTTATTATGTCCCATGAGAACTATGCTCAGAAATGTTTTGCGAGAAATTTATCCCCCCCCCCCCTAATGAACGCACCCCTAAATTTTGATAAATTAGAAAAAAAGTGCGATAATTACGCGAGTAAATGCGGTAAATACATACCTTGATACATGCATTTTCGGATTGAATTTTTTGAAAATATCTGCAGGAGACACAAATTGTCGCGACTCTACCAACACCAAGAAAACAAACAAGTGAAGTGGTTGCGTTATATTGCATCCACAGAATGACGTAATAGGAAAAGCAGCATTGGATAAGGAGCATGATCATATACCAGCGCGTGATCCAAAACATTTTCTGGACCAGAGAGCTCACTTGGATGAGGCGAAACATGAGTCGTGGAATTGCCTACCAACGACAGTTACAGGAAACGAAGGGTTCAGTGGGACGGTGAACAATTCCAGTCTCGAAGAACCGATGTCTCATAATCCGCCGCCAGCGGTTTATCAAGGACGAATTGAGAAGCTCTTGTGACGCAAAATCACTTCAACACACTCCGTAAAGCCGGTTGCAGGATCGAAAATACGAGGAATCACAAGAACCGCAAAACAGCAGAGAGGATGCAACATAAATAAATTTGGAAATTTCTCGAATTTACCTTTGTATCTTTTCCCTGTAATCTGGACTAGCCCCTCTTGGATATTCAACGATGCGTTACACTGCCATTATTTACAGTTTCTGCTGTTTCTTCTTTTTACGAGGCCATGAAGGCAAAATGCAAGTTTGGTTCATTCGAAAGGTCGCCTCGGTAGAATGCAAGTCACACCACTTTTAACGCTTCACTAAATAAGCTATGTAACGATGAAAGTAAATAAAAGACATGCGAAATCCTCGCTAATTTCCCCGCACTGAATTTTGACGCATTAAGGGCAGCTCGTTGCGATTGGCTGTGGTCGCAAAATCCGACGTAAATTAAACACACCAGGGATTTTAAGCTCACCGAACAACCTATGTTTGCTTAATTTTTTTCGCACATTAGTTTTATATCAGAACGAATTGTGGAGTAACGAATGGTAGTTACAATCGAGCACAAAAATACATGCACCACTGCGTATGGCACTCTGTATGCCGGGCGAAGCTGCAGGGCCGTTGACGCATTCGGCTGTCTGACACCACACCGGTCGAATGCCATAAGCGACATCGCCACTTACGTCCCCCGATTTGTCTAACAACCGTAACACTAGTAAGCCAAGTACAAGCCGGCCAAAAACAAAGTAAGTACGGAGAGGAGTCCTTGAGCGGCATCGTAGCGCCGTCTAGGAGAGCTAACGGTAACATGGCAATTTCGCCGTTCGCAACAGCCTAAATCACCATACCCACTTTCTTTTTAGGTTCCTTCCCTGAATACGTCCTAGCTGGCGTCCAGAAAACTAGATTTAGCGGAAGAATTGAAATTTTATCTCAAAATGTTTATTTTCTCAATAAAGCATCGTTTGCTGCTGGGCACACTATTAATCCCCAAATCTTTCGAAGAAAACAAGCTTGAAATTTGCCTTCATGGCCCTTCTAAATACGTCATCACCGGGTTTCTCGGTTCCCACTGTTCCTGAGCGGTCTTCCCTCTATCATGTACTAAACACTGCAGCAATAGAAAGGGCCTATCTCCCCGCGAGGGGGACTCGAGTAAATGCGTCGCATAGGGGTGGGTGTATTGCGTTAACGTTTAGTGTTTGGGGAGTTGGTGGAGTGAAGCGTTGTACAGAGCGTTTGAGTAGTTTGAAGAGTCAAGGATTATAGGCGCGTTCGTAGCCTTCTCATTCTGCGTCGGTTTGTGGCGCAGTGGGAAGAGACATGTACTCGCGTTCCGCCCACAGGTAGTGAATGCGTGTATCAGCAGCTCTTGACGTAGTTGAATGAGTCAAGGATATAAGGCGCGTTCGTAGCTCCATTCTGTGTCGGCTTTGCTGGCGCAGTGGGAAGAGCACCATGTCCTGAGTTTCGCTCGAGGGTCGTGTGGATCGACGCGCCGGAAGTATCTATTGCCTGTTAATAGTGTAGGGGAGGGGTGCGGACTGTGTACGAGCGAGGACGGGTGCGCTGATGCGGGAGGCGAGGAGTGGGGCGAGGCGCGCACCTGAACTGGACGCCGAGCACGCCAACGCCGACAACGCCGGGTGACATCGTGAGCTAAAGAAATGCCTGCATTTACAAAAGTTATCCCCAAACGCTCACTGTTCTGAGCTGACAACCAGCGGGACACGTGCAGGATTCGTGAGCCGTCGTTCTTCATGGCTCCCTCCCTGAGCGGATGCCTGCTGCAGTTCGGCGTGGACGTGTGCCAGAAGCTTCGCGAGGGCGGCTACACGCGCAACATCCTCATCTCGCCGTACATGGTTGCCAGCTCCCTGGTCATGCTGCTCCACGGCTGCGCGTGCCGCAGTCCAGAGGCCGAGGCCATCGGTCGGGCGCTGCACATTCACTGGTCGCCGTTCCGCATGGCCCGCGCCTTCGAGCAGGAGGCGCAGGCACTGTTCGCGCCTTTCCACCGGCCGAAGCTGCGCGCGCACCAGTTCAACTACACGTGCTTCATGGCGCTCTTCCACGACCTCAGCGTGCCACTCACGGGATCATACTACCAGCTACAGGTAGTCACCGCATGCCTTGGTTACGAGAGGGGGATCACTACTCACCTCGTACACACCTCACCTTTGGACAGATGTCTCGTTTTGTAGAATTCAATGCTTTCAGCGTCGCAATACGCCTTGTCGCTTTCAAGAACATAGCTTGGAGTTAGGGTTGCGACGTTCCCCGAAAAAAAACGGCCCTTCGGGGGAGAGGGGGGCGTGGTACATCGAGGCTTGAATGTAGGTTGAAAAAAAGACGCAACGTTTTTTTTTTGACATGCAATGCCATTTACTGTAGCGCTTTCCTAGAGAGAAATGAACACAACGTTTGTACTGAAAGTGGCAGACATTTTGGTTATTGCTCTGAATGTGCTGCACTGAAAAGTAATCGCACATAGTTCATCCATTATAAGGTCTTCTTTGCATCCGAATCCACTGAACGAACGTTAAAAAGTATGCAATGCATATGACAAAACGTGTTTGATATTCATGTATGCGTACACGCGCAGTACTCTGCGCCAACAACGCAGAACCACAAAAGGCGAAAATTTTACGCGCTCGCCTTCTTCTGCGGAACTTGAATTAAACTTAGAATTCGACAGCTGCTCATCGGTTGAGTTGCTCATTTTCTCTCGCCATCTCGGCAGTGTTTGTGTTGTTCCCCGCTTGGTCCCCCTCCATCTCGGGGACGCGCTCGCCCGCGTATTTTCTCTCCTCGCGTGCATTTGCGCAGCATGTTGACACATATTTATCGGTGTAGCTGCTAAACTGACGTAATAACCCCCCCCCCCCCGACAAAAAAAATAATAATCGCGCCACGATGGCCAAAAAACCGGTCAATGACGGCCGGTTTTAGGTACGGACCGGCAACCGGCCCGGTGTGTAAAAAACCGGTCAGGCCTGTCAAAAACCTGGCTGGTGGCAACCCTACTTGGAGAATAGCCATTACGATTTGCAAATGTTGTTTCCTAAAAGGGATGTTTTAGAAAAGAGGAAGATACATACAGCTATCAAGTTTATGCCATTTGCAGCGTGAAACAAATTTTGCAGCAAAGCTGTGCGTGTGTCCGGTTCTCAGCGAGAAAAATGGTCTTTTCAGAGCGAAAAATAAAGCCAGACCGATCGCTCTCACTTTTTTCGTACACGTGGAAGCGAAAGGTCAACCGTTGGTATTACTCATCATAAGTTGGACCTGTTCGTTGGCGGTGTCATTATCACAGCGATGTCGCGATCGCAGAAAAATTGAGACGTGGTTTCATTGCCCTAAATTGGAACATCATGCTACATGTTGGTTTTATGGACAAAATAAACCATTTTCTAGCGCCAGATCAGGCACGGCTGGGCCTGTTTGTGGGAGTTTGCTAAACAAATGAGGCGTTTTTATACAAAATGAGCCACATCCACAAACTGAAACTGAGTCGGATAAAACTGCACTGGCCAGAAAAACTCGGTGACTTTCCCATATAAAAGGGGTGGCAAGAAAGTAGTTGAGATAGCGCCCTGAAAATATGTACGGAGATCCCATTTCGTATCGAAAAATTACCAGACCTCGCGGTTTCACGGATCAAAATGAGCCAAATCTATTTTCCCAATGTGAGTTTGCTTTTGTCTTGACTGTTTAGTCAGTTTCGTGGGTGTTCACGGAATTTTTCTTTGTTTGCTTCTCGGAGATAGCCTATTATAAATTCAGACGGCCATTAGGAGATGGCGACATATCTGACCCCTGATGTCAATGGCGAAGTGAACGTCAGAAAAAGTGAATGAAATGAAACTGAGAGATGTCAAACAATGATTTCATTTCGTCTCACCCCTCCCTACGAAATAATTCTAGTTACATTTTATTTTTTGCTCCATATGTACCATTTGGCACTTACAGAATAGCCGCCGCTTACAATCACTGGCAAATCTTCCACCCTCCCTCTGACAGTACGAACCGCATCATAAAGTGTAGAAGACATGAGTAGCCTTCTTGTGAAGCGTTTTTGAAATTCACGACAAAACAATGAAGATTTTGCTTACTTCATGAGTACCGTCAGGCGTGCCCAAGAAAATCATTCTAGGGAAAAATTCAAAAGAGCTTGCTAATGGTGCCAAGAGGGCTCACCTGCTCTCCTGGTATTAGTTCTAGGCATCTTGAAGCCCTGGGGCATATTTTTAGTGCCTTTTCCACCAATACTCAAGCACACCGTGCTTGATAGTCAATTTGAATAAAGTTTTCATGAGAATGCCGCATCAACTTGTGTGTTTCAATTCAATATTAGCCAAATTCAAACGTATCACCCCGATATTTCTCACATTCACGGCATAACTGTTAACTACTTGTGGCCATAAACGTCCCCTAGCTGTCATTTAAAATATATAATAAAATAGCTTTGACGGTGCTGCATTTCGGTCTGGTAACAAACTTCCACCTGTTTCTCCAATTCGCGTTAGGCGATTCTGGCTCATTCCGAAAAAAAAAACGCCCCAAATGCTTTGCAGTCGTGATGTCGTTGTAGCGTAAGCAATCCCCGTTTGGGCATACACGGGCACGAGTCTCATATGCGTTGAGTGCTTGCGCGACGGACGCCTTCTTAATGCACTTCCAACAGCGATCGTGATTCACTTTCTATTTTTGTGGTTTACGTACGTGTTCACGCGGGCGTCACTGCGCACAAGGCGAGGCGGCAGTGCGGCTAGCAGCCCGTGCTGCGCAGACATCACATCCAACGCTTTCGTTGGATGGGGCGCAGGTTCGACGTCACCCTAGCAATTTCATGCCCTGATATAGCTATGGAGATCCTTCATACAAAATTAAATTAATTTGGCTAGGCTTGTGGACCTTTCGCACTAAAAATAACCGCTCACCGCGTGCCTCGTGCCTTAAGCAAACGCTCTGGCCATGTGATTCATAATATTGACCGTACACCCGGCGTACATGGCAGTAGTCGTGGACTAGGACCACCCATCGTGTTTTTTCGCAGGCAGAGCTCCTCCCGGCGTTTGTGAGTCGTGGTAGTAGCTGAAGAGCACAGAAAGAACAGAGCTGTTTCGCAATGCGAAATTTGTTTATTTTGGCAAGCACGTGGCCATGGCCTATTCTTGAGTGCAACTGCATTACCGTTGTCGTGCTTGAGCGATATTTCGTTAGTTAAATAATCAATGTTCTCTAGTTTGCAAGCACTTATCATCCAGCTTCTTTCCACTTTTCGCCTGTTTCGCTTCAATTGTTAATACCATATCTGCCAAAAAAAAAAAAATAGCCGACGGTTTGAGTGCCCCAAACAGGGAATACCGGGCTCAGAGAGCATCCATTCCAGTTCTAAAGCATTGCCCAATACCTCACAGCGGGTATTTACTATTTTGTGGATTAGTGGCACTTCGGTAGGATTCAGAGTGCGCACACGAGATTCAAAGAATGCGCTGGGAAGTCTTCTGATCGACTATTCACGTATTTGCCGCCAAGAAAATTGATTTATTCATTGATTGCCTTGTGCAGGCTCCTGACTACACTACGCTTATGAACTGTCAAATACACTTCTGCGAGCAAGGGTTAGTATGGCTATGGGTTTGTATGGCTTCACCAGGCTAACAGCAGAACCTGTGCGGAATGCGCCGGTCAAGGCTTAACGTTTCGATTCGAGGTCTTACAATGACATCTGGTATTGCCACTCGAAGTACACTGAGTGCATTTTTCAGTGCGTACCGGTTGGTGACGTTAAGTCCGAAACCATGGCGCTTCGCCTGCTGTTTTGTGTTTAGGAATAACCTTAGTAAACCTGCACGTTGAGTCTTACAAGGTCCAAATAAGCGATTAGCTGCGGGCACTGGCTTACGATGTCATATATCAGAGCTCCACGTTAGCTGCAATGTCGGGCCGCCTAGTGTACGGGCCTTTCCCATTTAATGGGCGTTTGCCTAAGCTAGTTAGCATGGGAAATGCGAGAGGCTCTACAAATTTTTAAGACATCGGCTGTGTAGGCGAATGAGGATATCGCACTCAAATATAATTATCGAGAAATGAACCTACGACAAGTGAAACTTGTTTGTCAATGAAGGACCACCATTGCGAAAGCTTACTAGTAATTCTTACAGAACATGGTGGTTCTGGAGCACAGCCGGGAACGGAACACATACGCATAATGAAGCCGAGGGTTTGACGGAAACCCGTCTGGTCGGGAAACATGTTGGAGTAAAAACGGAGACACCGACCAAAAGAAACTTAAAAACTTTAAAACAACAACAAGACGTTTCGGCTTCGTTACTGAAGCCTTGTTCACAATCTGTGAAGCTCTGTGAACAAGGCTTCAGTAACGAAGCCGAAACGGCTTGTTGTTGTTTTAAAGTTTTTAAGTTTCTTTTGGTCGGGGTCTCCGTTTTTACTCCAACATACGCATAATACATTAACTGACATACATCATTACAAGCCTTCGCCTCAATAATGCAAATGACCACACACGGACAGCTGTTTTCGTCAGTATCTCGTAAGCGAAACCTTCGGAACAACGGGACGGATGACACCCAACGATGCTTCGAGCACCGTTGACTTCATCCGTGTCCTCGAACTAGGCCATTTCTATCTTACAGGAACGACTTTCGTACATGCTGGACCGCCGCGACTTCTCCCAGAGCGCCGAGCAGTGCCGCCTGACGATGGACGCCCTAGTGCGCTCCCTGACATCGTTCTTGTTCAAGCCCGGCCAGGAGGTGTTCCCGCGGGGCTCGGTGGACGAGAACAGCCTGCTCGTCTTCCTCTCGTCGATCCGCCTCGAGGGCACGTGGCGCTACTCCTTCCGCCTGGTCAACGGCGACTTCCACGAGACGTCCGAGGCCACCGTCTCGGTGGGCATGATGCGTCAGCGTGGGACGTTTCGCATGTACGAGAGCACCGAGCTCGAGGTCAGAGCCTAAACTTTTGCATTTAAGAATGTTGTCACCATGGCACTAACGCCTTCAAACGCAGATGCATCTCACTACTACAACTTCGTTTTTTGTGAAACCAAGTTGTAGTGAGCATAGTTACCGTATTTTGTCGCATATAACCCACACCAAAAATTGAAAAAAATTCGTTCGAAAAGTGGGGTGCGGGTTATCTGCGAATATTCTGGAAGCAGAGGTCGGCTTCACGGCAATGCACGGCCTGCCATGCAGTCCGCATCCCCATCGTCATCGTCTGGTACAAAGCCAATAAGAAGCCACCACAGGCCATAGACATATTCCCTCATAGCGTGTTATTCGTGACTTACGCATGCTTTGTTTGGTTTGGTCAACAGCGTCCTGTTGCTCTGTGATTGCGTGTGCTTTATTTGCGAATTTGTTGGCCCCCAAAGTCAGGTGGTGGCCAGTTTGCACCGTTGGTCAGCCTTGTCTGGTGAGGTACCATGAGTGGGTCTCGGCGGCAATCTTTCACCACGAAAGAGAAACTGAAAATCATAGCTGCTGCGGAGGAAATCGGCAACAGAGCTGCTGCGAGAAAGCATGACGTCGACGAGTCCTGCATTTGCGACTGGCGGAAGAAAAAGGCCTCCCTCGAAAGTGCACACACGGAGACGCGAGAATTTCGCGGCCCGAAGACTGGCGCGTACCCCCTTCTTGAGACTCAGCTTGTCAAATTCATTGAGGAGCGGAGGAGTCGTGGCCAGCCTGTGTCGACGGAGATGGCGCGGATTGAAGCTCTGAGGTTGGCCCGGGAGATGAACATCCCACGCGAGTTTCGTGCGAGCCGTGGATGGCTCCAGCTATTCATGGCCAGGCAGGGATTTTTGATTCGGCGGCGAGCGACCACGTGCCAGCGGCATCCCAACGCCTACGAGGAGAAGCTGTTGAACTATCAAAGTTACGTCATCAATCTCAGGAGCACAACTACTTGCTCTCCCAGGTGGGAAACGCCGATCAAACGCCCGTGTTCTTCGAGATGCCTATGGACACCACTCTGCAAAAAAAAAAGGGCTCGAAATCTGTAAGCGTGGTGACGAGGGGAAACACCAAGCTACGCTGCACAGTAATGTTGTGCGCTTTGGCGGATGGCATCAAACTGCGCCCGTATGTCATCATCAAGAGAAAAGGCCAGGCCCCATGTTGGCACGGCGGTCAATGCTGGTGCTGGACTCGTTCCGAGGCCACTGCACTGACGCAGTGAAATCGCGCCTCGCTGACAACCGCACGCACCTTGTGATCATGCCCGGTGGCATGACTTCCATGCTCCAGCCACTGGACGTGTGCCTAAATAAGCCGTTCAAGGCCCACGTGAAGCGGCTGTATGTCGAGTGGATGACCGACGGCCTTTACGCCCTCACACCGACGGGACGCGTGCGGAGGACAGACATTGCGCTGCTGTGCCAGTGGATCGTGGATGCGTGGGGGGCGGTTCCGGCCGACATGGTGCGCAAAAGTTCCAAGAAGTGCGCCATCAGAAATTGCTTAGATGGCACCGAAGACGATTGCGTCTTTTGAGAGCGGCGACGAAGCCTCGGATGGCAGCAGTGACAGTGGCGAGTTTGGCGATGATTGACTGAACCCGAATCGGCGCTGACAACGTTGCGGCGATCGTTTCGAAATAAAGTTCTCCTGTAAACGAGGTTGTGACCGTGCAATTGTGACTTCTGAAACCAGTTTTTTTCAGGTAAGCATGCGGGTTATACGCGAGGATGTTTTTATTTTTTCGGGGAGTTCAAAGTTAGGGGTGCGGGTTATATGCGAGGGTGGGTGGGTTATATGTGAGAAAATACGGTATACTGTGTTATAGTGTTATAGTTACAGTTATAGTGAGTTGTAGTGGGCAGTTTACCTCGATACAATGCGGAAATAGTGCATAGATTGCCAATATGTATACCTAGCTGTTTAACAGATGTGGTGCCTCCTTTTTTATTGAAGTCGTATTAGGCTTTCGGAACCCGCAGATCACTACTGATTTGAAACCATGGAAGGTGTTGCTTGAAATTGGTGAAAGTCGATAATCGGTATTTTTAGCCGTATCAATAATCGATATCTACTACGAGAAGATAACATCTGTCATAAAATTAAAACCCCTTTTTGTGCTTTCACTTACTTCCGTGTTCTGTAGCCGAACATCGGAACCGGCTACTATCTGCCAGAAGAATGTGCGCTGGTGAAAGCTATTGAAAAAAAAAATTGAGATGTTGCTTCACCTTTCCGTGAAAGGGTCTTCCTGCGACATACCCACGGCAATAAATACATAAAACCATTCAATGCGCCGAAAACGCTGTCGCCATGCTAGCCAATGTAAGGATAAAGGTTCAAAACAGGTAACATCTTTTGGCATGCTATTTCATATCCCAAGGAAATGACTGCGATGCAGATAAAATTCAGATTTAAATCACGTATTCACAAACAAACAAACATCATTTGTCTTGGTCAACACGAAAAAGCTAGCACAATTGTAGTTTGTCAGGCCGAAGAAAGTACTATGCTTGCAGAGTTTCTTTAAGGTACCATGCAAACTGAAAATATTCCAGGCTTACAACCATCATTGTGCAATAAGGTAGAGAATTGGGCGAGTTGGAGTGCGTTCATAATGTTTACCGCAGACGAAAACCGGACAAGAAGAGTAGGGACGACACAAGCGCTCCGCAGTTTAATCAGACAACCGTGATGATGAGAAGCAAAAGCCAGCGAACGCGGGAAATAGCCGAAGCTTATAAGATTATGAAGAGCGGAGGCACGTGCGTGACCATCCGTCAATTTCCCTTACAGATGATGAGGTTGTCTTCCTAGACAAGTCGTGTGTTTAAGTGGTTGCGAGACTTCAGACTTTTGAGCCATTTGTGGTTTTTATCTCACTTTTTTGGCCTATATAACACGTGTTTTTTTCTACAGCGCTTGTGTCGTCCCTACTCTGCTTGTCCGGTTTTCGTCTGCGCTGACCATTATGAACTATCATTGCGCACAGTGCAATTTGCATTTCCGCCGCCTGGCTCCTGCTCCGAACAGGTGACAGTCCTGGAGGTGCCGTACAAGAACCGTGACGTGTCCCTGGTGATTCTTCTGCCGGCGCGCGTTGATGGGCTCACCTCGCTGGAGAAGCGCGTCACTGCGTCGAAGCTGCTGCACTGCGTCTCCCGGCTGGAGGAGCGGCCTAAGGTGACGGTGTGCCTCCCGCTGCTCAGGCTGCGTCAGGTCACCGATCTTTCACCGGTCCTCATAGCGATGGGCCTCGGATCGCTCTTCACGGAAGGGGCCAACTTCAGGTGAGCAGACACCCGTGAAAGTGACGAAGCTTGCACTATCTGCGTAATAGCATCGATAGTTTCTACAATCCGAAGAGAGCTTGATCTCGCACGGTTATGCGCAAGCAGAAGCAGAAGACTGTCCTTATATGTACTGACAGCTCACAAAATGACAAAAAGATCCCGACTTACTTACACATGCGTTTGTTCTACAAACTGCGCACCACAATAATCGGTACCCGACGACAACCAGAAAATAACACTTCGGAGCATCTATTCTTAAAGCGGATTACAATGAACACGAGGAGCATCCTCAATCGAAGGAGCCCAATGTGCAAAAAGTTTGGCCAAACAGAAATAATTCATCAGCACGTACACACTATGCCTTGCCACTTCTGTCGAAGTACTAAAGCACTGTTCGACACAAGGTCACCGCAAGACAGATGCCGTGAGTGGCAAGGCTCTTCTAGTCACAAAACAAGCAGCAGCCCGTGCCTTCGAAAAGATTGGAGCCTGGAGAGAACATTTTCAAAACATCGTCAAAGTCGACCACACAAGAAGAGCCAACCAGCCCTGCACCAAGAGGGTGTTTTCACTGGCATTGTCCTTTCTAAAGGAGGAGCTTGTTCCTAGCGCGGTTGTAGATGTATACAACTGTGACGGTGAGGGGATTGTTTAAATCAGGCCGAATGAGAGTGCTATGGGCCGAAGGGAATAGTCGCGTGAGAATGGAGGTGCAGAGGTCCGTTGTTTAAATTCATGCTACTGGCGGGACAAAGCAGGGTTTGTTGGGTGCGTCAGATATACCACAATTTTGTCTTGTGTGAAATTGGTCATTCAAATAATTATTTCAGGCAGAGATGAGTGTGTTGCGATCAACAATATAACAGGGGTGCGTTTGCAACACAGGCCAAGGAATGTCCACTGATGGGTGAACGGCCAGCTTATGCATACTTCCAGAATTTCGAAGGGATTGTTACGTCATTGAGGGGGCGATTGAGAGGCGGGGGAAGGGCGGTGTTGAAGCACTGAATGTTATGGGTAGGCTTGGCCAATCGCAGTTGGAGATTATGTTTGTATACCGATAGTAGCACGGGTAAATTGGCAGCCACTATCTAAAAAAGGGGTTCGCTTCAATTCCGTGCATACCGTAATTACCCGATTCTAACGCGCCCCCGATTCTAACGCGCACTCGATTTTCCTGGCAAAAAAAACGAAAAAACTTGCACTTCCGACTGTAACATGCACGGAACCTTGTGAGCAAAAAAAACGAATGCGAGAGAAACGGGCGATTTATTTCTCGAAGTAATCATCTCACTCCTCGTCGCTCTTCGCTGACCACAACATCTCGTCCTTGGTGCCGTCAAGCACGTTTGCGATGCCACACTTCATAACGAACGTTCAACTATCATCGACGGGATCGTGGCCCACGCCTCGCACGCCCATCCTGCGAACTTCTCCAGAGGCGCACGCTTCAGCCGACCAC
This sequence comes from Haemaphysalis longicornis, assembly GCA_013339765.2. Lineage (NCBI taxonomy): Eukaryota > Metazoa > Arthropoda > Arachnida > Ixodida > Ixodidae > Haemaphysalis > Haemaphysalis longicornis. The sequence continues at coordinate 79,540,754 of CM023452.1, read as the reverse complement.
TCGTTTTGAATGCGTGAGAGCCGCTGCTGCCATTGCTGTTATCAAGTGCGCAAGTGGAACGATTTGACGATATCTGTGTACGCCGATTGAAAAGCCTGGGCGCCTATGCTTTCTGCGTCCGAAAAATCGTTGCTGAAAGCTTTGGCGCCATCTTGAGATGGCGATGGCGATGGGCAGGACGAAATTCCCGTTGTTTCGGCAGTTTCGGTTTCATATCCGATTCTAACGCGCATGCGATTTTTCGACCTATTTTTCCCGAAAAAAGGTGCGCGTTAGAATCTAGATGTGAATGAGACGTCTTTAAAACGGGGTTAACGGTTTGGAAAACTGTGAGCTTGAAATTAGTTATATTATGAGCTTCGCTAGGCAAGTTACCGAAGCAGTGTGGCCGAACCAGGAAATTGGATGGTTCGCTAAGGGTCTGCGCCCTAGTGGCAGCGTTGCATACCCCCAGGCATTCGCGAATTGAAAGCTGTGTTTAAGAAGGAATGACAACCGCTTGGAGGTTTGCTTTGGCGGATGAACACAAGCCAGTCAAATATTTATTATACTCGGCGCTGGCCGGATTTGTAGCCTGTGTGGATAGAGCACTGGTTAGGCATAGCGTTTCCTGCCGCTTGGGCCACCTGTCACACATACATGGTGAATCTAGTTATCCCGAGGTGATAGGAAGCGTCGAGGGTGCACCCTGCTTGGTCCTCGGGTGGGCTTTTCAAAATACCAGACGTTGGTGTTGGGCTGCATGCCCGTCAGTAAAACAGCTGCTCCATATTTCTGCGAGAAGTGTTTACGCTTTGTCGATATCGCACTGTTGTCTATTAACGCGCTTTGGTAAATCTTCTTCGCTGGCAAGAATGAGTCCGTGTGTGTCCTTGACTGTGTATATACACGTTTCGCGACAAAGAAACCGGCAGCATCCGTCCTATTACTTCTTCGCAATTGTACTTACATCGTCTTAATTAGCAATCGCTATTTTCGCTTCTGGTGTTCGGCTCGGATATTAGGGCATGTGCATTTTATTTACGCCTTGGGCGATAGCTGTTGTTGACCAGCCCTTCTGTGATGCCCAATGCAGGTACCTGACCAAGGTGCAAGGGGCCCACTTGTCGTCCGTTCGACACGTGGCTGTGTTTCACGTGAACCACAAGGGTGCCGATCCTCCGCAGGAAAGCGACGCATCCATAGACAAGTCCCAACTGACACCGGCACCACCGAGCTCCGATACACCACCGCTGTTGTCGCCTGAACACGAGAGCGTCGCAGACGCGACGCCTAGCCGACATCGCCCCACGCGCTTCTTTGTCGACCGACCCTTCATGCTGTGCCTGCTCAAGCGCAGGCCCGATGTAGTACTGCTTCTCGGCTCGGTCAAAAAAATCCCTTGAACGTGGAGCACCTCAGGCAGGAGCGCCGAGAGCAATGCGTTAACCGCGAAGTGGCGCCAACACCATGCCTGTGCATGCGTGATAAGTAAACCATATAGCGTTCAGCGCGAATGCATTCAGTGTATAGCTTCTTTTGACCGGTACCTGTGTCCACAATTCATTGTAGGTTTTATCATGTACCGCCACAAAAGCGAACAGGGGACACGGGGCGTTTTGCAAGGTGGGATCTACCGCCGCGAACAAGAATATATGTCCTGCTTCGAAGCTGTCTCAGTATATTTTGGAAAAGAACAAGTTTTTTATCATCGGTCGCCTCACCTTACGGGTCGTATTATACGCTTGTTATCCTATTCGTTATCCTCTTCACGCCCATTTGTTACTTAACGTTAATAGAGTGTACGATTAAAATACTTACTACGGACGATACCCGGCCCTGGAGTCTTTCCCTATAGTGGGGATCAAGAAAAACCTAGCTTATGGTCCCGTGCAAGCACCTGTAGCTCATGGCTTTCTGGAATAAGGAAAGTCCATCCGCGTTCTCTCTAAAAACGGCACTCTTTCTGGGGCTACATCGACGCGTAAGTTTGTGGGATATATGTGGGTTCTTAGAGGCGACCTGGCCAGTACTCGGGCGTATAGGCGCCACGACGCTAGCAACCGGCGGCATAAACCACGCGGGCTCCCGAGAATACGGCAGCCCAGCGAGGTTCGCCGATTCGAGAACACAGTAAACAGTAGTGCCGAAGCACAGCCCAAAGCATGCGAGCACAAGGCTCGAGGGGGTTCACGAATCGCGCCGTCCGGGTCGTGACCGCGAACAGGAGGCAGGCGCTTACGGCGCGCGACAAGCAACAGTTCCCAGCTTAGATACGTGTATGTCACCGCCGCGCTCTTCAGCCGATCTTTCCCCGACCGGGCCTCCGGCAAGACTCTCTTCGTCCTCCGCGTGCACACGATCGCGCCGCCCGCGCGCCTATGCCCCGCACGGACCGGTGGTGCCATCTCTCGGGGGCCGCCGACGAACCAGTGGAACGCCGGACCGGTTTCGGCGCAAAGCGTCTCTCCCGAAGCGCGCGCCGGCTCGGCATCATGGGCCGCGGTTCTCCACGATTCAGTGGCGTCGCTAAGGGAGGGGCTGGGGGGCCCTGGGTCCCGGGTACCAACCCCTCGGTAAAGGGAGGGGAGTGCCACTTGTGCCCCTACAATGTGTAATGCGGACGTCGAAAACTGGAAGACGACTGTATACGAGACCACAGCTTTGGCCTGTTCAATTTACTTCCCCACCAGTCTATTCAAATTTGTTTCCGGGTACAATTGAAGAAGGCGAGTATATAACCCTTCACACGGCAAAATCTAATGTCATTCAAAGTGAATGACATTAGCTGTTAATGACATTCGGTTTGGCCGTGCGGGTCTACACGGCGAAAACTGGCGACGAAACAAATGTCATTTGAGAGTGGAAGCAGTGACGATTAGCGAGCTTGCCAAATCCGTTAGATAGAATTGTGTATTAAATGTTTCATAGATAATACCTTTTTTAAAACACAACAAAGGATTACTTTTTTAATAAAATAAGACAGTAACCGGTTTAGTTAACATCAGTAGACATCACAAGCCGACACAAGTCCGCAAAAAATTCGTATTAGGTTAGCGAGTGCATTGGGGACGAGATTTTCTCTTTTGTTAGTACTTCTTTGTCTTTATTTGAAAAAAAAAAACATGAAGGGTAAAATATAAGCTTACTAACAGTTTTTAGAAACAGTGTTCTTTGGATTATTACTAAACTTTCTTCTCTAGTGACGTGCCACAGCTGTCGAGGCTACTCATTTGGCTGCTGAATGAGCTCCCGAACCTCAAGTAACCGTAGTGAAGTTTAACCGTGGTTACTACACTTTAACGGCGGTTATCACAAACTGCGGTTTTGGCTGTTACACGCGAAATTCGAAGTGTGGTGACCGCGGTCACTTGGTTGTGAGCGTAATAAAAATAAATTACCACACTTTTAACTTCACGATAAAAACAAAACAGAAGCGGCGTAGACAAAAGGAAATATCGTTAAAGCAGCCGCTTCAGAACCAAATCGCAACGCACTCGCGCGCGGCGAAGAGAGGGGCTTCCCCAACAGCTCGCAACCGGCTTGGTTTGCCCAGGTCTGCTCGGTATTGGGAGCATTATGCTTAGCATCGCGGTGGATATTTGGCCGCCGCTATCTCTACAACTGCGAATTGCAATCCATAGCACAGTTTTTCACGACATTAACATGCACTTTTCCCGCATGTAGAAGTTCTTTTCCGCGATCAGATTGATTTCGAAGAGCGGCGATAAGCTGTTGCTTCCGTGGTCTGGGCCGGTTCGAGCCGCTTCATTTCCCTTTTTAAAGGCCCCAAAAACCCGGGACAAAAACAAGGTTTCCCCGGTCCCTTTTTGGGGGGACCCTTTAACGGGCCCCCCCCCTTTTGCCCCCCCAAATTCCATTCCCCCCTCCCCCTTTGGGGGGCCTTTTGTGGAGGGGCCCGGCCCGGTTTCCCCCCCCGGGGGGGGGGGGGTCCAATTCCGGGGGGGAAAAACCCCCCCAGGACGAACCCTCCCCGGGGGTCCCGGAAAAAAAAAAAGGAAAAAAAAACCCCCCTTTTGGGGCAGGGTTTCGCCCCGGGGGGGGAACCCCGGGTTTTTCCTTAGCCCGGCCCTGCCCCCCCGCCCTTGGCCGCGAGGAAACCGGCCCCGGGGGAACCCTGGAAAAAGCCGGGGAAAGGAAAGGACGTAAAATTTTTTGGGTGTACTGCGTGTAGTTGTGTGCACAACGCGACGGGTTCATTGCAACTGGTGCCCGAATTTCTATCCGTGCAAGCGAACGGACCGCGATTTCCGCTTTGCGCTTTGCTAACTTGGGGCTGTTGCTCAATTCGATTTAAGTAAGCCTCACAACCATAGTTTTTTTTCTTTAAAAAACAATCAACTCATCCCCCTAGTTGAGATAGATAGCTGGGTGATCGGACGACTCATTTGTTTCCACACCAAAATTTGCGCAAATTAAATGTATTTTTATGGTTTGATACATATGTTAAATGCTCCCTGGAACGTATGTGAAAAGGGAATAGGGAAAGTTTTTCCTGCATCGGCGAAACCGAATTCGTTGTTGCTTAGCCTGAAACAAGTTCGCGTCGCTAGACGATTGCGACAGGGAAATGCAACGGGTTTTTACAGCAGTTGCAGAAATTTTCATAGCTTTGGTGCCAAGGGGAATTATGTGCCGAGTGCAAAAACTTCGAGACGCTTACTTGTAGCGAGCATTTTTATTTTGCAGTTGTCATCAGCAATAATGCGTTTTTTTCCCCTGTTTAACATATACATATTCATTACGCTTAGGAATCAACGTTTGCTATTGTCACTAATATTTGTGTTATTTTTGAGCGCTTGAAATCTTTATTGGACGTTATTACCTCGCACGAATCGTATGCAACACAGCGTATCAACATAACCTCACCGAGAAGCGTCTGGCCATCGCGCTTCGCCGCTTCCCTTTCCATTACCCGGCACTCTATTAACCGTAAGCGATTTTCTTATAATCAACATCGATATTTTCTCCCGTGGCACCATCTAAACGACCCACTGACTGCAATGACCTTTTGTTTTGGAAATCTAAAACTGTTTCCCGACATATGCGCGGAAAAGGGGAACGACGACGCCATTACAGGGGATTAACGACGCAGCAAAGAGACAACTGCATGCGTTTCGTCTTCCCGTTACTTTATAGATCGGCGGGGGCGAACAGTTTTGTCCGCATTTGTGCACACGGCACATATTCTGCCACAGATACCCCCATTGAAGATGAACGGTCGCCCACGAAGACTAACGGTTGTATTTTAGTCCCTATGTTAGTCCTTTTTGCCTAAGAGTGTTACATTGCCCGGCGGGCAGCACGCCGGCGTGTTTGCAGGCACGTCCGACGTGCGCGCCGATCGCTTCCGAGTGCTGAAAACGCTTCATGATTGCCTTCTTCATCCATTATTTTGGCGGGCGACGCGCGCAATTTACAAATTTAGCACGGCTTTTGTCGTAGTTGATCGGGTGGATCGGGAAACGAGCCGCTGATGACTAGCAGTCGCGCTGATTGCGAGAGCGACGCAAAGAACGCAAGCGCCTCTTGGGGGCAGCTTTGGGGCGCCCGCTATTTGAGAACGAACTACCACAACCGCCGTGGTATCAAAACGTCACGCGAAGTTACCGCAAGGAGGACCAACTTTCAGCTGTCCAGCAGATCCTGTCGGCTGTCGAATGGCAGCACCGGAGTGAAAGCTGCGGGGCGTCATCCTCCCTCCGGGGAAGGGGGCGACCACCACCGTGCCCGTCTAGTAGAGTGGCCATAGGACCAACGAGTGGCTCCGTCCGGTCGTAGTGGCAACACTACGTCTGTTGCCTCCCTTTAATAAAGTCTTTTCCACTCGCTCACTTTCGCCTCCGCTGATGCGCCGCCACTTGCGTCCGAACAGACTTGTGCGATTTTGAGCACTGCGGCTGTGGGAGCTACGGGCCAAGCTCAGTTCGCGTTAACCATGGTTAGCGGGGTAACCACAGTTTCGTCTGTCGTGTACCGCAGCAAACTGCGGTTCGCTTAACCGTGGTTAACTGTGCCCGTGTAACTAGGGTATTAGCCGCTAAATGTCATTCGGTATTCTCGTGTAGCGCCGAATTAATGGCATTTAGAGTGAATGACATTTGCTCTGATTGATATTATATCTGCCTTGTGACAGGGGTATAATTTTGGCATCCAGGAATATCGCGATAGTTCGGTAGTCGAGGATGGGCGCCACTTGAGGAGTTAACTGGCTGCAGGGTGAGCGGAGGCAAACAAGGAACGATTCCAGGAGAGGGGGTGCCGTCGGTATACGACTGCGACGCTCGGAGGGGTGTAGCGAGCAAGCTTGTTTTTCAATGGGACGACAGGAGGCTAAAAAAGCCCCTTCATCACGTCCAGGACCACTGTTGGTGCGGCGGACGAGAGCAGTACGGGGGGGGGGGGGCGGGGGTTGAAGAGGGGTGGCATCAGGGCCAACGAGACTTTGGTCATGTGTCCTCGGCGGTTTTCCACGTGGCTATTTTTACGCACGTGAGACGTGCACGGGCCCATGGTGAATCCTTAGCATTTTCTGGAATCTTCGCGGTGACGTGTTGTAGACCGTGTACCCCGGCCCACTTGTCATATTTTCAGAAGGAAACCAAGGGGGAAATGACATAAAAAAAAAACACGGGAAAGATTGAATGTTGAGGAAGGGGGACTGAGAATTAAAACGAAATGAAAGCAAGTGTGAAACATGCAATGAAGCTTGCTGCGGAGGAGCTGACTGTACAAATTAAGCCTGTGCTGGGAGGGGTGAGCAAGTGGAACGGGTGGCGGGAAGCTCAGGTGTCCAAGAATGGGTGAGACAAATGGGTCGTCGCGATTTCTTTTGGTTGCCCCAGATTCCTCCAGTGCTTGCACTAACCAACCAATTCGCGATCCAAGCGATCACGAAGGATCTGAAATCGGGTGTTGATAACTGATATTTTTAAGTCGTTGACTGTCGTTCATCGTACCCAGCAACGCAGCCCGCACATGGCGATTGCACGAAGATGGCGTTATATGGAAGGGGCGTATCCCATGCGGCCCCGTGTAATAAAACTAAAAGAACAACGAACGAGTAGCTTGCCGAACAAATTATGCCAGAAATGTAACAATTATGTAGGCATTTATTTTATTTGCCTAACTGTTAATCAGGTAAATCTACGTTTTTTATTTCGTCCTCCTGTACTTAAAAGCAATATAAATGAGTATTTGCGTTGCGCACACAAATAAAGCGGGTAGTCTTGTGTTCATTTTCTTTATATTTTATCATGGTTTTCGTGTGAGCGTCCCACGCAGTTCTAAGTAAAGAGATATTTGAAGCTGATGACCTAAATATTTTGCTTTGGTAGGTCCATCTTTCAAGGTGGAGGATGAGTAAAAGAAAGGACAGGGCAACAAAATAAACTGTATAACAAAAAGATAAACACCTGGTACGTTACCCACTTTCTATCATTAGGCATTCGATCCGCTGAGTGCTCCCCTCCCGGAAGATGTCCCGGGGGCCACACGATAATTGAGGTGGGCGAGAGGCGCAGTTTCTGTGCTAGTGAAAACGTTCTGCTGAGTGCTTTGTGAACATTACTAGAAAAAAAAATGTCAAACTCTGTGTCTCCCCATGCATTGGAGGGAGGAAAAATCTACTGGAATGAGTCAAGCAGCGCAACAACGACGGCCGGCTGCAAAACCGTCACCCAGTACTGCGAAACATCACACTACAAAACAGGCTTCGGTGAAACGTTCCGGAAGTGGGACCAACTCGCTTTTGCTTGTAGTAGACCGTCGTCGGCTACATGACGTCGGCCAACGGGCCAGCCCCAGGCAGCACAGGACTGTTCGGCCTAAATGAAGGGTGTACTTTGGCCGGATTTTCTGTCCGGCCTTTTTCCGGCAGCCATGTTCGGCCCGTGTCCAAATGTGGGCCTTTTGACCGTATACGGCCGTACTCCCATGGCTGTCCAACGGCCAGTGTCCGTCGGCCAGTCGACCGGCTTACGTTCATACGGCCAGATTCCAGCCGTAGGGCTCTAGCCATTCCAAAGCAACCCGGTGCACGGTCGAAGTACGGCCACCGGAGGACAGCTGATATGCGGTCGTCGGACTCCAGCCGGACTAAAGCTGCCGAAAATACGGCCGTGCTACGGGAATTGCAGTTCAGCCACAGTACGTGCCGGTGACTGCATGTCGCGCAAGCAGATGACTCAGTCGCGCTGTGCAGCAGCACAAACCCAGCATTTTGGGTCCAATGCAGCCACATCAAAGTGAGCCCGCGCGCAACCACCAGCCGTCCAGCCTTCAGCGCAGCCTTGCTTAATTATCAGCGTCAGTTGACACCAAATTCATTTATTAAACAGCGAATTGCTGTGCCTCTTACGGCCGAATACAGAAAATATTCAGTTCTTTGTAGAGCTGGAATAGATGTATTGTCCATGTCCTGATATCTTCTGTGGGGCGGCTTACCTGCAATAAACGGGGAAGGAGGGGGGGGGGGGGGGCTGTTGAATTTCACAAAGATGAAAGTGCCGCTTTTAGCCAATTTCATTTAGGACAATCTTCCTGAGCACTTTCATGCTCTGACTAAATCAACTATTTTTACAACAGTTGCTTGACCAGTTTTGTTGTATATAAAACCGGCGCGAATGCCTTTACGAAGCGTTTCGGTACTCCACAAAACCCTCAGGAACATTCAATATAATTTCCTTCACACAAAACGTATGTCCAGTATTTGCCCATTTTTCTTGCAAAGAACTTTTCTGCTCGATCAACTTTCTGATGATCTTTCACAGGGCTGATCCTAGGAGAGATCGAACAAGTGCTTTCATTTTCAATCTATTTTTATGTTGTTTTCATGAGTTACGTGCACACCACTTAATAGCCAAAATAACTTAATTTTCCTCTAATACGTGCTACGTAAAAAATTCTAGACGCGTTGCGAATGACGCCTTGCTTCAGGTGGCTGCAGTTGTATCCCTCTTTGTTCACGCAAGGGAAGGCGTAAGACTAGAGTTTAATAATTTGTTTAAAACCCATAACATAGCAATGGTAGTATTTGTACAGCAAACCAGCCAACCTTGCATACTGGAACGAATAAAAAAATAAATATTTCATTGGTCAAGTTTGAATGCGTAAGGTTCTCAACCCGTCGGAGGCGAACTTGCGGAGCCGCAAGTATTTATTTATTATTATATTTATTTATTTATTTATTTATTTATTTATTTATTTATTTATTTATTTATTTATTTATGTGATACCTGCTCGCCTTTGCATTCATTACAGCAGGGAGATACATAACACTAAGCATCAAATAAGAGACCAAATAACAAAATAATTCTACAAAGCGCGGTGAAAATCGTCATTATAAACAGTGGATACAATCATACGTGGAAGATAATTACACTCTCGTATTGATCTAAGATAAAATGAATCACTCAAGGCGTCACCTTTAAAGGAAAGTTATAATTTGCTTTAACCTAGCGGTCCAACTTTGGGGTATGTAGAATGGCGCTTGGACATACTTCTCCCCTTCTACTCCAGTTTTCGAATGATAGATATTACGAAAAAATTTCAACCTGACGTTTCGTCTCTGATCTTTCCCGTCTTACCATTCAAGTTTACTTTTACTTTCCCTCATGCTAAGGCAGCGAAGTTGACAGTGCCAATACCGAATGCGAATCGCACTACCCAATTCTGTATGATTTCGAGCATACCAACCAGCTCTTTGTTGCAGGGATCCCAGAAAACCAATGCGTACTCCAACATTGAGCGCACATGAGTAAAATACGGTTGGTTTTTTAAGGTAGATGGAGGTTCACTAAAATTTTATCTCAGAAAGCCAAAAACACGTGCAGCCGCACCTTTTGTGTGTGAACGTCCCTATTTAACGTTTAACCTCTCGTTAAATTAACTCCTAGTTTTTATATTCCCCGGCCGTTCTTGAAGCAGTATAATTTACGGTATACGTATTTAGTTGGAATGAAGGTGTTCTTGTAAAGGTGACGTTAACACACTTTTTGATATTCAACGACTTTTCGGAATCATCACACCAGGATGTTATTAAATAAATCATGCTGCAGGTATTCGGAATCACGTTCATTCGCTATAGTCCTGTAAACTACACAGTCATTCGCGAACAGTTTGAAAAAAGATTTGAGGCTAATAGTAATAACATTTATATATAACAGAAACAAAAGAGGGCTCGCAACTGACCCTTGGGGAATTCCTGAGGTCAGGGGAATATATCCAGACGAACAACCATTGAGAGCGACCGACTGCTGTCTTAGAGAGGAGGAGGAGGAATAAACGTGTCTCAAAAACAGTCCGCCCTGGGGAAGAGTCCTCATTCCAGGAACCCTTGAGTCCGTCCGGCTTCTTGGGCTCGCTGCACCAGCCAAAGCTGGTCGTCAGGGTCCGAGCTGGACAGAACTCTCTCCCAGTGCTCAGGGGAGGGGAAGGCAGGGGGGGGGGGGTAAGTGGGAGTTCTTATCACAGCCCCACATGATATGGTAGAGGGTGCCCGGAGCCTCACAGAAGCGGCATTGCGAGGAGTACAGGGTGGGGCCAGAATGTGAGCTCTAGTACTCGGCTATCCATGCAATAACCGATTCATTCAGTTTATAGCCCGCAATGTACTAACAAGAAGCTGATATGGAACACCTCCAAATGCTTTTTTTGCAGTACAAGAAAATACAGTCAACTACTTTATATTTATCTATTGCTAGAGCCAAATCGTGCGTGAACTCAACAAACTGCGTTGAGCAAGAAAAACCCGACGAAATCCGTGTTTGCTAGGATGCTGTCGATTATGTTTAAACAAATGAGTCATTTCCGAAGTGTAGCTAAGCTCACCTTCAAACACCGCAACTAAATTAACATCCAGGCTTCGTCATTCACAGGGCTCTGTTGTTATGGCAAATTTAAAATAACACGTGTTTCTAAATAGACAGTCATAAAATCCCATGAAGCAGGGCACGAAGTTGAGCCTACCAATGCACGAGCTTAGCCTCTTCTACGTTTATCACCAACAAAATAGTGCAACATTGTTTTTCGCAGTATTATAGTATGAAGAATAGCCGCAAACTTGCGCTTTTGCGCGCCCTTGCCTTTCTTTGGTGGGGAGTCCTTGACATGGCGCCGATTGAGCTCCTGCGTGGCGGCCGCTTGCTCGACGCCCTTTAAGGCCACTTATTCTGGTGAACCACCGCCACCTCGGGTCGAACATCTCTGCCGGGTCGATGTCTCCAATGGTTTCTATTTTTTGATGGGGCGAATAGCCTCGAGCTGATGCGTCGACGAAGCCGGCGGGCGAGGCGTGGTAGAGGCTATGACTGGCGAGGCTTAGCTCACCCGTCGGTGTGGCACAGTCTTCTTGTGGCAATACATGGCATTCCGATGGCCTAAAAGGTTCCTTTGTAAAGTACAGTGACTCCTTGCACCTTGCCCGTTCACCTAGAACACTCATTACTGTTTGACAAACGAAGTTCGTTCATTTAAAACGTAGAAACACCGAGCGGATAAAAAACGCGTCTGCGTCATTCGGCTCCCTAACGGCTCTTTCTTCACCCAGGGAAAAACTGGTCCTACACCGGCGGGTCTCCTTCCAAACACGTCTGTGCATGAATTCTCGGCGCCCAGACCCGTGCCGTTGTTCGGCTGTACGCCGTTTACCGAAAGAATGACGTATAACCTGAGACCTTACGTAGGCTGGTCTCCTCTTGAACACCGGTTGCCAAAAATTCTGCGGCCGTTCGGTTGCCGTAATTCGGCCGAGGACCGCTAACCGAATAAAAAATGTACATTCTGGGCCGTGCGTCGGCCGGTCTCCTGTATAACACCGGTTGCCCGAAGAAAACGAATATTCTGCCGCCGGACGCGCGGTTCACCGTTGAAAGAGCGAATGCGAGGCAGCCGCGCTCCGGCCGGTCTCCTTTCGAACACCAACTGCCACAAGAAACGTATTCTGTGGCCGGCGCTTGCCGTTGTTCGGCTGAACACCGCTTCCGAAGGAAAAACGGATGCCTAGCCGTACTTCGGCCGTTCTTTTAAATGCAGAGCATTTCAGTAACTCACGATGTCACCCGCGTTGACGCCGTAGTCCGCACCGCACCCTCCCTACATATATAAAAAAAATACTATCGGCTCCCGGTTTCGATCCCCGACCTGCGGGCGGAACGCAATGTACTGGTGCTTACCCACTGACCACAAGCCGACACAGAAGACTTACGTAACGCTCCTTATATCGTTGACCATTCAAATTCTGCTGGCGCGCTCTCTCGTCAGCATTGGCCAAGTGCAACAACATTAACGTAAACGCAAACTACTTAACGTCGTGCGCCCCGGAAAATGCCGCATTTGACTGCCCCTCGCCGAGGGGATTGTTTCATGCAGCTTCTCTCGGTCGCGGACCCTGGCCCACTGGCGGAGGCGGGAACAACTCGTAGCACTTTCTTGAAAACTCGCTTGAAAGCGCGGCAAAATGAATGGGATGACAGCGCTTCGCCAACCGCGACCGGCTGCTTTTGAAGCCAGTATTCGCGCCGTTCTTTTTCTCAAAATCGGCACCGAAAGTGAACTGAATATCTGGCAGCCGCTAGCTGCCGTTGTGCGTCTGAACACGGGCGGCCAGAGAAATACCGAACGACTGGTTGCCGAATATTGGCCGTTATCGTATGATAGTGGCTGAACCTGGATGCTGGCCGGACATGCCAGAAAGCGGCCATATACGAGCCGGTCTTGGGACACACTTTCTGTGCCGCCTACGAGCGAGTAATCGTGTCGTCTGATCGCCGGCCGCTTCGATCATCGGCCGACCGATACACCTGATAGGGTTACAAGATTTTCTGTTGAATTTAACTAGCGGTATCGCTGTCAAGGTGAACTTGACCTTCATGTTACAGCAGTTCCGTCGGACACTTGGCAACGCATCACGGTCCCTCCAAAAGAAATCTCTTTCTCTCTCTCTCTCCTATCTCATCTCACTCCTCCTCTCTCTCTCTCTTCCTCTCAATTCCCTTCGCCCAGTTTTTTTTACGTTTTAACGCTAAGCCTTTCTAAACTGCTCTCTGACTTCCGCTTACAACGCCGTGCAGTAGAACGACCACTTTGAAACCACCGACGCAGATTGGTTATTGGTTTGAACGCTGATTGGGCCGCGACCACTACGCCAGGCTGGGCCAAGCGACAAAGTGCGGGAGAACAGACCATCCACACTAGTTACTATCGAAACAAACTCGCGTGAATTGCCTTCATTTTGGTGCGAAAAAGTGTCGGGCAATGTGTGTTAAGCGGACAGAATAGCGAATTGCGAACACTGCAGGTACGCAACAAAATGACTCCCGGCAATTTTGAGAGAGAGAGAGAAGGCTGTTTTAGAAAAGAAGCCGAATTTGCCGGAATTGCGACACCGATGCTACCGGCGGGGACGGGGGAGGGGAAAGAAAGGGCCATAGATTACAGGGCAGAAGAAAGGGACTTTGATTCATGTATTGCTTGTATTCCCGTGTTTGACTCATTACCACTATAAGTTAGGTTGAGAGAAGTGAAAATGCTTGAAACTGTCGTTCGCGCATCAAGTTTTAGTACTAACGGGTGACACGTAACGCCGTTCTTTAGCAGAAGGACCTTTATGCCAAAAATAAAGGGAAGTTTAAAATTCGCCAACACACGGGCGGGGTTTCGATTGGTAAAGCAACTAAACTCTGATATGATGTTCTACGGAGCGCTTCTGTTAATCGATTTTTTCCGGTATGTCTAGATTTCAAGCTGCATAACCTCGCTCACTATCACTTTCACCACTACTCACTACTCATCCTCAACGCTCATCACCTTCACTCACTCACCACTCACCCTCACTCATCACTCACTCACGCACTCACTCACTCATGGATGCGATGCGCTCAAATTGATGCGATGCGATGATGCGCCACTTGTCGCATTCATGTAAACGCGGCTATAGATACAATAAACTTCGTGAGTTTTGATTTTCTGCCATTTCGACATGCGAGTGCTGGAATAAACGGTATTAATCGTATACCCGATCAACATGTCTGGAACGTACTGATCAGTTTGGATCCAGCTCTACGGTATACAGACTCAGCGTAAACAAATTAACCCCACTAGTAGCACATGCGTCTTGTCTAAAAGCATACTTGTTAACCTGGAACAAATACTGAGCGGTGTCCTTGATAATTTTTATTCGCACAGCTAGTCAACAGGACCCGCCTGGCTGCCGCATCCAAGGGACTCCCTCACAACAGAGCCTTCCCAAGTCCGGATCCGAACTTTTCTGGCGTAGTGTCCACCTGAATAAAGTTTACGGCTCAACCTTCCCAACTAGCTTTAACAAAAATATTTTCTCACTATACCTGCAATAGCCAAGATTCACAAGCTGGCAACACTCCGTTCTCACGTTAATTTCGAATACGACACGTTGGACGACCCTAATTTATTTCACTTCAAACGCTAGGCCTTCGAAAACGCACACTTCAAGCACAGTTCAACCTGTATATAACGAAGTTGACAAAAATTAGCAATTTTCTGTTACATTAAGGTTTTTGTTGCATGCAGTACTGGAGTTAATGCTCGCGCCAATGAAGAAAAAACGAAACCGAAGTGCTAGACGTCACTGATGGTGAACTCACCCGTTAAAAGATTGATTTCCTGGAATGTCGTCATCAACTATCATACAGACTACGAGTTAAGAAGATCCAAGACATCAAGAGCATCCTTCATCAACAGAACATCGACGTCACCATCACGTGAGTGCCCGGCCATACCGGAATCCCTGGAAATGAGGCAGCCCATTTGGCGGCACGTGCATCGTTCAGAACCGTGTCCCAAGCCAGCTGGACGCCTTCAGACTGCGATTATGACCCTGACGAGCAGCGGACCGCCATCAGACAGGAACGGAAAGACTTTTGGCTTCCCTGGTCAACCACACTCCCATTCCAAAGTTTTATTCTCGCTCTCAACAAGTCCGCCTCAGATAGCTAATTGCACTTACGAACCTTTTTCCTGCAAAACGACAACACCTTTTTTCATTCGTCACCTAACCAAGGCATGTGTATCCCCTGTAAAATCCGGACATCACTGAACACATTATTTGGACATTACCTCGATTTCAAACTGAATGGCAGATTCTCCTAGACACCCTTCCCGCTAACTTACGACCAAATTCCTTAAACGATCTCCTGCGTGCCTTCTACCCACCTAATTTAGCGAAGGCAGTGTGGGACACCCTCCTGCATTTTATTCCCCGAACCCACTATTTTTCTCTTGCTATTTTCCACCCATACCCGTCGGGAACCGTAACTTAGCGCTACCCATAAGGGGTTCGGATGCGCTAGCAAGAAACCCCCCCCGTTTTTTTCTACATTTCAATAAACTTTAAAAAAATTCTTCCGTGAAAAACTGCGTGATTTGCGACTGCTGCTTTCCCACGAGCTTAATCACTACACGGCACTCAAAAAAAGCAAGGTCACTTACCCCGTACTCACAAAGGTAACTTCATGGTCACGTTGGCCTCTTCACACTTTCCCGTGCATTGACCCGTTTCAAGGATCAAGCATATGCTGAAAGAGTACCTTTTAGCGAACTTGATGCCCTTTGCCGCGCTCAAATTTGTTGTGAGGGTGCTTGCTGGGGTACACAGCACCGGACGGCTACGTTCTTCTTTCTCGCCTGCGGAGACGGCGTTCAAAATTGAGAGCTTGTCTTGAAAAGACAGAACTCTCCGTTTTATGGCAGCAGAACTCATCATCGACGAACTGACCCTACAGACGGCAGCGGAGATGCGCGACTACACGCCCACAGGCTGGCCTAGCCCCTGACCGACACTGCGCTCACACTGGAAACGCACGGTAGTTTGCGTTGCGGGATAAATTCGCTAAATTAGTGTATTTCTCCAACCCAATTTTTTAGGAAAGTGAAAAATACAATGGCTCCTCAGCGTAGCGAATTCGTAACATCAAGGTTAACCGTCGCAACGCCTTCGTTATATAGAGGTCGCAAACACATGGGTTTCAAAGAGGCTGGCAATGGGGATTTGAAAAACCTCGTTAAATTAATCTCGTTACACACAGGTTTGTTACATCCAGGTTTACCTGTATTTCAATTCAAATGGCGTATGATTATGTGGAGGGCAGAAGAAACTATGGCAATAAAAAATGTAATACCAGGGTTAGTCCTCTAATGTTTAGTACTTGGAGCACTTCTCGGCCATGATTTTCTGCCACTAAACGACCAGTCAAATCATAGCCGCATGGAAATGCCAGATTTCGGTGTTCGTACAAACCCAGTATTTCTAAAATATTCTGGGTAAATTTGGGTGCATTATGCGTGCATCCACAAAGTTAGCAACCTCGAAACCAGAAGGGGGGGGGGGGCTAGAATGAAACGACGGAACACCAAAACGTGATCACTCGTGTTTATATCACATGTCTATCTTGGGATGAAAAACAATTTTCGCAACTTTGCTCCTAGTCCAGTCCTAAAAAGGAAAGCAGAGGTTTGTGTGCCCTACAGAGTAGATCGATAAACGGAACATCATTGGTAACCAGACGTTAATTTTTGCGGATATTGTTAAAAGTCCTCCATTGCCTTCGATTTGAACTTGAGGAGCCGCACACTGGGGCTCACAGGCCTTCTGGCTGACTCGAGCCGAATATTTTTTTCCATCGTGTCAAGAACACAACGAGCTTAAATAATATTTGATACGTTTCTAGCTTTAAAAACCGCTTTGGGTATCATTTGTGTGAGGGAAAATCAATTGTACAAAAATATGCATTCGTATCACAAGTTTCACACCTTCTGAAGATGGATTTGTCGCTCAAGTAACAGTAAGAAGCGCTCAGCTCTTGTTTCCCCTTGAGCAATTATTACGTCTATCGCCAAAAACACAATCACACAGCATCAGCCAGAACACGCTGTGTACGCAGACACGCTCGGACACTACACAGACAACCAAACCACGATTAAAAACGAGCGTTCAGTGTGGATTCACTCTCGGTAGTAGTAGCCACATTAGTGTTGTCTGGTAGAAGCCAGCACACACACAAAATGGAGTACTAGGAACAGTTGTCGATGAGAACCTTTCAGTGCACCGACTGTGCACAAGAGGGCCACACGGAAGGGATAAACTTCTTCGTTCAACAAGCACGCTCATCCAGCTCCATTTCTGTAAGGTCACAGTCGTCGTCACAGAAAACAGGCGTTGAGACTCGACCCTTTCCTGCTATTCGCGTCATCATCTCCACAGCCTTGGCGTGGATGGCGGCCAGGGACGGCAGGTTTGTGGAATGTAGCGAAGCCAGAAGGTCGAACAGGTCCGGCGAGTAGGTAAGAGCTCCCTCGGGAACTGTGGGCTTGAAGCCGTCGAACACGGGTATGTCGTTCAGCATCTTGGGAAGCGCAGTGCCCGGATCGATGACGTTCGTCGGACAGGACGACGGTGGCTGCTGCTGTTTTTTCCGGTCGACCAGAGCGATGCTGGCGAGGCGCGTGAGCACGAAACCAAGGCACATGACCGACGCCTTGGAAGGCGAGTTGGCCTGCAACTCGTAGTGGCCCCCAAGGCTCACCTTGTCTCCAAGCACGATTGACTGCACGCGGTTCTGGATTGATGAAGAGTCGACGCACGACTTCCAGGTAAGCTTGTTATCCATAAGTACCCTGTCCTGGATCACGTACACGTTCTTGCGGTCGAAGCGACCGAAGGACAGCTGTCGCTCCTCGATGTACCCGATGACCGACGAGAGCTGGGCGGCCACTTTCCACAGGAAGTACTCCGGGAAGCAGAGCCCCTGGGACACGAGAAAGACCTCGAGCCGTTTCAGTGTCGCCTCCGGCACGTCCATGATCAGGAAGAGGTTGGACGAGTCCATTGCCAGCGCGTACACACACATGAGGTTGGCGTGAACCATGTCGACCCACTGGCGGAAGTCCGCGGCGAGCGGGCTATTCGCGTGCGCAGCCATGTACTCGCCGCCGTCCAGGGAGCACCGGACGCGGTAAGTGAGTGCGCGGTGGTACATGTTGCTGTCGAAGATGTCCGTGAAAGGGGCGCACTCGATCTCCACAAAGTCCTGCGTACTCAGCGTGGTGAGGCGGCGCCGGATGATCGGCGGCAGCATGGGAAGGTCGCAGCCCTTGAGTCGCCGCAGCGAGCACCTGGCGATGATGGCCCTGTAGCAGAGGTCTTCCAGGGGCCTCGGGCTGGACCGGGATTTTGACGCGACGCCTTCCTTGGGGAACGGGTTGTAGACGTGCCTTCCGTGGCTAAGCCCGCTGATGAGAAGTTCCATGACCCCGCCGATCGCCTCGTACGGGGCCCGGCCGGCCTGCGATGAGGAACGCCGGGCCCGCAGCGTCCACTGAAAGGAGCGGCGGTGATGTCCAGCTTCGTCGCGGCGGGTCTTTTCGGCTGCACGTGCCGGCGTTCTCCGAAGCACGCGCTTTTTCTTCTTCCAGCTGGATTCGTCTACGACTCCTGCTTCGTCCTCTGTCTTCTGCCAGCTCGGCGCTGGCACGCGAGGAGCTCGTCTTTTTCTTTGCTTTTCCGAGTCTCGTGATCATGGGCGCCCCGGCGCGAGCGAGTGTGGAGCAAGGTCCGTATTTATAGACGACGCCGCCGCCGCCGCGGCGGTGGCCAAGGGAGATTGACGTCGGGACTCCACGATGCGCTCACGCGGTTAGCAACTAAACTGCCTTCACGGATGCCGCATCGCGGCTGGCGCGAATGTGCAAGGACCCCCGCACTTCTTTCGGAAAAGACTACGGACGTAATCGCCGTCACGAGGGTGCGCCCATTTCTTGAAATTTTCCTTTTCGCCGCCCAGTACTGCGCGCTTTTCTCAAAAATAACGAGAGCAAACAAGCAAAAAAAGAAAGAACTTCGCAGCGGGCTGGGCTTTGCGGTTTTTTAAACCCGGCGTTTGCTTCCGACTGTTTACTGCCGGACTGAAGCCAAGTGCGGAGGCCGCTTCGAAGTCTGTGAAGGCCGGGAATACGTGACGTCACAGCGATGTGCGCTAAAGTGGTTCTGATGTTTTGGTGTAGCAAAGCTGGCGCCCACTGGCGTTCCGGCCACGGGAGATTTCGCTCTTGTGCATGCGGCCGTCAGAAATGGAAGCACCAAATCTTGTTCCCCCGTAGTACTAGCATTGAATGCACAACGAAACGGGAAAAAAGTTATTCAAGTTGGACCTCACAGCTGATGATGCTAAAATCTCTCGATATATCGGTAATGTAAGGATACAATACAGTTTATATTCTGACGGCGCCAAGTTCAGCCAGGAAATTCCGTTGCGATATTTATAACAGTGTTAATTAACATCACCGTTTGTTTCGCATAGAACATAACCTTCAGTGCGCACAGTATTTTAATAAGCACTTTCGATACGTGTCCGGAGACTTCGGCGTCAGTTAGCAGAGGACCGTATATTGAAGTCGTTGGGTAGCGCTGGCACTAGGCGGTAAAGAATGTGACTTCGCACAGGTTCCTTTGCTTTAACGAATGCGATATTTTAGTGGAGGAGCTTTTCTTGCGGGCAGCGGCGTAAACAAGTCACTATTTGGCAACTTCGGAATTACCACGCGTAGAGAATAGGTTCAACGCAGATAACATGCTCCCAGAAGGTGATGCAAAGTCGATATCGATTCGACCGATGAAGAACAATGCGCAATTATGAAGTTGTGAGGCGGAAAAGATAGAGCTGTTTACATAATGCCAAAGCAAACATACAGAGCACTTAGGTGGCTTCAAGTTGTCCAGAGAACATTCGTTGCTGACCGAGAGGGGCCTCTATACGGTAAGTGTATGCAAGATCTTCATCGGGGACGTGCCTGCCGGGCGCACTGGTGTACAAACTGTTGTCCGACAAGTTCGTCGGTGACACACTCAATGAGCCGGTCGTGGTTTTAGGCAAGAACGCACTTTGTAAGCCCCCGAAAAGCAAGGAACGCGCACAAAATTTAAATAAAAGTGGCAACAGAATTGAAGCAGTAGCGATGACGTGTCATAGATTCGCGAGCATCTAAAAGAATATGGGCCCTCCAAGAAAGTAGCAGCGAAAAATGTTGTGTTGAGGCTCTGAGAGCAGCTGCTCTCAGACTAGGTTTTAAAAAAAATACAAGTGGCCGACAGCTGGCCTTTCAATGCTACAGAACAGCCCTGGCGTCGAAAAAAAAGCGTCTTTCTTCAATGAGCAAAGTTTCGTCTTTTGTTTTAAAGGCACGCTATGTAACCCCTCGAGGAAGACAACAACACCGGAAGTAAGCGCCTTTTCGTGCATGAACGGTGAGCTACAAACTGCGGCTATGTATTAATGTATACAAATCAGACAGATGGTCGGCTTGGGACAGCTTTGCAGAAACAGATTGTGCTCTCGATTCGGTCGTGACCTTAACCCAGGTGCACCGTCTCGTCCCCTCTCAACCACTCCCCCCCGGGAACACACGCACACACTCTACAAAAAAGAGAAACCTTCTGACCACTTGAATAATTATAAGAGCCGACTTTTACGCTGGATCGCTGTTGTGGTCCTCAACACCAAATGTCGACCAATTGGAATCGTAAAGGTCGCGTTCCCCTTAACACCCTTTGCACGTTGGTGTCGTTGACCCAGCGCTTGTTGTGTCGTTCACTAGATAACAATTTCCAACGGTGCAATGAAACGGACAGAAATAAATTCTGCAATGCAACTTATGCAATGAAACGAACGAAGAGAAGCAACCCATACATCCATGTTGCGTTGTTTGGAAGTGATCTGGCTTGACCTGCACGCTGTGTGCTTTTGTAGAAGTTCGAAGGTGCCCTTAGCACCTGTCTCAGGTAAAATTCGCTGCATTTGTTTTCCATCAGAGCACAATAGAAGGTAGGCCGACCCTTGCTTATTACAAACGGGAGAGGTGAGTTTTACAATAACAACAACGACAGCAACACGCAAACACAAGAAATGCTGACGGGCTGTCGTACCGGCCACGGTGGTTCGCTTGCTCACAGCTCGTGGATTCGATTTACGCCGGCTTTCGCCTAGGAAGCTAACCTCAAAATACAACTGTAGGAGCGTGGCTTTAGTGCACGTTAAAGAATCCAAGGTGGCCTAAATTAATCCATAGCTCCCACTACTGGTGCTCCACACTGCCAGGAAGAAAGAAGTAAAACAAAATGGTCTACGAATTTTACGGATATTTTTTTCCCGCCTGTACCGAAAGCTTCTCCCGCCGATTCTGTGAACAGCGCCCAGATTTGTGAAGATTAAGGGCCCACTTACGCGCTCTCTTCTCCGTCATGCCCTATTATTTTTGTCGTCCGTCCAAGCAGCCGCCCTGTGCACACGGCTCCCATCCTGAGCTCGGCCCGTGGTCGGTTGCGGCTTTTTCTAAATAGCCGGCGCCACTTCCGCCTCTCCCGTTCTTTCCCACAGCTCTCGACAAAACCAGAGAGCAACTAAAGAGACGACAAAGCGTCTCAGGGACGCAGCGAGCCCTCGGAAACCTTGTGGCAAGAGATCACGCGACCCCGGCCCGCAAGGAGGTTGAAGACTTGAAAGGGCACCCGCAACTTCGGCGTGCCTAGGCAATCTGCACTGAAGATTACTTGTCGAGTGAACCGAATCGTATTCGGCGCGATGACCGCAAAGAGGGTGCGTGCGTGAGATTAAAGTATGATACTAAATGAGAATGCTGCGAACGTGCCCTTGGAACTCTCAGCGAGCGTTCAGAAAAAAACGAGCCAGCTGTTTGCGCGCCTGGCTTGAGTCCAGATTCTCGAAAAGTCGAAAGCTCGCCCGCAACGCACCTCCCAGTCAACGCGCTCATTAGACGACGGTGTAAGGGCCGGGATAATGCAGCCGCCGCCTGCGAGTCAGCGTGAGGGAATTGAAACCGCTTTAATGATAACAATGAATCATCAGCCACTCCTTCCAGTTAATGTGTATGACTAGGTTTTAAAAGAAGCACATTAGATAGCGGCCTCACAAAGGTTAAATATAAAGGTATACATTTTATTTCTCTTCGAACGGAGATTACGGTCATCCCTAAGAAACACAATGTTAATCGCGCACACACTTTCATTTTCAGTCTGCTGGTCACGAAAATTGTGCCTGTTATACTATAAAATAATCTACTCTCTTTCATCGTACACCTTCTCATCGTTTATTTTCTCGATGCAAGGGACTAACTAATTTTCCTGAACCAAAATACCCGTAAAGAGAACCGGGCTAATCATTTTTATTTCCGTTTTTCTTGATCACTGTTCAATGCCTGCCATCGCCAACACTTACTATCGTGGTACCGACGCACGGGAAACTCACACTCTCTATTTTTCACTTTTGCGCCGAAGTATTGGGTAAAGTTCTCGGCAGAGAGTAAGAGTGTTGGCAACAACGAGGAATACGGTTATTTTGAGTGCAACCACGATGCGTATTCGTCGGGCATGTACTCGGCGATTATTGCCGAGAATGACGCCGGATATCTTTCATCTCGCGAGCAACACAACAGTGGAGGGAGTGAGCTTTCGACACACTCCGGCGATAACGCTCCAATTCTCTTGGACGCCGCTCTTTTTATCAGGCTGTCACCGCTCCAGCACACAAGACGTCTACAAACATGAAGACTGGATGCGAAAAAAAAAATTACACGAATATTCGGAAAAATTCGCGCAACTGAGACTTTCCTACAATAAATAGTAATACAGTCGACTATTGCCATTTTGACCATGGCTTTAGAAAGAATTTTTTTTCGAACTCTGCAAAACAAACAAAACAAACAAACAAACAAACAAACCAACAGACCAGCGCTCTGGCTGCGACAGCTACTCATTATCGGGACATGCAGCATAAATTCCTTATAAAGGTTTGTCAAACACATTACTACGGGCATGGTTTATTCTTTGGGTATGCAACACCTGTAGGGCTCACACACACACAGACATCAGAATATTGAGATGCAACTAGTGCTTCCGCTTTAAGTAATCGATTGAATCACATATTGATTGCTTGGAGCTTGTCTCAGCAGCGTCTGTAGCAACTCGCGATGCAGCAGCACATACGTTAGAAAAGATATATTGGCCGTGCACCCTCTCACTTCGCTGCAAATGTCGAAATAAAATAGCCTTCTGCCGCCCCGGCCACGTAAATTCTTCTCTCCTTTTTCCCGTCCACCTCTCACTCTCTGCCCCTCCCGTCTCGCTCCTCCCATGATAAGCACGGTGGAGGTTGCTCAGGTCCATTCAATTTTGCCGCGTTCTAATGCTTTCAGTCCGTCTGCTGTAACCTTTCATTGCTGTTGGACTTCTTAGAATGCCGACCCTAGGTGGCACCGCGTGTGCTTTTTGCATTTTTGGGTGATATTTTCTTCGAGGCGTAATTTTTTCCATCCAGCAGCCACGTATTTTTAATTAAAACAGCACTGCTAGTGTCAGTCCTGTGCTCATGTTTTACCTCACACTCCTAAAAAAGGTTGTAACGCAACACTAACAAGTTACTTCTCTGTATACAACAGGTACATACTTTGTAACTGGAGGTAGTAAATGCAGCATTAGTCAGCGTTACTAACTGAAGCAGGCAGTAAGTACCACTACCTGCCCTATCCTAGCGATAGCACTCTTCTGAGCTACATGCGTTAACTGGCCATGCATAACCTAGTCATAAGCACGAGCTTAATCTACAGTGTACTACTTCCTACACCCACTTAATTTCCTAACCGTGCAGTTGGTAGTGGCTTGAGCCTACGTACCGTACCGCGGGGTAGTAAGGTTCGTAAGGACTTAGTAAATACGGCGGTTACTACCATTTTATGGCCTTTTTATGAAGAGTGAAATATGCCTTTTACAAGTTTGAACATTGCCACGAGATTTAGTAGTTTAGAAAGGGTTTGCTTATCCATCTCTCCCCAAGAAAGATTAAGGTCTTTAAAAGGGCGGAAAAGACGACGATGCCACATAAAAGCACACATTACGACGCGCTCCTTTCGTCCCAACTTCCTCTGCCCTGTCCAAAGTTCCCAACTCCTGCCGTTCCAACTGGCCCAACTTTCAATCGGGCTATGCAGCATACATTCCTGCGAAGAAACCTGTGATGGAATCCTGGACTACCACGAATTTTTCTTAAACGCGACGTTTCCTGAGAAAGCTGTATAGCTTTCCTTTGTAGCCGTATATGGCTGCATGGCAGGTGGATGTCAAACTTTCCTTCGCAGAAACTTACTGCCACCTTGGGGATTTCCCCTAAATCTGGTCGATTAGCATACATTCCTGTTTTAAAGTGTTCGGTAGTCCATTGCGAGATGTGCAGAGCTCTGTGTGCATGTATGACTTTGCCAGAACAGCAGCAACTTTCGGGTATGCGCCCGAGATGAGGCCTAACGTCTCCCTTTAAAGTTTTCATACGTAAACCTGTAGCGATAGCTTGACGTACAGTGAGTACTTTTTACCAAAGGGTACCGGTTGACGACGCTAGACCTCACAGCGTTACGTTAGCCTCGTGTTTAGGCCTAACGTAATTTAACCTTTACGTTCAGCATTAAGACGTCCCCGGCTAGCATGAAAAAGTTAGGCCTTACGCGGAAACTTTGCATAACCGGTCACCCCCCCCCCCCTCCTATTGTGCGCATCAAACTTTGCAAAGGCGACTTGTAAACTGTAAAATACAGGACGCTGCCCTGAGTGAACGTTTTTGTACGTCCGTTTTTGCCGACGTGCAAAATGAAATACCGTCAAATCAGCGTGCAACAAACTCGAAAGCGCCGCGAAAAATGGTCATTATATCAGTAGTTTCTTGTATATGAACTCCCCCTTCAAAACGCGCGCAAATTAAAGAACATGCTGAACAATCCCTTCGGTGACAAGTTAAGCCTTGTCGGTTCATGAAGGGACGACCGCTGCTTGCTTACGAATGAACTAAACTGTTTCTGAGCCCTCCTCCGACTGGTCTTTCTATTTCGCTCAGCGCGAACCTCGGCTCTCGCCTCGCGCTCTGATTTTCTGTGTGGTTCTGTGGACTCCCCAGCGCTTTTTAAATGCGGAGCATTTCTTTAACTCACATCTAGCGTCCGCCGTCCGTCCGCAACAGCTCAGCGCGCAGGTGCGCCCTCTTCCCCACTCCTCCTCTCCCGAATCACGCTACCCTCCTCGCTCTCAACAACAGGTCCGCACCCCTTCCCCTACACTATAATATAAAAAAATAATACTTATCGGCGCCTGGTTTCGATCCCACGACCCCGCGGGCGGAACGCAAGGTACATGGTGCTCTTCCCACTGCGCCACAAAGCCGACACAGAATGGAAGGCTACGAACGCGCCTTATGTCCTTGACTCATTCAAACTACGTCAAGAAGCTGCTATACAACGGATTCACTACCACCAACTCCCCAAACACTAAACGTTAACGCAATACACTCACCCCCTATGCGACTCATTTACTAGAGTCCCCCTCGCGGGAAGATGGGCCCAATTTTTTTGTACCTCACGAATTCAATGAAACTGATTTAGGGCTTCCGCTTAATACTTTGCGAGGCAAACAATAGCTTTCGTGCATGTTTCTCATCGTACGGCCATGCAGCCGAGTGCCGGGCGATTGCTTGGCAGGGCGTCAACACCGTTTCCTGGAAACACGGGGGTTCTCGGTTGGAACTGCGAGTTCGCCGAGTTGTGTCGTCTGCGGCCGCCGCCGCGTCGCCTCCTGGCTGCCCTCGGCGGGAGGGCTCCGCGCCGTCTACTGGGCGCTTCGTTGTTTCCGGTCGGCTCTTTATGGCACAGAAATAAACAAAAGGGCAGGAAAAGGGCCCCAAGAGAGAAAAAGAACAGTGGCTGAGAGGTGGCGGAGGAAGAGGGCGAGGCCGAAAGCGGTGGCAATGCCTTGGGCAATAAACGACCGCTGGCTGCGCTCCAGTCCCGCCGGATCAGCTGTTGTCGGGACGGTCGGTACGCCGATGGCGCCGTGAACGAGCTCTTTTCTAACCGTTTACTGACGTTCCCGACAGGACTTCAGCCCCCCCCCCACTTGCGATTTGAAAGTCTTTCTGTTCGCTTTTGTTTTTTTTTTTTCTCGTTTAACGTACTTATTCAAATACAGCGTGGCCATAAAACAGAGCCGCCAGCGGGGGCGTATTACAGACGATGAACAGTTACGACTTTTCTTCAAGCTCTGTCTGTCTGTCTGTCTGTCTGTCTGTCTGTCTGTATGAGCGTGCTTGTACGTTATACGCGTTCGTTAACGCGCTGCAGGACGTCTTTGGTTCGCTACTGCTTCGTTCTTTCACAGAAGAATCTATGCACGATAAAAGTCGGAACAACGACATTTTACTCCCTTGCTTCTTATCTGACATTTATGGGCGTGCTATGCTATTTTCACAACAGATCACTCAAAAGTAATTCAATGTCTTGAAAGTTAACTCTCATAGCCATCGAAGGAAATTACAGCATATATCTTGTTTGCGTAATAAGCGGAAATCGGTGGATGCCCTGCGCGTTTATCGGGTGAGCAACCTCACGAGGTAGTAAGCTCATGAGGTTCACCTCAACCTCAAATTAACTGTTACCTCATAATGTGAGGTCAGGTTGAGGTGAATTTGAAGCATGTAATTTGCTGAGTGAGTGAGGTCGGGGTTTTGAAGGTGAAAAGTCATCGCCCTTTTCTTCGTGGGCATCGTCCTCACACGTTTCGTTATTAAATGCGACGTATGCCAGCTCCAAGGAAGAACTAACCCGCACTGAAATTAGTGCGTACCTACGAACGGACGTCACGGCATCGGCATGGTCATCAACGTCACCACCAAAATCCAAGGGAAGAGCCTGCAGATGTTCTTCTCACATAATAATATGAATAAGCCATGACCTGTCATCGTGGTCTGTACCCGTCCTTACTTCAACTCGTACTACGAAGGGACGAATATTGGGTGGAGGTAGACTGGGGAGGGCTTCGCCCTCGAGTTTACCTTAATGGACTGTTTATGATGATGATGAAGACGACGCAAAATTTTATTTTGAGGGACGAAGAAGCCTGCGCTCGTTTTTCCCCATTCAAGAAAATAGGCAGGACATTAAGAGAAAAGGAAATAAAAACTGAAAAAAAAAAACACTTTAAACCTAAGGAAACTAAAACATATGTATGCAGTGGGTGGGCTCTAAATACTCTTCAAATATTTTCTTTAATTCTTTTCACTTTTGCTCTATAAAATTTGTCGCGGGGTGACCTCACGTCTGAGACGCGCAAGCTTGGTGCATTGCGCTAGTGAGAGAAAAATAATTATCAGCAGTGTTTTGTTGGGATACAATCAATGGCCTCGTTTTTCCGTACTCCTTGCGCAACAACGAATACGGAAATCTTTTTTAAGAGGAGTGTTCTGGACTCCCCCCCCCCCCCCCCCCCCCTCCGCCTGTCTACGTCATGCCACATGGTCGTTGAGGAACGCTTCGAATTGCGTTAGCGGAATCAATTTCCATATTTTATTGATTTCGATAGTATATTTGTTGATTTTCTTGCTTAGTATAGTTATGGCTGTGGTTATCCCGCTGTCACTCCATGAATGAGAGGACCTTTTCATCTAGCGGCCGTGCTCCTGCGATACTAGAGTGCGTTACTGATGGATGCTTTAATAGCCATGAGCCAATCCCCTGAGGGGTGTAGGGGAGTGAGTATGCCACCGTGGCAACTAACTTTGAGTTGGTAAGCTGTGCGTTACAGTATGGTGGATGCTGTATTGACAATAGAGAGGGCATATTGTTCGTACTACTTTTAGCCCTTCCTTTGAATAACCTGAACCAGGAAGCTAGCATCCACATGTTTATATGATCAGCCGTAAGCACTGGATGGCCTGAAAGAATCATACTGACAGTGTATGGGGCACGCTACAAATCAAAGGCTAGGTTTAAGGTTAAATTGGCATGGAGGCTGTAGAGTGTTTACGTGCAAGAAAGCGAAACCATCGTAGTCCCGTGATTGAAATATTTTTCACTTTTATTTTGAGAATTACCACCGGCACAACTATCCTCGCCTGCGCTTTTGCGAGTATTCTTCATGTTCTAACGGGACCAGATCGCAAGTGTCATATGTAATGCTGTGGAGACGAAACCAGCTGTACGTGCAAAGCCAATCTAACCGGACTATATGTGTTTAACAAGACGACTTGCCGAGGAGTGCGGCAGCCGAACAGCGGTCTTGCTTTCAGCATGCCAGCTTTTCGGAGTGCACTACATGCGCTTCACGCTTTTTGGCGCGCGCACCCGGCATCACGTAGCAATGGAGCCCCGTGCTTCTTTCCTTCTTCTTTTGTTGAGAACAGTGCATCATGCTTGACACGGCATTTTAAAATCATTTTTCAGTCACAGGCAAACATATAACATTGGCCGGAGATAGATACTAGAGATAAAACACAGACGAAATTGCACTTCCACTTCAAGGTAGAAAAGCGAAAATCAGCAGTACTGCAGGCCGAATTTTTGTGCCATGGAGAGGATTCTGACCATGGAGAGTATTCTGACCACGGAGAGGATTCAGACCATGGAGAGGATTGCGAGCATTATGCCTGGGGATTTTTTTAATTTTAAAATGACAAACAGAAGACACGAAACTTTGCAAAATTGAAAAAAGAGGGGACAGAGGGATCCGGTAGTGTAAGAAAGGGGCTCTCGATGAGAGACTGGTATTTGCATTTTACGTTAACAGCACAAGGCAATGCGCCTTTATAAGGAATACAAAACAATGCAAGTTTTTCGCTATTACATATGAACGTAACACGTTCCTTTTTCCCAGCGGTGACTCCCAATGCCGCAGCTATTGCTGCGGGTTCCCTAAATTGTAAAAAAATTTTTTCCTATCACTGATTTTTAAAATAAAAAGTGGTGGTTCTGCTACTCTGCAGGTAAAACGAACTATTGTACAAGAACATTAGCCAAACTTACAAAAATCTCAGGAACAAGACTTGTTATCCTGCTAGAAATACAGAGAACTAATGAAACAACCTTCGCTGGTGATGCAAGACTTTTCAGTGGCTTGAAATAACAGATAAGTACGCATTCCGTTTGCTCTATGCTGTTGCGAGGATAGCTTGCTGAAAGCCGGCGAAGCTCCATAACTACACCGGCACAAGAGTGGGAAGAGGACTGCAACCTGTAGCGACCCCAAACGAGACAGTGCAGAAAACTCGGGTCCGCAACAAAACTCGCAGTGACATGTATCCTCTCTCAACTGCGACTCTCAAATGCGCCTTTGAAAAGCCTGGTGGAGAGTTCATTATTTGTACTCATCATGACCTTCTGGGCGGCCCTTGAAGTCCGGAAAACCAAGCATGGACACACCATGCTGTCGAAGCAGCTGTCAAGAACGCTGCGCTGACGAGAAGGTGTGATCCCACTCGAGAAACACCCCCCCCCCCCCCCCCGAAAAAAAAATTCAAAGACATTAACCTGCCTCTGGGGATACACGTTTAGGCGGACCCAATTACCATCACCAAGGGGTTTCATCTTCATTGACGGAATGAACAACAGAACAAGTTTTCCTGGTCTTCGCCAGTGCGCTTTGGAGCCTTGGAACCTCGTAAAAATACAAGACAATCCTCTGCCAAGGACTGCTCGATGTACTTGTTTTTGGGCTGCGTGAGGAGGCGTTTATTCAGCCTTACCGGAAGCCCGAAGTTTGACTTTTCAGACGACGTGCAGTTTGGCGCAGAGTTTGGAGCGTACCCTGAAGGACGACACAAGGGAAACGGCTAAATTCTAAGTGTTCAGCCACCAAAGCCTTCTTTCGAGGTCCACGTATTATAATCAGAAGACAGCTACAACCAATCTGATGTGCATAACGCGCGCTAATTTTTGGCGAGGGGAACAATGGCAAAGTATAACATCAACCTATCCGAATATTTTACGGAATAAAGCAACTCTCAAAATACTTGCATAGGATACCATCCACCCCACCAACTTTTAGAAGGGCTCTCTCAGCCATGTCGGGCTCCAACCGAGATATCTGCGCCAGCTGCTGCTGGGATACCAGTGTGAACGGTTTGTTTATTGGCATACTACTACAATCTAATATACAAAAATAAGGTGAGCAGGCCAATGACGACACACGGTGTAGATAACCCTTGAGACGGTGGGGCGGAGCGACTGTGTTTGTCTCTGAAGAGCCGGTGAAAGGCTCAGAAAAAAACCCAAGAAAGAAATTAGTCCACAAACAATTGGGCGGTGCTGAATTCAGTAATCATTTTGTATTTTTGTTGGCCGTGAACTACTTTTGGCGCTTGTAAAACTGGTGCTCACCAGTGTCTGCTTCCGGTGTTGATGTATGATGCAGAAATATAGGGTTGAATTAGAAATCTTGAAGGAAGTTTTGACGAGCCCAACGAGCAACGAAAAAATATTCAAAGGGTAAAGTTTTGAGGCAAGACGGTGTAGATTAGCGAGCAGCATTGGGGAAAGTAAACCATCTTTAAATAAAGTAAACTAGGTGAAACTCGGCAAGTACTAAATTCGGATGATGCACAACAGGCAGATCCGACAACCAAATAGCTTGAGACGATATTTCTGGATGGTGAGGTGAACCAAATAACTCCTGGGGCAAAGAATGAATTCGGCATACCCAGGACAGGAGTGGCTGAAAATGTTTAAGAGGACCTTTTTAACACGAAAGTGTTCTATGCCGGGGTCCACCAAAATATGACTGGCGTCACATCCGCCACGGAAACGGCATCGCCAGAAAAAACGGTGTTGCGGCAGGCATACAGTTTCTCAATATTACCTAGTGAGAAACTCTATGGCGGCAGGATTCGAGCCGGGTACTCCGTCGCCGCAAAGGGAGGTGCCAGACGGTTTACTGACTCCGCTACGAGTTGAAGCGCTGACAGCCGTATGAACGCGCCATAAATCTTTATTATAACCGCCTCTATTTGGATGGTGCTGCCGTCTAAGAGGGGTGAAGCGAAGTAGTGCATCACGATGCTAATAAGCGCCGACAGTTGGCGCCAACTGAGCTCGTCGCAACGCAACCGTCTGCCGTACACTCCACGGAGCGGGGATGCAGTGGTCCCATATTTGCGAAAGCGACGCGCCAGCACGTTGTCGCTCGGCAAGCATACGCACAAGACAGCCCCGCAAATCATGCTCTTTCGCTGCAGCGGACACAGAGTTCACCGAACGATTCGCTGGCAACCCGTTCGGTTTCGTTCGCATGGTTTGCGAGCGCGTGTGGTTTCATTCGCGTCTACGTAGTGCTCCGGCGCGTGCAATCCAGTGTCTAACGTTGATAAGCCTGACGGTGCCATATCGTCAAAATATAAATAGCGATGTGCAAGTTCATATCGATGCACAATGAACATTCAACTGATCCTGTGAAGGCACATCTAACTTTCGTGTTTTGCCGATTTCTATGAAAGAGGGATCAACCACATTTCTTGTCTTTGCACACAACTAGGTTGAAGATTATTACGATGGTCCAGAGCACAGTGATTTATTGATCGCACGATGCGAGTACCAACCAGTGTAAAGTTTTTACGGGATACAAGAATACTCGGCCTCCCTCCGTATCTTCTCTGTAAGCCCCTGTAACTTTTTCGCTGGGTAATACCAGTATTATCGATTCTTTTTTTTGCTGGTTTTTAGAAGTTTTCATGTAGCCATGTGTCGCTTCCAATACAGTTAAGAAGCGCGGCCTCTTTTGTTTCGTAGTGTCCTGCCACCATCTAAGCTCGGGTAAAAGAATATTCATGGGTATATACTTGTGCTTTTGACGCCTGAGTAGAAGCTGTTGAAATGTGAAGTGATATGAGGCGGTGGCAAGGTTCTCTAGAACAAAATAATGCAGTCAATATCGAACTAGTGTGCGTACATATTGTAAGTTTGTGCTAAGCTCAATAAACACGCATTTCCTAAAAAAGGACTCCAAATGACGGTGCACTCATGCAAACGCATCCCAAAGCAGTCCAACTATGCGGTCACATTAGAAACTATCAGTGAAATTTCATGCTCACCCCGTGTGCGTAACTGCCTCCTTCCTTGCTTCCTCGAAACCCCACCTCCACATGGCATTCGACTTGCCCGTGCTTGTGGTGAGTGTTCCACCACACTTGTGAGTGTAAATCTACACTCATCTTTGGTGTACAAAGCCACTGAACTATATGGGGTCGTTGTTTAAAAAAAAAACACCCCAAATATTGCATATTTGCCTCGAGGCTTTGAGGCCTAACTCTACCAGTCTTTTCTCGTGGTGTAACAGCGCGAATTGTCACGTCACAGCGGTCGTGTCACGCTACAGCTGCGGTGTTGTTGCTTTCTTTTGATCCCGTAAAGTTCGTGAATTTCTGTTGTTATGAATCTATACTAACTGGCCTATTTCGTGACTCTTGTATCTCTCTATTAAACTACCACAGGATTGTGTACGAGAACCTTCAAATTCAATGGGCCTCTGGTGAGGGTAATGCGTGCTGCGCCGCTTGTTCGTGCAAAGCTAGAGCACGCCAAAAAACAAAATAAGCAGCCGTGTGCACGAAAAACCGCTCAGAAATCCGTAAATATAACTTTTTTTCAAGGAATTTACGGTTCAGGAGCATTTTCCCATAGCTGCTTTATCGGAGGAAGTCCATCATGGAATGATCCGAAATTCGGACATGATGCATGTTTGTTTAGAGAAGGAGGAGCAGAAATGTTGAGAGTGACTTATGACAATTACCTTTTATTAGCATATACATGTCCAAAATTAGAAATAGAGAAAAATAGCTCGGTAAATGAAGAGAAAAAAAGGCAACAGTAAAGAGCGTTATGGCAAGCATAGAAGAATACGTTATCTATTTTAAAGCGACGCTTTAGTTCCCTCAGTGACACTTCCAGATGAAACAGGCTGCTTCCCCCTTCTGCACTCTTTGTGGCGTGCGCGAGGACTTGAACCACGTGTTATGTGAATGTACGCGGTATAGAGCAGCTAGAACGTCCCTTTTAGTGTCCTTGGGCCTTCCGCTTTCTAGCGGACTAACCAGGTGACCTGTTAGGCCCTTGGTCTAACTTTAAACGAGGATCCCGAGTGACAAAAGCTCTATTGTCTTTTCTGCGAAGCAAATGACTGGATCAGACTCTCTGAACAGAACTCTATTAATTAGCGCATCATCGTCATCATAGTTATGTAATCATCACTTCATCGATTTCTTTTTTTTTCATACATCTGCTGTAGCACCAAGAAACCTTGACGCCTGAAGAAAAAAATGTGGTTAGAGAAGTGCCGGGAAGTGAATCCGGGACTTTTACGCCGTGAAACCGGAAACTTAACCACTGAGCCACCCCAAGGCCAGAAGGGAAGGGACTGCAACGGCGGAGGACAATAACATGTGCAGCCAATTGAAAAAAAAAAAAAAAACGGTCCCCATGGATGGAGTCGAAACTGGGTCCCTTGTGTTGTGAAACTGGCGTGCAACCAATTGAGCTATGATCATTCTTTCTTTCATGATATTTAATTCAAATATACAGAATCAGATATACAAGAACTCTTTACAAATATTGATGATGATGATTATGATTATGATGATGATGATTGTAGTGTTTAACGCACCGACGCAACGCAGGCAATGAGGAGTGCCATAGTGAAAGGCTCTGGATTAATTTTGAACACCTGGGGATCTTTAACGTGCGCCGAAATCTCGTACACACGGGCGTTTTTGCTTTTCGCCTCCACCAGAAAAGCGTCCGCTGCGGCCGGGAATTGAGCCCGCGACCTCGTGCTCAGCAGCACAACGCCTTAGCCACTGAGCCACCGCGGCGGGTCTCTTTACAAATATTGGCGCTTAATATACAGGGTGCTACCATTGCATTTCGGGCGCAGAGCATTTCCTTTGGGTTCGTAGTGCGGGCGTTGGCTGTGGATTTCTACGCGGCCCGCGGGTTCAAGCGTGTGCTTGCGCGATTCATTTTGGGAGAGATTTGAAATCCTGCGCACGAAGCAATCCGGGCCTGCCAGTCACGGAGAACTTTCGCCGGCAAGTTCGGAAACAAAGCCGCGTCTCCGATGAAGGGAGAGGAGCGGCCAGCTCTGCTGTTTCTCCAGCCTGGCACCACTAGTGCAGGCTGCGCCATTTTTTTTTATACCGTGTTTTATTAGCTCGGTTAAGTGCATGCAAGTCAGAACTGTTCTGTGGACCAGACCACAAGGTAATGTTTAGGTCTATTCTGTGGACAGTACCACAAAATAGCTGAGCCTCATTCATCTAAATGACCTAAAGTATACCAGTTCACACTTATATTTACGGAAGTAGTATGGTATCGGTTGGGTGGATTTAGACTCGGGGCGCGGCCACACGTCTAGTTAACGTTTTGCGTCGTACCGGAAGTGGGGGGCTTGTGCCTATATTGGAACGGAGTATCGTTTCCGAGGGATATAAGTCTCAGGTGTAATCTTAGCGTCGAAATGCTTGCGGTGGTGACCATTGTCTTGGCATTGCCGCCATCATGGACCTCTCATGTTTGCATCGTTTTCTTCAGTGTTTTTTTTGTTTTCTTTTTGTAGCGTGAGCTACACTGGCCGAGGTTGAGGAGTTTCGCGTGGTTTCTGGAGAGCCGTGCTCCGCATGCGCGAGGAGCGGTGACGTCACACGGCGCATAGAACGTTGCTCGCTGCCCGGCGTCTCTAACGCACCCCACGCGCCCAGCGTCTTCGCCGACCTCCGTTCCGCACGGAGCGGCCCGGTCCTCTTGATGACCATGCGAGGGGTGGCCGTGTGTGGATCCGATGGCTCGTGCGTCGCAGCAACACCGGCGTGCGGCTGGTGAACCAGCTTAGCTCTGGGGCGATTGGTGACGCTGCACCGGAGCCGCTTGATAAATATACATGTATCACATAATGCGTACACCGTGTGTGTCATTGAAGCAGCAGTAACCATGATAATCAAGCTAATCCTAGACTACCAGGAAAGCTAAAAACAACCAGCTGAACCTTAGCTCTCGCTATGTGTATACTGGCATAGCCGAGCTAAGCCACTGCTAATTTTTTCCCCCATCGTAATGTCTGCATATTTGCTGTAAAGTAAACTTGCTTTCCTGCTTCCGTTTTGGACATGCTCATACTACCTCTGTAGGTCTCAATACAGCGAGATCACGGCGTTTCAAGAATCGATGGTTTTGAAGTGAACGCCCGGGTTGCAGCCCCAGCAAATCCAAAATTTTCAAGTAAACTCCCCTGTTACCTCCATTCTGCGCAATGTTTTGTTATATAAAAGTAGGTTTGGTACCATTTAGGTCAGTGTATCGGTTGAGTGTGGCATTTCAACGCGTTTAATTAACGCTTTGCATCGCACTGCAAGTGCTACTATGTACACATTTTCGAATGAATTATCACATGTGTCTAACACACAATTCTAAATCGATGGAAACAACGCATCCACCAGGTCCACCTTTGATTGTCGATGGGGTAGGGTGTGTGGACTGCACTCACATTCTGTAGACCAGGCGTAGAAATTCCATGCTGACCGAATTTCGTCGTCCTTGCTATTATCGTCTTTGTACTGTCGGTCGGCGAATTCTAGTAGCCTTTTTTTGGTCATGTCGACGCCGGGCCTCTCCATTTTCGCGTGATGAGTATTTTAAAACAATCTTCCCAAGATTGAGGTTCTGCTGGCCCTCTAGTGCATAGTGGAACATGTCCATATGAGTAAATACGGCGGCCATGCTGAGATTTTAGTGCCAACTTAGAATGGGCGGCATACAGTGAAGGTACATTAGGATGCAGTGGCATTTTTATTAGAAACAGGAATTTTCACACAAGGCGTTCTTTGTTAAAAAGGGTCTATTATAACACATTCCGCATTTTATACGGGAAGATGTGCTCTATAAATACAAAATACATCATTTTCGCACCTTGTGCGTATTTTCAGTGACCTGCGAATTGGTACAGGCCTTGGGTGGTGTTAAGTGGCCTTGGGATATTTAAAACATATTCTCCAGTTGTGTTCATCGAGAGAAGGATGCTGGCGATCACAAATGTCTTGACAAACGCGCCGGTCAAGATCTGAAGTGGAGAGAACAACAGAGATGATGAGCCCCAGTGCTCCAAATAGACAGGTCAAGCACTCCACGACATCAACAAGAAAAAAAACTTAGGTATACGTACCATAAATCGCAGAAGCATTCTAATTTTTTCGAAAAGCCTAAGTCATCTGACCAGACGTCAGAGTGCACAGAAAACTTAGCAGCCCGGTTTTCTAACGTCCAATTGGGCATTGAAGATATAAGACCCGGATAAAGTGCAGTCCAGTCATGAAAAAGCTATCCACTTCTTAGAAACAAAAGTGCAAATAAGGCTGGTTGATTCCAAATTTTATACAAGGACGTAGGCAAGATAGTCATGCTAGTAGCGGACACGCGTGCCGGTGCGGATTGTTTCCTGTGATTGAACGAGTGGAAACCTTAATGTTGCACTTTCTGTTTCCCAGGTTGTTCCCATTGCAGCTACAGGAGTAACTTCTTCCTCTAGATTCCACACCACGAGTAGAGAGGAACATTGGCTAAAGCCGAAACGCGCTCACATTGTGTTTTCGGTACGGAAGATCACTGCGCACATACTGAACACCTTGTAAGAATTCACCGGCAACACGGTGCAGTAAGAACGTTCAACCCCCAGATTGAACTAATAAGTCGCAGGGGATGGCGTAAATGCCAAATTAGATACGACACTAACGCAAATATCCAACTCTACTACTTCTGGACTCCAAGGGAACTTTCACGAAGTAGCCAAACAATTAGCACTCGATTGGCTACACGGAAACCTGCTGCTGCCATTTTAAAGTTCAAACGGAGCTGTTACAGGCTCTTCACTACTGCCCCTTATGATTTTTTTCACGTAACCCTTTCAGAATAGCAACTACTGTTCCGTCACTAGTATATTAGCTGTTAAGAAAGCTTGCTTCACAAGTAATTCGGTTTTTGAACTCGCTCCTCTTTGCTGTGCCTTGCTGTTTCATTTGGACTCCTGGCCAATTCAGGGAGGTTAATTTTGCAACCTGAGGCCAGAAATATTTTTCTTCAAAGCCCGCAGATATTCTCTGCCACAATCTTGAATTCTTTTGACGTATTCCCAGCCTGCAACTGCGCGCTTTTGTGCCTGAAGGCAACAAATATAATCTTAATTAACATGGCACGGCCATTCTTGAATTGGTCTCTCATTGATGATGGTGTTCAGCCCAAACTTATACACAGTGAGTACTTCAGGCATGCAACGATGATCATCTGCATGTACTTGCACGTAGGCAGTCATTACTTCTTCAAGTAACTCTTTTTCAGTGTCATTCCTCTATCAAACAGGCGATAAAGCGGGGAGAGTGTATATTGAAATAAAGTCGTCACGATAATGGCGGCTTTTAAAGTTCTACTGGCCGCGCTTCTCGTGAAGGTTACTAAACACAGAATATAAGAGGCACACGTCACAGTTTTGTCCTGTGGCGTATATCCGTTTGTGTGGCCCTGGGAACAAGAACGCGGCTGTTACCGGGCGAGGGCGATTGTTCCTGCATGATTAAGAGAGCAACACTTAAAAAGGTTTCTATTTTTAACTAAAGCAGTTGATCAATGAAAACTTAAGTATATTTTTGTGTCTTTCAGGGGTACTAGGCACTGCAAACGAACTTCAACCAAACAACAGCGCCTACTATTCATTTGCACCAGCGGCGTTATGATGGCATAAGGCAATTTTATAAGAAAGGAGAAATAGACCGCTTCGACCCAAAGCAGCAGGCTTCCATGGCGCTTTAGGTGTAATAAAAAAATCCTAAATCCTCAATACCAGCGCAAACAATTCTCGTAATTCTTGACCAGAAACTGGATCGGATAGAGCCATACTGTTGAACCGTTTTGAGAAAAACAGAAGCATCGTAATAATTTTTTATTTTATTTTACCGTTAAGTGCAGGGGCTAAACGACTTGCGCTGTTGCAACTTTCTGAATGGCGGTGGTGGGCGTAATTTCCAAGCCGTGATTTTTTTTTTCTAGAGCCATAGTACTTCCTAGTTTTGTAAGTAACTGTGGCATGTTTCTTACTGCGTACAATACTTGTCTGTTTATTTGCCATTTGCTTTTTAAATGTCAGCTGGCATCCTTAGCGTGCGAATTTGGAATTTGTTTTTTGAAGCGTCGTGATACCGAATGCAGTCACTGTGTCATCAGGCATCTGTACACTGGCACGCTGTTGAGAACTCTGCTTCGCTTTCTTGTTCTAGTGCACCAAACTTTTTTGCGCATTCGTTGGTTTTTCGGGAAAGGAATGTGTTACCAGCGGTGTTAATATATTGTAACAAGCGAAGTGTTGACCTTCGCTTCACTCACCAGCTGCTTTCGCGTCACTGGCACCGCCTCATGCAGCATCACCAGGGGTAGGGAGACCGGCATAATGGTGTTGAGAGAGGCTCCAACCGCCACAGGAAGGCAGTAGTATAGCGCCCCGTGTTCCGTCCCGATCGACTGCAATCCGCACGCGAATGAGCGACTTATGTAAATATTATCCTAAATAATTCTAATTATCCTAATAATATTCTATATTATCCTATAATTAGCCAAATATTATCCTAATATTATTCCAAATATTGACGAAACGAATCAATACGTAAACTGCTTATGTATGGAAATATCAGCTTTGCCTAGGGCATACCAGCTTTTTTCTGTTTAATATAATTGTTAGGTAAGTTCGATTACGTATACACAGGTTAATGCGAGGCACCATCAGTAACTTGCAATATGCGCTTTGCGGGCAGTTTACGTGTACCGCTGGAGCCAAATATTGCGCATCGTGAAATGAGTGTTGATTACCCATTGTACGTATACATCATGTGAACAGATTGTTCCTTCTATCGTTTGCTGTATCAACTCAGTGTACTCGTGGATTTAGCTCACTCTAGGAACGTCCCTGGTAGAGCACACATTGTATGCTTGTCTACGCGTTTCTCTTTGGGGCCAATGCCATCCCAAGCTCTGTAAAGACAAAGATGCGACGCAGATATATTGTGCTGATAAAAGCAGCCGGGGGAATCCCAGCAGGAAGCCGCGGGGGAAGCCCATGAGAAAAACGACACTACGCGCGGCTCTTTTAAACACCCTGGGAATGGATCCCGGCGGGATAGCGTTGGTACAGGGTGTGTCTAGGTGCCTGACCGAATTTTTTGTTATTCCTACAACGAGCATTCAATAGTATATACTAATGGAGCGGACGAACAGAGTCGTCCGCCAAAACTAACATGAATGTTTCATAAATAATGTTTCATGAGCACAGAAAAAAGGTTCTAGCGGTGTAAGGACAGGGCAAACGTGGCCCACACGCTGTGGGCCTGTCCATAGGCGACAACATTATGTCGCAACATCGCTAGTGTAGAGCAATGGGGGACCGTACTGCTCAGCTCCAACCCAGCGGATCAAGTCTTGGCCATTCAGCTGGCCGAAGACGCAGCTAGAGCCCAAGGGGTCTGGCCGACGTCTAGGATTACTGGCTGTAATGATATAGAGTTTTTTCCCTCTCTCCCCAGATTAGCGGCTCTACAATTGTTCTACGTCATTCCGGAAGTTTTAGGAAAATTCAAGCTTAGAAGCGAACTGTTAAGTACGTACATCGCAGTTAGGATAGAGTCAAGCAGGAGTAAGGACCTATAGAAATTTTAAACCACCTGCGATCTCTAACGGTCATCGGAATTTTTACCCACCCGGGTTTCTTTTGAAGGGAAAGCCTTAAGTGCCTCACTTTGCGAAATAGCGCCGTCGCTGTTGCAGTTGTCCGGTCAACAAAATGGCCGCCGCCCTTAAGAGTAAACGAAAAATAAAGCAGTTTCACTCAACGTGAAATCTGTCGGAAGTGTGAAGCAGTTTTTCGTCACTGTTTTCCTTGCGTTAATCTTGCGTTGCTTTTTGGCAAACAACGCCAAGCTGAGCGATTCGGTAATGATTCATTGTGAAAAAACTTTGCAAAAACACTAATTTTTGATAAAGAAACGGACGACACAGGCGCAGACTATCAAGTACACTTTTATTGACAAATAACCAACACAGAAAACACACTAACGCAAACGCGACAAAACTCAAAAGAAAAACGAAAACATTCATCACTCTCTACCCTGATCATCATTGCGTGCCCGACCACGAAAAGGCAAAATATCTTCTTTCGCTCTCTGTGAGCGCCACTGACGGCAGGATCACGCAAGCATCATCGCCCCTATCACCTCTGGAAATAAACTCGCTATATATAAAGTCAGCGCATCTCTGTTCCAGTACAGACATGCTGTATCACTGAGCTTCTGACAACAGTCATTACAAGCGAGGAAATATTTTATGAGGTTTGAAGGCGGTCGATTTTTAACCGCAGACGTAATCTTCTAACTTAATCTTCAAACCCTGCTGGTTTGTCCGACGTAGAACCTCTCGCACGACAGGAGTGCACTATATACTACACCCGTAACACATTCCATGGCTTTTTGTTAAAGTAATACAACACCATCTAATATCACGCAGAAGGCGGGCGGGAGGGTGAGTGTGTGGTATTAGACAGAAAGAAGCCAGTTGAATGTGTTACGGGGGTAGTATATAGTGTATGTGTCGCATGCGGGAGGTCCTACGTTGGGCCAACCGTCAAGTGTTTGCACATTAAGTTGAGGGAACACATGACAACGGTTAAAATGGACCGTATTCAAGCCTCGGCGAGCCGTGCCGCATGGTGTGTCCGAGGTTTTGGGATACACCATTCCAGAACTGGGACAGAAATACGCAGACTCGAAAGGTAATGGAGGCAGTTTCAAAGGCGATAGGAGCGATGACGCTTGACTGAGCCAGCCATCGGTGGTTCGCACAGAGAACGCAAAAATATTTTTTGCCGCTTCGTGGTCGCACACGCAGTGGTGGTTGGGCGACAGAGTGATGAATGTTCACGTTTTCTTTCCGTGTATTTTTCGCATTTGTGATACTGGTTTTCTGTCTTTGATTTTTGTCACGCTCTGTATATATATTATTTCGTTTCAATAAACATGTAGTTGATTATCTGCGCCCGTGTCAAGCATTTCTTTATTGGAAGTGTGTGTGCTGGTATGGCGCAGTTTTTTGCAACACTGCCGGTGTATCACTGCCTGATACAGGCGGCGTTGCCTGATACAGGCGGCTCTGGTGCCCTCCTTGGACTCAGTATCAACGTGACGTTGATCAAGTGGTCAAGACGGGTGCCGCAGCCCATGAAAAGGTCTATGTAGCGACACTGGACTTAGTTTTTATTAATTCGGGGTAGTTATTGCGTATTTCACGATGTTTTTCTTATTTTAGAGTATACTTAGTTGCGGCCCAGCCACAGCAGCGTCCGTGGCAACGCCGTGTCGTAAAGATCACTCCCAACACTTTGCCTATGATTAACGTGTGCCTCAAGGCCGCAGTGGGTAGACATTAGTAGAAGTCGAATTTTTAGCCATTAAAAAAGCGCGTTATGGGTGCCAAAAATACAGGCAAAACAATGTTTCACCATAAATGTTTACAATAATTCTAATAATTCCAAACAAAGACCTGCGTGACCTTTATCTACCACAGGAAAACCGAAAATGTTATTGGTTATAATGGTGCAAAGGCTCCAGCAGTTCCGGTACATAAAACTGCTGGACTAACAGGGCTACACTGTCGTAATTCAACAAGCAAACTGCTCACATTTATGTTCAACGCCCACTGTCGCTTGCCCGAGTGTCGCATATAGTGAAACAGGCATGAAAAAGGATATTTGAGAATTGGGAGTTGTGGTTAACAAATCGCTACGTCATGTCTGCCTCACGCAATTTAATTACAGCACAACAAAAATAGAGACAAATAATAACCGCGAGAGAGTGGCCAATTTACTACGAAATTAACATGCTCTTACATGAGGACGTCCTCTTAGGTACAACTCCAAAGCAATTTTCCCGATAAAGATATTTGACTGTTCAGGCAAGACATCCAGAAGCTGCCAAATACATTGCTACAGATTTGAATAGACAATTTTTCAAAGGGTGTGTAGCAGCTGAAAAAGTTTTTTAATTGGAAAGCGTGCTTTAAAGCCCGTCCGAGGAATCTGAATTCTCTGGACCCGCCGGAGCATGACCACGCACGCTCTCGCCAACTCAGCCGCTCACCCGAAGCAAGTGGTGTACCCACTCCCGTTTCTGCAGCTCTCACTGGAGGACACCCTACTCACCAAGAAAGATATTCTTTGACGCTCCACGCGTGCTCTTTTCCCTGCGCATGGCTCTGACCTTCCTGGCCGCTTAACCCACCGTGAAGAGGTCGCGCTTCGGAGAATCCGCCTGCGGGTCGCACTGACGCCTTCTGTGCGAGCACCTTGGACTTCTAGTCTTGCGGATCCCTCCCCGACCTGCCCTACTGCCTTTCCCCTGTTGCTGAGGCGACATTGCTACACATGCTAGGGAAGTGTCCAGGGCTTCAACCAGCCCGAGCTCGACACATGGGGCCCACAGGACATCGCCCAGGCCGCCCTCCCGATATTCATCGGTGGACGCACGGCCCACTTTACAAAAACTGTTGGAATTCATTGACGAAACTGGATCCATAGTTTCCTGTAGTGCGCCTGCATCACATTGTGCGTGCTGTGCGTGTGTGCGTGCGTGTGCGTGTGCGTGCTGTGTGTGTGTGTGTGCTGTGCTGTGCTGTGCGTGCGTGTGTGTGTGTGTGCGTGCTGCTGCGTTGCGTGCGTGTCGTGGTCGTGTGTGTGGTGCGTGTGTGTGTGTGGTGTGTGTGCGTGCGTGGTGTGTGTCGTGTGCTGTGTGCTGTGTGCTGTGCTGTGCGTGCGTGCGTGGGCTGCTGTGTGTCCTGTTGTGTCGCATCCTCTGTGTCGACGTGTTTTGTCCATCGTTTTCTTCTTACCTATACCCTGTGGCAAAATGGCGCAATACAAAAGACGCATGGGCATACAGCTGCGCCGTGATGCTTCGCCGTTGGCTCCTCAATATTGGAATTATCTGCTAATAAAGGCGTGTGCGATGCTGAAACGTTGCGTTGAATTTGAGTCGGATTTGAGTATCCTTCTAGAAACGAGGTTGTGACTGCACAAGTTTGAAGACATCTGTTAGAGCACGTTAAATGTAGTTCAAGAATCACTGAATATTCATTGGATCAATAGTAAAGTACCACCATCTCCGTATTTCTGTACTAACAATTGTGCCTCGTGTTCTTGAGAATGAGCCGTTGTTTTCCAGGCGTTTGTTAAACTAGACCATTAGGTTGAACTCTAAGGGTTCCTAACAGTCAATGCTGCCGAGTATCATAAGTAACAATTTCACGCTGCATGCGAAAGCTTAGTAACAATTATGGGGCTGGGCGCCAGTATCATAAGTGACAATTTAATGCGAAAGCGAAACTTGAGGGGCTGCCGAGTATCATAAGTAGCAATTTATTTCGAAAGCGAAACTTGATGGTAAATGGAGTTTATACAGGCCCAGATTCTGGCGAATCGCCAAAGTACACGTTTATAGGCATTAATAAACACCATTAAAGTACGTTTTAACTTCTAATTCATCCTCATATACTAAATTGGGGCCATAGGAGCACAAGGAACAGAATAGGCATTTCCCTAAAACCAGCCTCTAGATAGTAGCTTCGTAACGTGGGGGACCCAGGTTCAAACCCGGAAAAGAGGAGCGGTTTTCTTTTCGAAGGCTCTGTTTGGGTGCGT
Organism: Haemaphysalis longicornis; assembly: GCA_013339765.2. Taxonomy (NCBI): domain Eukaryota; kingdom Metazoa; phylum Arthropoda; class Arachnida; order Ixodida; family Ixodidae; genus Haemaphysalis; species Haemaphysalis longicornis. Next base: position 79,497,142 of record CM023452.1, on the reverse strand, counting down.
ACCAACGTGACCCGACGAGCTACGACGACGAGCCGGTCCCCTTAAGTGTTACGCCCTAACATGAATGTGTGATGTGATGGAGGTTGAAGCGCGGTCTGCACAGCCGGTTTCCAGAGCTCTACGAACTTCGCAATGAGCAAACGCTCCTGGCGTAGAGCGGAGGTATTTGTGGTTGTTGGTTGCTTTGTAGCACACATTTGTAGATTCGCCCGGAATCTAGAGCTTTGAGGGGCAATGTACACACTTTAAAAAAAGACCAAAGCTGCTAAATGGAAACGTAAAAGCTATAAAACAGTTTCTGCAGGGTTATACCTGAACACGATGGCACGTGAGTAGAAGTGGTGCATTTCAGCAACGCAGAACGTTGACTCTAGGTTAGCTGTGGCGTGTGCCAGTCAGCTTACTGACATAATTCGCGACGTAAGACAAAGAAACGAAAGCGGAGAAGAGACGCGTACGCAGTGTAGAAGAAAAGAAGCAGGTTTAATTCGCTCCAAAGGACAAAGAAACTGATGCAAAAAAAGAGATACGATGAGGATTTAAGAGAGAACAAGATGGTAATAAGTATCGCTCAGCTCTCGCCTTCAAAGTGCGTCGATATACGTAAGTACGTTGAAATTTTTTTTACTGTTTGTCAGGTGAATAGCTTCTGCGGGAATAAATTTTAGCTGTTTCCTAATGCTCAAATAAGCAGAATTCCGAGCGCTGTCCACGACGACCAATGAGGATGACTACCGCTTGAAGAAAAAACTACGGCCCTTCCTTCCTTGAAATCTTCTGCCAAGGTTTTAAGCGAGTTAAATAAAATCAGGTTCTCTTCAGTTCAGTTAGGTTATATTGGGTGTACATTGGGTAAAAACAAGCGGTTTATGAGATATCTGTTGCAGGTAAAAACCTTTTATGGCAACTAAAACTTCACAGGGGTGGTGCCAAAGTTCGCATACCCTTTTCATACCTTGAAGTAAGGGGCAATGACAAAAGGAAACACTCTACTGACGACCTCTTCGCTATGTTATGACCAGCTCCTCCATCCGAGCCACGTTATTAGTCGTCTTTCTGCCTACCCGCAGCTCCCAAGGCGCACAATGGTACGTGTCAAGTGCTACAGCGAAACATCCCACGGTCGAGTTTAGTGGGAAAGCACTAAATCACCAGATGAGCGAAAGAAACCACCTTTGACGTCGGCCTAATTAGCAGCAAAGTGGTTGCTAGACTTCATTCGCCTCCGTGGTTTGGAGCTCTCACCAGAAACACTTGGTCACCACGTTAGAACTAATTCAGAGGCTTGCAGCACTGTTTGTATGCTCTAGATATAGAAGGCTGAATTCAATAACTGATATGCTCAATTCATGCAACTTAGAATCACTGGAAATTAGAAGAAGGAAACGAAAACTTAAAACATTATTTCGTAAAATCCAAGGGCTTGTTAAATTACCTAAAGACGAGTACGTACGCCTTCCCGGAAAACGCAGCGCGAGGTTGAATCATGGAGCCCCCATTAAACCTTTCAAAGCTCGCACTGATCATTTTTCCGGATGCTATAGAACAATGGAATCGTTTACCCCACCATGTTGTTAATAGTACCGATGTGCAAACTTTTGACAGTGAAATTGATGCTTATTTTAGTCATGGTTGAAGTACTGCGAATTCTGTTGTCCTGTGTGCATTTTATTGTGATTGCCCTTTCTTCTGTTTGAGTTTTGTGTTTGTACTCACTATTGTACTCCCTCCCTGTTATGACCCTTAAGCGCGGGTTGACACTATCAGTAAATAAATAAATGTATCTGAAGCATTTCATAGCTCTAGGCGTTCCATAGGCTAAACTCGGCAGTAAGAAATGTGGCCATAAACACCAGTACACCGCGGATGTTATAGTGGAGTGGGAGCATGAAGCCAAGAGGGCCAAGAGACAGGCAGCGAAATCCACCATCATCATTACCTCCCCCGATAAATGGCGTCAGGGGCGAGGAGCGGCGCAACACACAGAACGATCGAAGACATTCGAAAGCCACTGACATCCTGTTAGAACCACTCAGGTGTCCTCGTACTTCCGGCCTTTCAATTTAGCTGTGCTGGTCATTGATGTAAAAACTTAACGAAGAATATTTATAAAAGGTCTTGTGAAAAAATGGTTGCAATCTGTACACGAATTCATATACCCACTTCCCAATTAACTACATTTTTTAAGGCAAAACTTCGTATGCACATTTATGGCGTTCGATGTCGCTGCATACCGCACTGCAGTAAAGCCAAATTTTCACAATAAGTTTGGCAAAACGATGATGATGATAAGCGGAGGCACATCAATCGCCCCAAAAAACACTTCCCGTAATCGGAATCGAACTTGGGACCCTCGCATTATGAAGCCGACGTCTATCCGATTCAGCTATTCCGAATATTTTTTCTTTATTGTGTGCCACCCTGACAAACTCAAAAGCAGCTTCGCGTTTTAACCATGTTTCTCCCGGGCCCGGGCCTCAAGGAGGTTACACCATGTTCCCCTGTTGCTTCAAGGGTGCACTCACGAGGTGGGTGACGAAAGGCAAGATGGCGTGGCAGAGGGCCGCCGCGTTCATAAACTCGGCCATCAGTGACGACGTGATGGTCAGGAGCGCCTGCTTTCCGAAGTCTGGCAGCTGGCTCCAGAATTCGGTGCCGAATGCCACCCTCGCCAGGCCAGTTGTCTGCAGGAGATCGGGAGAAATGAAAGAGATTTCAAGCGGCAATGCAAGCAGGATGAGGTTGGCCTAGGTGAAGACTCCAGCTCACACTCTTGCGAAGGGAATAATCTTTAGGATGATTGAATTGTGTTTTGTTTCATTCTATGGAATTTTGAAACAAGGGCAGGCGTGCTCATAGTTTTGTGAGCGTTTGCAGATATTAAGAGTGCATGCTTCGCAGCTTCGTCGAATGACCGAATAGGAGGCCAACCTATATTGGCCGCGAGGACATACCGTGGCGCCACCTACGAATGACGTCACTTGTTGGACGCCGGGTCGGGTTGTCGTCTGCTACAACACATTTCCGGTGCGTACGCGATCGCGTTTGTTTTTGTGACAGTGTCTTTCCCCTTCTTGTGGATTTGATGTAAATTATCCAAAAGAGCGGTCTGCAGACCGAATAATCCTGGTGAGCAATCAGCGACTCACTTGTTATCATCGACACCGCTTCGTTTAGGTAGTATCGCGACCCACAGCTCGTACGCAGCCAGCTAACGCCAAGGACGATGCAACTGATGCAGAGAAAAGTACGCAGTAAATTCATTATGAAATACTTGTGACGTGACATGTACGAGACTGTGTGTGCTAGGAAACACCTTGTAACAAAGACGGAAACGCGTCGCTCACTTGTGATCTCACCGCGCGTACTGCTCGCATTGCCCCGTAAATCAACGACTACGCGAGAACGGTGATCGGGTTGCTTCGCCGCACATGCTAGTGCTGCTATGATCTGCAGTTTGGCATAAGCAGTGCGTATTTTACCTACAGTGTTTTTGTTTCATAATTATGCCCGGATTTGATTAACGATCACAGCTGTAGCCTGTATTCTGCACGGCTGATATGTTTACTTTTCGCGAAAACTTGTCCGCAATGTATGAATTGTATGAGCGCGAGTTTCAACGCCTTCTAGCGGTTTTGGACAGGGCTATATTTAGTTTTCATTAGGACTTCGGCGTGGTAACTGTTCCTGCTGTTCTGTTCCTGCTGTTCCTGCTTTTCTCTAGCATCAATTTCGAAACTCACGAGTGCTCATAGTAGGCGAGGTACGTTGTTAATGATTTGGGGTAATTGGGAGTATTAGAATAGGAGAAGAGAGCGTTCGGAGCCCCCAAGAAGGTAGGGAAAACCAAATGCAACACGCGCGCTCCCGACGAGAGGGTCTTCTCGCATAGCGCACCGCCGGCTTTGGATGCGTGTAATCTAATGTTGGGAACTTTAGGCTTAGCATAGCGGCAGATATTCCATCGCCGCTGTCGTTACAGTTGCGAATGGCAAATACAACTTTTCACCTCATTATCAGCCCCTTTCTCGTAAGTGTAACTTTGTATCAGCGGTGGTTTCCATTTAAGCGATCGATGATCAAAGATACCTGCCACGGCCTCAGACGATGCTTGCGCACAGGTATCGCCATCCTTCGGCCACTCGGCACACCTTGCGTAAACGGGTCGGCGTTGCCGGGACTCACCTCGGGCCGATCGGTGTATATCGCGGCAGATATTTTAGCATCGCTCTGAAAACCACAGCTGATGGCACTACCTAGCACAATTTTTCACCACACTAACATCCACATTCACCAATGTAAAATTGCTTTTTCACGACTGGTGTGATTTTAGAAAGCGCGACAAGTCGTTGCTGCCGCGACCTGCGTCGGCTCAAGCCACTCCGTCGGCCGTACGGGCAGGCACGGCGTGTGTCTGTGTGCGGTGCGCTTCGGCGAGCAGTAAACGCTTCATAATTTCTTACTTTATAAATTTGTTGCAAACAAGGGAAATCTAGAAACTTAGCTCGGCGATCGTCGTAGTCTACATTGTTGATCGTAGAAACGAGCCGCAACTTACGTTTGGGTCGCATACGTTTCGGTCACACACGGTCGCATACGGTCGCAACTTACGTTTCGCTCACCACGCTCAAGTTGTTTGAGGAGAATGTACCACAGTTGATACGGGTATAAAGTCCCCATGAGGTCAAACCGCGCTTGACGCACTGAGAATTAACTTCAAACGACAGAAATTAACTCGAAAATACTTTTAGAACGCGCTTCCTAAGCAAAGTGTCTTGCGCTGCAAGACAACTACACAACAGCATATAAACGGTATCGTACAAGTGACGCCAAAAGGATCGCCGCGCCGGCCACTCCAGTGCTGGGCCTCGAGGCCAATAGTTAGGTTCAGCATGGAAGGAGCTTGTGTCTTTTAGTTTGGTGGCCGTAGCGTGTATGGGGCAAAATATGGAACGTTTCGACTACTTCTTGAACGGTTATCACATTTTGCGTATGACGTCCAACGTGCTCGTGATGACTCACAGTAACGGAAATACAGGCCATTGGCATATGTAATCACTTAAAATGTAAAGCCTATCTCTGTTATTCCAAGCAGTTAATTTCGGCATTTTATTTTGGAGCTAATTTAAATCCGCAGTCAATGTAGCGATGACAGCGTGGAAGGTGCAGGGTCTCGTTCCTTGTTTTAATCAGGAACCGGCTAGAGATTAGGTATGTATAGGCGGTCGCGCACGTCCTCAACTTCTCGCTAGCCGGCGCCTGTTCCGACAAGGTCATCCACGCTGCCCACGGAAGGAATTGGACTACACAGCAAATGAAGGACTTTCGTACCACACCACCACGTATTTCGCCAGGCGCAGCAGGTAGATTGCGCAAACTAACATACAGATCACTGTTCGAGTGTCCTGCGACGATAATAAATATTAAATTCTCCATGGAGGTTGGACGGAAGAGTAAGATTCAAACACGATGCGGGCCCGAGACTAAGGGCTTCCATTATCTTTTGAAATTACGAGGCCTCATAGGCCCATTTATTTGCACTGATTATTTTAACGTCCTTTAATTCTTCGGTGAGGAAAACTAAGCTTGACTCCACAAAACCCGTTCAACATACGACCATACTTTTAATCGGCATCTGCTATCCCTACAGTATTGGCTGGCGCTAGCCTGAACTGAGTGGAGATGTGGATGCCATGATGCCTTCGGCTATGGCAACAAATGCCTCGTTAGGAACATAGTGGTCGCTAGACGTCAAGAAAATACCAGCAGGAGGACGTGGTCAAGGAGTTGGAACGTGGTTAAAAAAAGGTGCTAAGCGAACTCCCCTGGTTTTTGTTTTCTTTTCGCTCACCCGTTTGAGTTGTGTTTGTATTATATAAGAATGGACTGGGACCATAATCAGTCCTCTTCCTGTCTGAACGTCGACCAGTCCCATTCCTCTATGAACACCACCCTGCGAAGGATGAAACCTACATTTACTATTACCATACCGTTGGAAGGTAGGCTTCGTCCATCAAAGTTAGCTGAAAACGAAGCTATTAAATGTAAAAAACTTTACGAGCTTCAGCACGAGGAAATCATTAAAAAAATTCAAATCCGAAAATCCGAAGGAATCCTGTTTTTCATACCAGAGAATAACTAAGACAACCGGGTTTATATTTTGGCTGTTTCCTTCGAAACAGATGTAAAGTTAGTCGCAAATAACTAAAAAGACTAGTTATAGGTTAAACAACTTGCGGAGAAGCGAGTCTTCACAAAAGAGGGGCTTCCAACGCTAAGGTTTCATTACACGGCCGCTGCCATTAACCAGGCGGGAACGTGACGTGGGCAATATCGACGTCGCGCTGACTGCATTCATAAATAAGAGAAGCTACGCTTCAATTTATTTTTCCCAGTTTGAGCTCTACTGGAAATAACAGCCCCCTATATACTGCTTCTGGCCTTCTTGTTTTGGCCCAGTTTGCCCAATTGTATATTTTCCTTTACCGCAGTCTTCATTCTCTACGTCATTATTCTGTTGGTGCTAATCATGACATTCGGCCTCCTTTTGTGAGCGAACAATCCCTCAGTGCGAGTATCTCGGCGCCATTGAGTATGTTTCCGCATCCTTTCAGTAATCCTTAAACAAATAACATGTAATGCTTTCAAACGCATTTTTATGCTGTCTCAAAGATACGATATTCGGCGGCCAACAGTAGACGCGAGCATCGCAGGACAGGCATGGTTGGAAGTCAATGGGAGACGCCTTCGCCCTGCAGTGCACCTGAGTAGGTTGCTGATGGTGATGATGATGATGTTAGTTCGCTATAAGCATTGACCAGCAAAAGAGCCGCCCTAAAAATCATTTTTACGTTATATGATCAAATGTACTTGCTACAGTTACGTAGGTAGCTGCTTTCTTTCAATGCTGACTGCTGGTACTATGGAGTTTATTTTCGCTAGTAGCAAATATATGCTGAAATGGCTCGGCCGAAACCTTTAAAGGAGCCATGAAGACAAAACACGACTTTGGTTCATTCGAAAGATTGACTCGTTGGAATCGTACTGACACCACTTTTAACGTAAACTTCGCTCAAATAAACTTCATAATTAGGAAAAACGGCAATGGCCATGCGACTAACTAGCTCATTTCCCGCAACAGAACCTATGATGTCATAGCAGACAGCTGTGCCATTGGCGGAGGCCGGCAAAAGCAAATGCAAGTTATGCAGCGCTTATAACCTTCCTTCGCGAGATATTTTCGCTTAAAAGTAAAGCATATACATTCATTTTATAGACGTAAGAATGGTAGGGTAAGCATGGAAGATACGAAAGTACACGTAAACATTGAAGTACCAGGGCGTGCTGTTGTTAATACTGCGCACTCTTGGCTTGTCATAGCTGCACAGCAGTATGGCGCTTTCGGGTTGTCCGACACGACACAGGAAGATTAGCGTAAGCGACATTGTTTTACGCGACCATGTTTGTCGAGTATACCCCATTTTTCCCACCACGAGTGCTTTCTACCGTAATAAAAACAAGCCACGAAATACGTTCAAAAAAAAGGAAAGCGGGCAAAAGTCAGCCACGGAGGGTTTAGCGCCATCTGGGAGGAGTGACTGTAAACAAGGCTCTGGTTAGTGGATGCCTAGTGCCGCGTTCGCGTTCACTCAAGGGCTGCTTTTCTGACGTCATCGAAAACAGAATTTGCGGGAAATAAAAATGTTAAAAGAGTACTGACACCAAATTTGAAAACCTAAAAATGATAAAATTTGGGGTTCAGTAGTTTGTACAGACCTCACAGAATTTTTGCAGCGATCCGGGCCGAATCACATCTAAAATCGATTTGATTGTCCCAGGCCGCGAGCTTCCAAATCAGCAGCACTACAAATCGCTTTCGCGTGACGAAACATTGGCCTATTGTCTGGCCGGTTCAGGGTGAGTCATATATCGTTTTCAGATCGGAACGATATCCTGCGCTGCTGTTGTCGGTGGTATTCGTTTGGGCAGGCCGTGGGCGTAGCTGTGTGAGCAATGCTTGTAAACGTTGCGTGTTCGACGTCTTTGCTCTTATGTTGCCGGCGCATGGTGTTCGGCACTGGTGCCGAAAATGCGGCCCGGCACGCGCGGTGCGCGATGTCGAGGGCACCGCGGCGACGCGGCGTGCCCGAGCTCACCCAAGTATGCTATGGCAAGCTCGCGGTTGCGAAGTATCGAAGCCTGTCCGAGCAAATCGACGACGACGCCAGAGCATTATTTTCCACGCGAGACATGCAGCGCTAAACGTGGACTGAGTTCGTGCGAGGCGGCGGCCCAAGAACTGTCGCGAAGCCAGCGGGTCGGGTTCCTCGGGTCCTGTGGTGTTGTGGATACTTTAGGCTTAGTTCGTGGCGAATTTGATCGCTGGATCTGTCAACTGCGAATGACCATCCCTTAACAACTTTTCACCCACTATCATCCCCTTTTCGCATATGAAGCTTATTTTGGCAATAATTTCCGTTTCAGCGATCGGTGACCAAACATCTGCCGCGGCCTGTTTGATTCTAGCGCGCTGTGGCGCATCTTTCGCCGACTCGCCGCACCGCGCTGCGCAGTGCTGGGTCGGAGCGCCGAACCTCCGCTCCGGTATAGGCTTACCATCGCGGCATATCTGAACGCCACTTTTAAATTCAGCGCTGATAACAACTCCTAGCACAATTTTCAACACACAACATCTACTTCTCACATGAGGAGCTTTTTTTTCGCGATCAGATTGATTCAAGAGTGGCGACAAGTTTTTGCTTAAGTGCCGGTTCGAGCCGCAGTGATATTAAAAAACGGACACGGGAAGACATCGCCGGCCTAATCCTGACCAAATAAAGTTGTTCTGTCTGTCGGTATACGCTCATCCGAGTCTGACGATTCAGACGACAGTCGACTGCGCGGGCGAGTGCGGACCAGTTCAATCGTAGCAGACGATACGCGAACGCATGGAGGAAAGAAAACGTCCTGACGTCACGGGTGAGACGTAACGTAAGGCTGGCCCGCTTGCAGGCTGGCCTTCGAAGGCCATTTCCCGCGGCGACCAAATTTGAAATGGTTGCATAAACGTGCTAAATTATCTGTGTTGGCGGATGACGGTTCGGTTCGTATTCGTTGGATTACTGGCCGTATTCTTTACAGGCGTATTTGAACGAAAAATTTGGCGGAGAATAAAAATGTTAACATAAATTGATTAATTTCTTATTGAATAAAGTATCGCTTGCTGCCGGACAAGCGCTGGGGGCAATATAAAACATCAAATCTTTCGACGAAAACAAACTTGTACTTTGTCTTCATGGCTCCTTTAAAGGGTCATTGGGACGAGCGATGAGCTCTATGGAAGGATTTCCTGCATTACAGCGTTGAAGCTGTCATAGGGGGACATAAAAGACTTCCTTATTCCCCTCATTTAGGAACATTTCATCCTTTGGTAAAGGTCATATTCATCTGTGAATAAATATCAGTGTTTGCGCTCCGTAATCTATACTTCTCTTGTTAGTAGGAAGTCCAGAATAGCATTCTGGCCACGAAAATAATGTTAGAAACAATATTCTGACGGTCGGAAACGAACCTCGGCGACACGCGTGATGACTGATGCCGCGCCGTAGATGACGATTACGCTCCATGGCAGCTTGCCGGTGATCGTCACGAGGCCCTTGGGGCCAAACACTGACTCGAAGTCGGGCGAGTCGTCCCCGTCCACATCCACCTTGTACCGGAACACGCTCGGATTGATCTCTGGTTTTAGGCAGCGGCGAGCGTCGAAAGTGGACGACGCGGAAAATGCCGTCGACGCCAGCAGAACAATCCCGCTCAGAAAGATAATTTCCAGATCTCTGCGTGAACAAAACAAGCAAAAGGCGAGTTAATAAGCATTCATTGTGCTGCATTCACGCAGTGCCTTCTTCGTACTCAGGTATAATACGCGAGTCCGCTGCCTTATTTGGTGGGTGACGAACTAATATGTCGCAATGTGGCCTGGGCGGGGGATATCATAGAGGGCTGCTGTAGATTCATCTGTAAGGGGGCTTTCAGCTGCACCGCGACCACTTGCCCCTCGCTAACCTAACAACCAGTCATCGCGACGGCCAACCAATATTGAGCTAAGGAACTTCGAAATCGCGTGTAGCACCACCTGACGTGCGATCCATTAAAGACGCTCTATGATCTAAATCATAATCCAACACCGAAAAAAAAATGCAAGTGAAAGTTTGATTGCTTGATTGTAGGGTTTAACGCGCCGACGCAACGCAGACGATGAGGCGCGCCGTAGTGGAGGGCTCCGGATTGATTTTGAAAACCTGGGATCTTTAAACATGTGCCGAATCTCGTACACACGGGCGTTTTTGCTTTTCGCCTCCATCAGAAAGCGGTCCCGCCCGTCGGGGCCGGGAATCGAACCCGCGATGCAAGTGAAAGTACTTTGAATGCACTTTTAATAGTGAGCCTCTCAAAAACATTCCTAACCAGTCACTTAACCATTACACCTCAATTTTGAGGATGCCTTACGGCAATATTTATTTTCAAGTGGGTGAACCTACAGCAATTTTTGAGCTCCGCCTCTTCTGTTCAAGCAATGTGTAGGTGAATTTTGTTTTGTTTCTCATAATTTCTCAGTGCTAGACGTTTCAAGCCTCAGTGAAAACAGAACCATGCCCATTAGATGATGTACTGCATAATTGCACCCCGTATCATAATAGACTCATTCCACCTGGCAAAAATAAACCCGGGAAAGGTCTTCTGCTCCTGCCACTGTGTTCTGCAGGTTTCCATAAAAATATATTGTTTCCGTTCCCATATCGTTCTCAGAGTTACGCACGCATGTCTTCAGTTAAATCATCGTTGCGTCCCGCCATGTTCACTACATACTGCAAGAGAAAAAAATCAACCAAACATGGCTTCCTACCTTTGCCTTTACATTCGGCCGGAACGTATATTTTGTTTTCAATCTACAATTCTTTTTGAAGTTGGACGCGTCAGGGCTATAGTGCAATCAGAATTGCATCCAGAATGGGCCTGTGACACTGAGAATTGGGATTCGGTGCACCGCGGGAGAAACAAAGCTTTTGAGACCCGGAACAGATGGGGAATAACATTTGCTCGATGGAGGGACGACGCAAGAAATTCAGAGGTAATGAGCCACTCGCATTACTGGATAGGAGTGGTCCGAGGTAGAAAGTCTAGTCCTACCTCCCGCGGTAGTGCATTGCCTGCTGCTGACGTTGATGACGCTTGCGTACATTTATGAGTCAAACTGGCCCAAATATAACAAGAACAATGGTAAAATTCCTTACTAAATTGTTTGAAATTAATAATTCAAGATTTTGTATTGCAGGAGGCGAGATTAAGCAGGATTCGAAAAAGAAACATTTTAGCTTCCATGTTTTCTGTAAAAATGCGCAACGAAAATTATTGCTGTTTGTACAGCTGCAATAAATTTCCCAAACGCTGATCAAGCATTGAACACGAACAGATTCAGAAACAGTAAAGACTGATACATTATATAACGCGAGTGCATCGAAAGTTAGAATTATCCGTAATTTTTCCCGAGCTGTTTTTAGTAAAGGTTGGCTAACCTAATATATTAGGTGAAAACCGCTCAGCACAACTCGAGTAAGTAGTGTTTTTTACATCGCTACGTCTAAAGCACCGTTTCTGAATACAGGTTACAGCAACTGTAAAAACTTAAAATCAAGCTGATTGCTCATTTTCACCTGTTCGGTTTGTCAAGTGAAGCTTACTTTAATACCTGCACGAATACCCTAAGCCAAGATGTCCATGTTTGGTAAGATGCTACACACACTAATGAAGTTCTCGAAGTTCTAAAACTGTGCAGTTTCAAGTTTTGTTTCGATGCAACTTCTTTATTGGGTGTGTGTAGTAAAGGCAAGCAGTCAGGGACGCCCTTGTGTCTGGAATGAAAGAAGCAGATTTCCGTCGACTGTGCTACTACAACGCAGGACCGCACTCCGGTATCTCAGGAGTCCGTAAATGTGAGCTTGTTGCAGCTACTTAGTTTGAATGGCATATAAATGCTATTATAGGCACCATCGGTAACGCTTTCAACTTAAGAAGACCTTAGATGAAGGCCTCTCCCACAAACGTTTCATGGCCTTAAACTTGCTTCGCCCAAATCTGTTATGTGTGGGTAAAGTTTCTCCCTATAATTTGCCCGATCAGATAAAATTCACACGGAATCGTAATGTGGCAATTGCTCTATACATAGTTCAAGGTTGACCGCGTTTCATTCACCAAACGTTCCTTTTACGGGGGCTTTCTGCAACGTGTTATAGTCTAGTATGTTACATTCCGTCTAGTTAAACCAAAAAGAACAAATGCATGCATACACCCACACTTACCGCCTTTGAATGAGCCTGCACGAAAATATAATGCCGGAGTATCCAATCCAAAACGACAGAACCAGTAGTTCGAGGATTCTGCAATGTCAAAGAGCAGATTTGTGCGGGAAACAGCAAATAACACCTAAGGGAATGCATGACCGTCAGTAAATGTAAAACGCTCCTGTTATGCCTGTAATTACCGTCCTCCCGTCCACTTAATCAACTATACATCCCAAGTCGTCCCTTTCCACAGTCCTTTAGGCTACACTATTTTCCTGTCCTACTGACACTCTATCTATTCCATCCAACTCTGTATCACACTTCCCGGCCCATTTGTTCCTCTTTACACTCCGCTCCCCCCCCTCAATCCATTGCCCGCTGCTTCCACAGGATCTCCAAACCGCGTGTATAAAGGCTCGGTTGATCAGAGTGATATGCGAACGCAAAAAGGCCAAATATTGCTTTTTTGGGGTATGGGACGTTTGTCATCTCGAGCCTATCTTTGGCGATAGTCGTTTTTACGAATGAGATATTGCAACGATGTTCCTCAGAATGAGGTACCGCTGAGGAACACGGGGCTGACAGCACAATCTTAGGTTTCAGGGAGATGACTTTGCCTGTGTGAAAGAACATCCAGGAAACTTCTGTGGTTGCACCGGATGAGCTTAAACATGTTGCGAAGCTCCCTCAACTCCTTCGGCTTTACTCGTCGGAATTACAACTGGGCGACCTTTAAACATCGGCAGCTCGGTCTCTGGAAGCTGTCCACCACCCATTCAAGCGGCCGTCAGATCAGCGATTCAGCTGGTGATTCGAAGGAGTTGCTGCCCAAAACATGACATCCTAGAATTTGCAACTGGCCACAGTAGACACCAGAAGTCTATTTAACGAGGCAAGCTGGATGCCCATCTAGCGGAGCCCTTGCTCATGAAAGTAGGATGTATGAGGAATAACTGTGAATGTGCTCTGAAGAAAAGCTCAGGGCGGTACAAGTGCAAGTGATTGGTGGTACAAGACTACACACTCAGGTGGTAGCGACGGCGATTTGGCTGTTGAGAGACTATGAAGCTGTCGAATCAGCAATGAAAGTGATAAACCGGCCGTGAACGATAGCGATGGGAAGCAGTAGTACAGGGATAGTAAAAAAGGCATGTAGGGGACCGACGGGGGGACGCTTTTGAATAGCAGCGGGAGTTTTCGAGGCGATATATTGGTTGGATTTCTGCAGATTAAAAACCTGGGTTATTGTCCTATTCTTTACCGTTTGTATGTCCACTTCAAGACGATGGCTTGTCTTATCAACCACAAATCGCTTCTGTTGCGTTACGCTCGAGCCCGTTCTTTGCCTCCTCCTCTTTTCTATTAAAGCGAAGCTCTAGTGTCCTCACTTATGCCGTTGTACACCAATACGCCCCTGCAAGAAAGCCAACTGTCTCTGACGACGATGATGAATGATAGTGGGTGAAGTGAAAGAAAAAATCCCGGGCCAACTCCACTAACGTGAATCCTGGGGAGGGGAAAAGCATGCAGTGTATAATTGTGTTCAATGACTGAGTCTCTCTCTTTTTGCCGCACTGCGCGGACTGGCCACACTGCGAGGGCTGAAGAGAGGGCGGTGGCGCCCTCTCTTGCATTGAACTAGATTTAAGCAATTTGCAAGCCCCATCTGCCCCAGTTTGGGGTAGTGGCAGGAGGCAACGCGAGCACAGTGCAATGCCCGCGCGTCGCCCTGGGGGGTCGTTCTCCGTGTACAACGAGACCTCGGCATGATTCAAGAATGCCCCTTCTTGCTTCGACCGACCGCCCGACCCGATCACGCCTTGCGTCGAGAGCCGGAGGGTGTTTGACTGTAGCACAAATTATAACCCGGCTACAAACAGCTTCTGCTTGTGCTTTCCGTTTGCTAAAGCGGACAGGGACGAGGTTTTATTGATCATACAGTCTTCTTTTAGTAGGCGTTAGGTTCCAGCGCGAGGCGCTGGCAAACGAGTGTCCCGGCGTTTTGCACGTATACATGAGACGACGACGGGAGGACACGCCGACAGCCTGAGCCCCTCAGGGTCTTCACCGCTAAAAAACGCTTCCCTTGTGGTGGAACCGAACCTGGGACCCTCCCGTTATAAAGCCGGCGTCTATCCGATTGCTCCATCTGGACATGGTCGAAGCGGTTTGGAAAACTCGGACGACGAAGCATCCGTCGCGAGAACAATGATGTTGCTCTGCGCGCCTGAAGTCTGTTAGCCACACGACGTTAGGCCTGAGTTCCAATTATGAGGTTTTAGGACGTTAGGCCTAGGGTCATATCGTAGGGTTTGACATCTCAAACCGGCACCCAATAAAAAAATTGACCTTTGAACGCCAAGCAACAGGTACCGATTCGCGCCGTACACCCCAAACGTTAGGCCTACGAAGTGCACACCCGACAATTGTTGTGGGAATTCTAGAAAATTGCTGCGTACCTCCAAGTACCACATACTCGAAGTGTGGGATCGGCCAACCAACGCATTCATAACGAGAAATCTTCGCGGTTAACCTTTGTCATCGTTAGACGGAGGGTGCATACCCTTTTATTTATAAATAAATCATTTATTCACTTTATAATTTAAGTCCAACATCGATCTGGGTATCTACTCTGTTACTCACATTGTAGCCGGCCCTCAATTCGTTGCGCTACTTGTCGATACCTCGTGAACTCCTTCTCATTTTTACAACCTTGTCTACGGCGCGGTTTCGCGGAAATATCCGAGACCCTGTTTCCTGTTCCTAAGCGTTGCCCCCACCATCCTTGAATGAATGACTCAATAGGTGACAGGTTTATAGCAACAAATCCTGTTAATATAACAACACCCTTAACAAGGCGTTTCTAGATGACGCAAATAGGCAGTATTCCGTTGACACCACCGCGTAGTGCAAGAATTGGGAGACCAGAGGACACTAGAAAGATAATTCTCTTGGAGCACCTACCGAAGAAACCTGAGATTAACCAAAAAGGTATCTGGGCTGGACGTGCCATGCAGAAAACTGACAGCAGGTGGACAATTGGACGGGTAGACAGCTAGCTAAAGTGAAGTAAATGGAGGCATAAAGTAAAAAAAAAAAAGACAAAATACGGGTTGGGCACCGTGATGCAGGGGCGATTCCGGTTATGTTGGAAAGTCCCCCTTTTAATTAGCAGAAAACCCCTCTTGGTAACTGCGGTGGTTGCGGCAGTTGTAGCGGTGGCGGCTGTGGAAAGGAAGACGACAGCTGAGATGATGCTCAATATTTAATCAGTCCAGAATGGTTACCTTGCATAAAGGCGGACATATTGCGTACCAAGACGCGGTAGCCATGGCTTTGTTGTGAAACAGACGCAAGTTTTGGCTGTTCATTATTCTGCATTAGATCGGGGTGTGTACCACAGAGCTGGAGTATTCAGCCATAACGTAACGTAGTTCCAAAGGTATGAATCTTGCTTTGTTTGAAAATGCCTTGAAACCACCCAATATTTATATTTTTCGCCATCAAATAGCTTAACTGCATGTTCTAAAAAAATATATTAGCTTCGTGCCGATGCTGTATGAACGTCCAAGAAACCAATACAGAGCGCAAAAAGACGTACTTGCATCGCTCGAGCTGGTTCAGTTTCAGTTTTGCGTAGTAGCACATGATTTTCTCCGCTTCCGCAGTGAACTGTCCTTCACTGAAAGTAAGAGAACATTAAAGTTCAGATTGACATGTATTGCACATTGAATTGACACAGCGAAGCATGGCAGATTTATTTCGGTAAAACACATTTGAAACTAGTCTAAGCAGGTTGGTGCTATATTAGTATATCTATGAGAAAGAAGTGAAATTGAATCGGTCACGCATGTGTGATGTGTACAACGTGTTTAAAAGCCTAGGATTCCATCACAGTGTTGACATACAAACACACAATCCTCCTCCACTGTACACACTTTAGCGTTTGAACCCTACAACCAAATGAATTCCCACTTGCTATGAATTCGGGCGAAGATACTACAATGTAGAAACGATACCTGCTCGTTCCAAATGTGTTTACTATGCCATCCTATCGAATCTACTTAGGCGGCGGCTTGGTGCAGTTGGAACTTTATTCAATTACTGCCCAACTTCATAAAAAAAACATCTAAATGTTGTAATTGGCTCATCTTGAAGTGACAGCCACCGAGCCATTCTACTAGCCTGAAACCTGGGGAGCGGCGAAGCATTCAGTGTATGAGTGTATTCTTGGCGCCTTGGCATTTTTTCCCACAGAGATGAAACCGTTGGGGGGCAGAGGTATACAGCTTTGCAGTGAAAATTTCGCGTCTTTGAAGCACGAAGCATCGTAGCGCGAGGCGTTGGAAAACGAGTGTCCCGGTGTGTTCTTTTAGTACGCGTTTTTGCCCATGATGAAACTTTCTAGCGCGACGCGTTAAAAAACGGGTGTCTTATGGTATGTTCTCTTAGTACGCGTTACGTTCTGGCGCAAGGCGTTGGAAAATGACTGTCCGCGTGTTTTAGTACCGTGACTACATGAAACGACGACGACGACAGGGGACGCCGACAGGTTGAACCCCTAAGGGGCTTCGACCCTAAGACATTTTTCTTGTGGCTTGATGTAAGCATGTTTGTAAACTTCCGTCATGGGTCCGTTCGTCCCGTGAAGAAGGGTCATGCGTCCACCATGATGCAGCTGACAAATTTCTCCTGACCGCGCTGACGGGTGTCGATTGCGGCTGTATTTTTGGCACGCTGTTCGTACGAAAAAAAGACTGCACAGCAGAGGTACGGTGATGAAAGTTTTTTTTACCTAACCAATCATCATAAAAATAATCAAGGTTGACCTGAACCAAAACTATTCACTAATTTAAAGGCAGGTCTTTACAACGACACATGACAGCAGCGGCTGGATTATAGTGATTCCGATTGTGGGCAAGTTTCTCAAGCGTTAACAATGCAGAAAGGTCGAAGTCTCAATACTTAATGATCCTCCATAATCGAAGGGACATGAGTTAAAATTAGATAACACACGGGTTCGATGTACCACCAAGGGCCAAGATATAAGACAGTAAGAACTGGCCAAACCACCTCCAGCAGGGCTTACGAGAAACGGGTGCCAAACAGGAGAATTAGGCGTGGCATTCGCCAAGGCAGGGCCGCTCGATGGAAAAGGTGTTTAAATCCAGCGGCCGTGGCCAGGGAAGTGAAACAAGAAGAATGCTAAGCGGGCCAGCTTCGGATAGCAAAAGAAGAGAAAGCTGTGCAACGACATACGGCAGGGCTTGTGATATCGAGGCCCACTGTAACTTGTTCAGCACCCCCAAAGTAGCGAGGACGCTAGCACTGCACACTCGAAACGAGGTTGACGTGGAGGAATGAACAATGAATGGAGCTATGCGTGGCATGTAAAACACATCATGGCCCGTTAAAAGCGTGTGTCCTAAAAGCGACTAATATTGGGTCGGTGCAACTGTATTTTTGATTATGGGGTTTAACCCGCCGAAAGTACACAGGTTATGGGGGGGGGGGGGCTGCGGAATAATTTTGACCACCTGGGGATCTTTAACGTGCTTCAAAATCTCAAACACACGGGCATTTTTGCTTTTCGCCTCCATCAGAAAATCGGCCGCTGCAGCCTGGAATTGAATCCGCGTACCTGAGCTCAGCAGCACAACGGCTCAGCAACTGAGCCACCGCGGCGGGTCAACGGCCTTTGTTTCACGGTGTGTTAGCTAGATACAGTTGGAACCAATTTTCACGTGTATTATACGTGTAGAGAGCCCCGATAGGCGGTGTTTGCATATCTACGCTGGCCACCTACGAGTCTTCCTACCGATACGTAGGCACTTAGCTCTTATACATTTTTTGTAGAAGAACGGTTGCCGTCGCCTCCTCCCCTTCATGAAAGTAAAGCGCTTGTATCAATAAGGTAAGCAATATTTATAGGCTGTGTCTAGCGTTCCGTCCAGACGGAACGGCAACTGTCACTAAAGTTTCGTCCAGCGGAAACACAACTAGCGTTGAGAGCAGTCTTTCTTGATTTTTACCTAACCGGCCGAACCGCTACCGCTCACTGACTAGCCAGAATCACTGATAATTATTAATCATTATTGATAAGTACAGATGATACAGATCCGGACGGATATCAAAGCCGCCACCCGACGCCCGCTTCACATTAATTAAGCGAGAGCAGTCGGTCTTGATTTTTACCCAACCGGCCAAACCGCTTGCGTTCACTAACTAGCCAGAGTCACTGTTAATTATTAATCACTGGTAATAATCACAGGAGATCGGGCGTAACTGGGGATGGCTACGTCGGCCTTAGCTCCAGTGAGCGGGAGCGGTTCGCCCGCTTGAGTAAAAAACCAAGACCGACTGCTTTCATCGCGTGAATTGCAAAGCGAACGTGAAGTATATCTATTACAAAGCGCTAACCACAACAGCAAAAAAAAAAAAAAAGTTTCAAGAATCGAATCACGGACTACAGCGTCCGTAGACAGCGGCGGAAATGCTACACCAAATCCCGGGACGAGAAATGGCGGCTAATCGGCTGGTTTTGATATGGCGTTCAGTCAGGACGGAACTTTATCAGTTTTTAGCGTTCCGTCTGGACGGAACGCTAGACACTTCTACATTTATATGTGATTTAAAAGCCTTAGGATGTTTGAATGGTAACAACACAGGGAAACGCCCCCGAATAAACGTCTTATGCGCGCGAACCTACTTCTTTATTGTGAGTTGCTGCGCATATATCCGAAAGTACATGGAAGGCTTAAGTATTGTACCGTGTTGGCAACCCCACACAGAAACACAGCGCACGTGGCTCTTTCGCCATGAACTTCTGTAAAAAGCCGGGCTTACAACACAAAACGCAAACCCACATTTAGCCCACACTCACAGGCAGAAAACGCAGGTTCCTCAAGGAGATGTCATAACCATAACACCATTCTGCCCATGATTGACCAACACGACCAATTTAATAAGCGCATGAGCAGCGTGTTGGTAAACAAAAAAGCCCACAAAATTCGTCATTCGTGTTAAGTTTCAGCGTGAGCAGAAGAGCGGTTTGCTTAGAAAAAAAATTGGCTGTGGCTTAACTAAGTTATGCCTGGGTGTGCGTAGCAAGAGGTTCGGTTAATGTTATTGTGTAGCTTGGTTCTCTGCATGGGTTCGACGATTCTCGAGGCGTCCGGATCGTTCTTCCTCCGTCTCCTCAGCTCGCTTCCTCCTCTTGGTTTCTTTGTGACGACGAAGCCTGGCTTCTTTAAGTCCCTCCGACTCATTTTACATATCTGACGAAGAATCCGACCGAGCCGCCCCTTCTATATATACGATGCAACGCCGGCTTCTGCTCTGTTGTTGCAACGCGGTTTCACCGGCTGCTCCTCTGCCGTCATGCCATATAGCGCGGCGAGCGGCGCTGCCAGCTGCGGTGGTAGCTATGCAACCGCTCAGCTCGCGGTGCGGCCACCGGCCGCAGCGAAACGGCAAGAATACGGCCATTGTAGCTCTCGCTAGGAAAGGTTTTCTGCAATATGCTCATTTATTGCTATAGCCCCCTGTTTAACAAAATCCATTTGGAAAATGAAAGAACTACTATCAGCGCAAATAGCTCGAAACGAGGCAGTCGACAACTGCTTTAGCAATTGTGGCTTTGCTGTCCCTACTGCCAGGCGGTATTGTGTCTTTGCTCGTCCCTTGGTAATCAAGCCCATTCTATTGAGGCCAGCTAGGCATTGATTACCGACTTTGAATGGCCCCACCATTTCAAGATGGCGTCAAGAAACAACCCGTTTCTTTTATCCTTCCAATCTTTGTAGTAAATAATTAAGTCACTGAGTGCAGGCACTAGGGAAGACGGCAGGGACACCGCAAAATGAAGAATATGGGTCCCCAGCTTGCCCTGTACAATTTAGTACGTACTTTATACGTCACAAGAAATGCAAGGGAAACAGGGTAAAGAGGTGCCCGCTTTCGTTTTAACTTTGTAGCATGTGAGCCAGCTATGTCTTGCAACACTTACTGCCCTCGCAGGCTGCCGTAGTACACGCAGATGGAGGAGAGTGCGGACGCTGCGAGTGACACCGGAAGAGTGATCAGCGTCCAGCTCCAGAAGGAAAGCGGCCATCTGTGCGTAAGTGAAAATCGGCTAGGCGTCAGAAGGAACTGGCAGTGAGCCTCTGTCTGTATCAGGCTTGCCAACCCAGTATTTGTAGACACCTTCAGCTGAACCAAACAGGGTTCCGAAAAAAAAAATGTGAAGCACCAAACAAAGAGAATTATACTATCCACCAAAAAATATTCATTTTCATGGGAAAAGATGGTGTAGCCTGGGTTTGAGAGTTTTTTTGTTTATTGTGACAAATTATGTTGCGATTAGCAATTATACAAAAAGATCCGTAGAATTTACTTGGACAAAAATGCGACGCTCCTTCCATTAGGAAGAAATCCAGAGGCATGCAACAGAAGAGACGGGGACATTCTCGCTGGGCTAACGACCAGGACAAATTTTTCTTCAAATGCGGAGTTTCTGAGAAAGCTGTATAGCTTTCCTTTGTAGCCGTTTGGCTGCATTCAGGTGGATGTCAAACTTTCCTTCATACACGAGGCGGATTACAACCGGTTTTGGAAAGGCATCAAGTCTACGTGTATGAATGGCACTCTTCCATTAGCGTATTTCTCCCATTTTCAGCATTGCTGTGCTGTTTTATGGCAATCGGCCTAAGGGTGATTATTTGTACCACTTACGAAACAAATTCTTGTTTAAATAGATGAAGTCTTAATTTATGGGAAGGCTTTGCCTATGGCTCGGTTTCTGCCAAGTAGTACGAGGTAGTTGTCATTACAAAGTACGTTTTCCGCGCCTTTGTGAATATGGTTCTGATTTCGTGGCGCTATTTTTTCCTTGTTGGCATTTCGGCATGAAAACGCACATCGTCGATTCTGAGCAGAAATTGGCCTGAATGCGTTAAGCATCTGGTCTATATCATGGGTTTCGCAACAACCCGCATTCAGACAAAAGCCACTTCAACAATCCGCCCATGCAAACACGTATCCAATCGCCGCCATTTTTAAAAAATAGGTCGCAGGTGGTAATGTCGTATGATTCGCTAACACCTACCCCCCACCCCTTACACTTGCTGGATTTTCTGGAGAGTGTCGTAGATTATTTTACAGCTAGTTTACTTTCCCCAACAAGAGCCATAATATCGTTATTTTTTCGAAAATACGGTACACCCCTTCGTTGAAAGGTATTAAATACTTCATGAAAAGGGTCTTCAAAAGCTCTTGCAAGGCCCATAAGCAATTAAGCTGGCCTTTTTATTTTATTTAGGCACTGGAAAATGAAACAACGTGATTAAATCAAACCAATGCTCACAACACGCACCCGTCGAAGTTGGCGACGATTGCCTCCGCGGCCGGCATGAACCAGTAACTGGCGATGCTACCTGCCACGCTGGTCATGTTGCCGCACACGCACAGGGCCGCAAGCATCTCCCGGTTCAGACGAACCCTGCATGCGCGGACAAAAATCGAAGTGCTGCCCCTCGCGGTTCTGCAGAACTCCTTCTTCTGGTAATGTAATTTTTCAGAGAGAGTGTTCTCTAAGGCCTTCACTCGGGGTAGGCTGTACATAAAGGAAGATGCAATAAGCGGGTCACAAAGTCCCTCAAAAATAACAGTATCTATGAAGAAGCGGTGTACAACGGCACAGAGACTGCCTTTAAAATCCTGAGAGAACTTTCGTGGCGTGAATGCGAGAGCATTACGACTCGTGAAAGGAGTTCACCTGTTCGAACAGCAAGTCTTAGCGTGTTTCGTGCTTACTTTTTTTTTTTGCATTTAATAAATCCTCTTGCAACAGACGACGAGGTCATAAAAAGCAGACGGCCATAGAGCTTTTTCGGCCATAGAGCTTTCGAACTTTTGCGGCCACAGAGCTTTCAGAAATTGTGAAATCCCTATAAGGTACATACTCTAAGAAGGTGCAAGTTAGTCACCGCGTCTATTATGCCAGTGCGCCACTCTTAAAGGCTAAATAATGAACACGAATCACGTCACTGTCTTTTCTGGCTCCCGTGTTATTTAAACTCCGGCATATATACATCTGTAGGGAGGCAAGGCCCACGAAGTTAGTATAAATATAGGAAGAGGAATGGGCCATTGCGGCAGGCGCGGTTAAGAAACCAGATAACGTCACAACGAAAAACAAGCGCCAACTACAAAGTTTAGTAGTTGCGACCGCGAAGGAAAAGAAGAGCGGCATGGGGTTATAGACGAAAGTGATGGACTCGGCGCAATTCACTTTGGTCAAGCCGCACTGAAATGGATATTGCGGCAGTCGCGCAGTTTCTTCACCCGCGACAGATGCCGAAAGCCGAAAACAGGGTTGTGACGTTATCTGGCCGCCGTTGGAATCGCCGTTTCGCCTCCTGTGTTGTTCTTGGTCGGCAAAACCATAATTTACACAGGAGAAATGCTATTAAAACTTGCGAATACATTCGGTGGTACGCTAGGGATGAGCACAAAGGAGTGTGGTGAGTTGGGCTACTTGGAAGGGATACATGGTGATTACAGCGCAAAAAATGGAAACCGAAAAAAGGATTTAGACAAGCACTGTCTCTGTCCTTCGTTTGCGTGTTTCCGTTTTGTTTTTTTGCTGTAATAATCATGAATGTAAGGGTAGTTAATGCGTGAATAACGTAAAAAAGACATGGGACACGCAAAATTTCTTGATGTCATGAAGCGGGGCAAATCGCCCAAGACATTAAAAAAGAGGAGGAGCAAAGGCGGCTTTATTGGAAGAGAAACGAAAGCCGACTCAGCCGATAACTGCCTCTCGGGTTGAGGGCACCTCAATCAAGACTGAGTCTAGGAGGGGATAGACCGAAAAGAGGGTGGACAGAAAAAAACAGAAAAAGGGAATAAGATGACGGTTCACAAGCCGCGCGCAGTTTGGCTTGCAAAAAAACCTCCCTTCTCTGCCGGAGTTAAACGCAACAGACTCGCCGACAAGAAGCAGCGGTGGCTTTTGAGTTACCGAAGGGTGCTAGCCATTTAGCGATGAAGGAGTCGGGGCCTCAGGCGCCCCTCTCTCTGCAAATTCGGGAGTGCGCTACCGTGAGCAACAAACGATCGAAAAACAAAAATTACGCCCACCGGTTCCCTTCCGGGAACCTGGTGGGATGCGGCGCTGAGGGGGTGTCAAGCGCAAGCGCGAGAGCAACCGTCGACCCGAAAGGGCCGCCGGAGAGCGGCACACCGGTTATATGCGCAGCGCGCCTCCGAAGGAGACCGCGGGAGAGAGAGAGTGCCGCGGCTATGACGCAACACAATCCAACAATCCACTTTAATCCAATCCAATCCAATACAATCCCAATCAAAGCCAATCCAAGCCAATCCAAGCCAAGCCAATCGAATCCAATCCAATGCCCCTCGCGAGAGAGCGTTCGCTATCGGAGAGGAGAGGGGGAGAGTGGCTGCGGACAACAACGGACGCACGCAGGAAGGACAGGGCCGCCGACAAGAGATGCTCTGAGCGTTGCATCTAATAGGACCCCGGAGGGGGCAGCGGCAGAGTGACGACTGTTTTGACGACAAGCGATTCGCTCTGCGCTGGGGTTAAGGAAGTTGGTATTCCCACGTGTCTTAGGACCGGTGTTGTTAGGCCCGAGGAATGATGTGCGGAAAGAGCCTACCAGTGTGAAGACAGTCACGTCGCCGACAAGAAAGAGTGCCGCCGCGGCAGCGTCAGCATCTACCGCACCTTCTCGAAGACTCCGGCAAATCACAAGGGTGCTTTGCGGGTGTCTGTGTTCTAACTTGAAGGGTGTGTCTCTTCCTAAGGGCGATGCTGCCGAATGAAGAGCTTAACATCACCATTGGTCTGCATTGTTTCTGTTGGTGATTGCCAAAAGGGGGCTAGAGAGCGGGGGTCTACAAAAACGGGTGGCCCGCGGCTCACTGAGTTATTCTGTCTTCATGTGATCAACTCACTGTAAACATGTAAATAAACCCGTTGAATTTCTGCCCTAACATGTTGCCTAGTCCTGGCTCGGAAGGATCGACGGCGGCAGTTCCCGCTACCGGCAGCTTGCGACACAACTCGCTATAGCCGCTGGGGAAGCACGACGTGCACCTTGAAGAAACAATTAAGGCATGCCGTAATAGGACTGCAAAGATTATGTAATTGGCAGGCTCGCCAATTATTTTATCATGCGTCTCGACCAGCAGAGAAGAAGCAGACATAAAATAGAAGCAGGCGTCTTAACGAATCCGACATTTACCACAACGACAGCACGCGTATGCACACAAAACAGCAAACGAATCAATACAAACGAAAAAGAAACTCCAAACCAAAAATTAATATCACGTCCCGAGACAAACTGAACAGACCTCAATTGCAGTCAATATGAAGTCTTGCAGTATAAGTTCACGAACATGCCAACCATAAGTGACTGACGCTGACGTGGGTTCGAAGCGCGGCTGTGAAGAGATGGTGCCCGCGTTCTGTAGAGCGACCTGGGTATGTGCCGCTCGGTTCTGTGTTATCTCCCATTTTTTAAATGCGAATACATTTCTTAGCCGCGGGTTGTCTTGCGTCGTTGAGCGGCGTGCGCCTAGCAACAGCTGTGGCGCGCGCCTAGCAACCGGAGCAGGTGCGGAGTAGCGGAGGGCAAGGGGAGAGGAGGAGCGCGCTCGGCGTGTGAGGGCGCTCGCATCGCGGAGCTCGGGCGGAGTAGCGGAGAGTGAGTGGAGAGGAGAAGCGCGCTCGGCGTGTGAGGGCGCTCGCATCGCGGCGCTCGGGGCGGAGAGAGAGCTCGCGCGCGGGCTGGCGCGGGTCTCTCTCTCCTCTCCGCGTACCCCTCTCCGCTCGCTGCGCATATAAATGCAGGGAGCGCGCGCCTCTCTCCGTGACTGCTTGCTGACTGGCGCCTTGATAGCGATGGAAGTCGGTGGTGAAGTAGAATCCCTCGCGGCAACGATACTGCAAGAAGAATCGGTGCACCCAATGCATTCGCATTTCCGCACGATCCCTTCGGGGAGGTGGGTGGATTTTTTTAAGCTGATACGCCTCTGCCACTTTATTGGTTTGTGCTATTCGTTTTGAATTTTAGTTCGCCAAATTTAATGTGTTGCATCAAAGCTCTCGACTCGAGCCTGGGCTCTTAGCCTGGTGACGCATTTGTAACAACTATTTGCGAGCCTCCCAGGATTGGCCCACTCCCAGTCACTTGTTTCGCCGAGGTTAAAAGATGCATTTGGGAAAATGGCTAATTTTAGCCTAAACGCTCGGTTTGAACAAAGAGCAGGCAGTTTCATTAATCGAGGAAGAGTAGCAAAGAACAGGAGAGCTTTGAGGCAGATAAAAGAGTATGTGAAATAAACGCATAGAACAGGCATAATCAAAGCGGCGCCTTGTGCTAGAAAGTTACAAGCAAGCAGAGATCATGGAACTCGCCGCACGTGAGATGAAAGGCAAGGGCATTTCAGTGAGTGATGATGCAGAGAAGAAAATAGAAGACAAAGAGAAAGGTTAATCGCCACCGACCGAGATGAGGGTGTGTTTGAAGCTTGTGGTGGTGAACGCGCTGAGTGTGTTGCGGCAAGAGTCCAGACCCGGGGAAATCCACGTGTTGAGAATACGGCAGGCAGGGAAGAGGGGCTCATCTCAATGATTTCGGAGGGGTCGAGTTTTATTCGGAGACTTCGTAAGATAAGTGCCCGAAACTTATGTGTCTGCTGTACAGTGCGCGTCCGTTAATAGCGCGAGGCCTAAGGGATTTCCTTCACGTTCCGCAGACAAACCTGCTGGTACGTACGGTAGTCTTTTCTCATGAAAGGCTAGGGTGCTGTTTCTTCTAACTGTTCGGATAAGGACAGAGAGGGCCATGAAGGATGAGTGACGACAATGCGAAAGAGCAATGTCCGGCTGAAAAGTGAGCACCGAAAGCAAGGTCCGGTGCGTGATGGAAAAGTGGTTGCGGAACAGAGCTCCAGTAACACGCCCGAGAATCGTACGCGACGGCTAAGCAGCGAGGATAATCGAAAGGTACCGGTGTCTCCAGACACCGTTCAGGGAGGTATCGTGCGGACATAGTGCAGTAGAAAGATAATGAATGGCTGCAGCGTAACAAGCTGAAAATGTACTCTGTTTAAAGAGCCTACGGCATGCACGGACTAGATCTGGCCAGAAATAGGACTCATAAAGAGGACAAATTGCTTGTGCGTGAGACGCAGCTTTATGGGGAAAACTCAAAGACGGGGTGTTAAGTTCGGGTCTCCTCACTTATTAATTAAAACCGCCCGGCACTAGATATCTTTCGCTGGGGATAGCTTGTTTACCTGTGTTGTGTTTGTTTCCCTGCCGGCCGGAGCTGAGTTGGGCGCGAGGGGCGTAAGGAGAAACTGCGGGGCTTCCTTGTTTATTCGCCGCGCTTTTTGTGTCCACCCGACGAGCGGGCCCGGAGACGACGTATACAAACGCGTCGGTAACCTCCTAATAGTTGAAACGATGTCAGCTTTTCAAAAAGGATTTCCTTGCGTTCGTTTGGGAAGCCGGCGGAGGGGTACCGTTGACATTTTAACGACCGCGATTACCGCCACGAGAATCCCCGAACCGGACGGGAGCTGAAGGTCGGTCAAGGGGTCAAACCTTGGGTCAAACATAGGAAGAGGCCACCAGATGCTCTGTCTGTGACAGTGGCACTGCTCAAAGTTACTGGGCGAAGTTTGAGTTCGTCACACGTCTGAACCTGGCGACTCGGCGGCTGGGATGCGTCAATAGGTAGGCGACCAGGCTTTGTTAGGCGCTCCACGTGTCTACAAAGCAAAGGAATTTTGGCGGCGCGGGCACATAGGCGTGCACGGTATGACAATACTTTAAGACGTGCTGCCCGACAGCCGATTACCGTCGTTAGGTCTGCTTTAATTGACTGAGTTTCATTTCTGTTATATTTGTGTTTTGCGGAATACCTTTGGGTTTCTGTATGAGAGTAGAGAGAGTGGGTTACGTGGGTATTTTGAACCCAGCTAGCTTTGTACACGGTGAACAATGAGTGGCCTAGGGTGGCTCACTCGATGAGCCATCCTCACTCTCAAGTTGTGACGTCCCATTTGTGGGCGGGGTTTTAGTGGCAAAACCGAAGAGTTTGGTGCTTTGGAGGATTGAACGGCACAGGAGGGGAATAGGAGAGAGGAAGGTGGAGAGCGGCGAGCCCCGCTCGACGCGGGCCTTGCCCGACCTCCTGTATGCGATGATGAGCCTTGAAAGTTGTAAATACGCGGTGTAAATAAAGTGTACATATTGTACATTCTGAGTTTAGTTGGAAGTAGACCGTCGTCGGGTATGTGCCGTCGGCCCACGAGTCAGCGAGTCATCGTTTCAGCGACAATCGTTCACCGGATCACCTTTTCAATCATCGACTTCGGCGACCGAGCCCCCACTTTGAAAGTTGTCATTGTCTTGAGCTGGGGGAATCACCGAAGTCAAAAAGAAGAGCAACTAACGCGAAAAGGAGGCCTGTACAAAAGAAAATGAAGAGGACAGATGGGAAGAGCGCGAGAATGGCATGACCAATCAGCCATCGACCCTCAAGGAAAGCACGACATGCACCTTGAAGAACCAACTAAGACATGCCGCAAAGTGACAGAAGCTTATAGCTCAAGGCAGACGTACGAGAGAGATCCAGCCAAGAATGGCATGCAGTGAGAACGTTCCGGGAATGGCCAAGCCAGGGGTGACGTGGCCAAGGCACCGGCGCCGCTACGCAAGCCAGGACGGAGTGGGGCCGGTACTCTTTGGTTCCAGTCTTCATGATGCACCGTCAACCCATGCCTTGGCGGCCCCAGGGGCGACGGGCGACTGTCTTCGGGCAGCGGCACCTCTCCGTCGTCTCCGCTACGACGGCCGCGACAACGGCAACGCTCCTGAACCGAGGTGCACATACGCAGGCTGCTCTAGTAGCAACCAGAGGAAGAAGGCACCTGTTTTTGACGGCCATACAGTGACCCCAGGTCAGAGTAGGTCCATTAGGTTACCATCTCCATGGACTTATACTGTAAGACTTCATATTTACTAGTAGAGGTCTGTTCAATTTATCTCGGAACGACATCTTGCTTGTTGGTTTAGAGTTTCTTTTTAGCTTGCGTGCATTTGTTTGCTGTTTTTTGTGTACTGTCTTTAAAATAAATGTCTGTTTTGTTAAGTCTGCCCATTTCCCCTCTTCTTCTTTCTGCCGGTCGAGACACGAGACAAAATAGTTTCATGTTGAGTACATAAGAAGAAGGTAAAATGTAAAAGCAGATTGCAGGAGAAGATTAGCGTAGAAGGTGATAGGGGCAGGTATTAGTGTCGAGGGCTTGAATTTTGTGTTTTGGTGAAGGGCGAACTCAGGGAGTGTAATGGTGCACATTAGTAGTGCTGTAGAAATAGTGGGGACTGTGGACTGTGGAGCGTCAAGGACTATGAAGTGTTATTCTCCAACAACAGCGGTATTCTTAGCAGTTTTTTGGGAAAACCCCCTTCTATACCGGGAGTAATATGTGGTAAATAGATCGGAACGAAGATAAAGAACACAAAGAAAATAATAATAAAGAACTGGCGAAAAGGAAAAAGAGAAGGAAGAGAAACCAGCCAGTGAAAAGATCAGAAGGGAAGTTTTGAAAATAGACCAATGCAGAAGTGACGCATACAGGGAGGACAAAAGGAAATTCAAGTGGCGGTGAATTAGATGCCGACACAAGAAAAGTGAGTTGAAGAGGCGGACTAGGATCGAGAGAAGAAAGGGTGGAACGTGGCGCGCAGGTGATCAGTTGGTGCTGCTGCCCCGTAATCCTCCATGCTCCAGCGGCTTTGCTCCGTTGGCCTTGTGGTGTTCGGTGACGACCAGCACACCAGCGGATTTGCACCACTGGTATCAGGGGCTGTAACCCCCGGAAGATCGAGAAGGTGAGCGAGTTAACTAGGAGCGACATCCCTGTGCCCGGAGACCGCTGGGAGAGCAATGAGCTCGCGCCACCGAACGCGCTGCCAGCTACGATCGCTGCCCACTTCATCCCCACCATCGTTAAAGAGGTGCCCATTACCATCACGGTATGGCTGCGTTGCTACTGAGGGCAGAGATAGGAGGTAAGAGGTGTACATAGCTAGCCGAACTTTGTACGACTCGATTTGATTGATTGTGGGGTTTAACGCGCCGACGCAACGCAGGCGATGAGGCGCGCCGTAGTGGAGGGCTCCGCGGATTAATTTTGACCACGTGGGGATCTTTATCGTGCGCCGGAATTTCGTACACACGGGCGTTTTTGCTTTTCGCCTCCATCAGAAAAGCGGCCGCCGCGGCCAGGAATCAAATCCGCTACCTCGTGCTCAGCAGCGCAACGCCTTAGCCACTGAGCCACCGCGGCGGGTCTTTCTACGACTCAGTACACAGTTTATGAGAGTCGTGTTTTGTGTATGCCATATTTCTCTTGAGTTGATACGTTTGTGCCAGTTTATTCGTTTGTCTTGTTCCTTTTGAATTTACGTTCATGAAATATATTTTGTTTGCATTGGTACCTTCGGCTCAAGCCTCGTCGCTTGTCCTGCCGAGATAAGTGAAACTTGATGAGCAGTAGAGTTGGTGGCTAACCCCGTTGCAATCTTCTAATCTTTTCACAGGACGGACCTCTGTTTGCTTTTGTTAAACTAACAATTCTCAGGCGAGCTCCAAGTGTACACGAATCATGGTCTCGACGCAATAAAGAGGACATTTAAAACTAAGGTCTTTTATCGTAACAAAAATTGTGTTGCCTACCGAAAACATTGCTTTATATTTATTATGTGGTTTATTGGTCGACTGTTCAACCACCACAGCTTTTCTCGCATTTACGGTTTCCACAATGCTTTTAACTTATTCTGCCCCTCCCAAGTGCTATACGCCTTTGGAACGATCTTCCCGATCATATGCGCATCTGTGTCATGCCGTGTAACCTTTAGGCGCCTTGTGTCTGACTATTTGCTTCTGAACTTTCGCAGACCGTTAGTATGTATTTTGTACTAGTTATTTTTTCTCGCCTTCGGCAAGTGTCCGATATTTCAAAGTGCATTGACGGCTTATCGTGGTCCTGTATGATCCTGTTCATTTTTTTACTAAATGCTGTTTGACTAAATACTGTTATTTTTTGACTAACATTAACTAAATGTGCGGAAATCAACATAAATTTCTGTTTAACGCGACTTCCCGTTTCGAGGCTCACGCGCATATTCGATTTGTGTGTGTGTGTGTATTTGCTTGATACAGTTGACTTCATATTTGTTGTTAGTCTTGCCTACCGGTGTTATATAATTTGTAAACTACTCTGTTTATATTATGTGCTCCCCCATTACTGTATGCCCCACCACATGGGCCTGTAAGGTATCTTGAATAAAATAAATAAATAAATAAAAATATATATTGACTGGATAGTACATTTCTTAAAACAAGAACGACATAGGTTATTTACAGGGCAAAAAAATTGTGACGATATTGTAGTCCTTTTTGAAGCAGCCGCAATTAGCCTTGTTCATCTTCGATTCCGGGCCTTTGGTAATTAGGTTGTTCAAACACCCAAAGCAATCAATAAATAAAAGCTCCCAATTCAATTCTTGACAAGTACAGCTATAACCTGCTTCGCAACTGCACAGCCAGCTACTGTAGTTGACCGTGATATTGCGAGTCTTTTCGGGCACAGTATCCTCGCTAACCCGCGTCACATTTCAATTAAAAAAGGTTGTAATCCTAAGGATATTTTTACGTCTAGGGCTGCGAAAAAACAAAAACACGGTAAGTGTCATTTATAGCCATCTCCCAAATTAATGCAAGTACCTCACTCTGCATATAAACATGGTTTGGGTGTTCTGTACGTCTTTTTGCTTCTGCCATGGTTAAATAAGGGCACACGTAGGCGTTCTTAGTATGTTAAATATTTCACCGCAAAATTGGCGAAATGTCGCCACAGAAAACAAAACGCTACATCCGGTGAGCACAATGGCGAATAACGAAGCAACTTTTGCTAGGGTACCATGAAAGAAGTTGGATAACTGTAATGATACACCGCATGGAAGAAAGCAAGAAACGCATGCAAGGAACGCCCCCTGTCGGGTTCAGTGTCTCACCGCCGTTCTTCAGGAAACTCGGGGCTCTTGTCGTCCGCTACATTGGATTGGAAAGACGACACTGGAATGGAAAGCGAAGTACACAGTGATCCATTTATTACGTGTCCCTCACTCCCCTCCGGTAATTTTACACATCACTAGTGCAAGCAAAAAACTTGTACACGCGCATGCCCGAAATCATTACATCATTATTATGCCTCCTGGATTTACGCATCCCAGATTGTCCGCAGTGAGAACCCGCGGATTGCCGTCGTACTGTAGGACTCATTAAAATACATTTGAAGCTGGATCATGTCCAGGGCTGTCCTGGGCCGGCTCGGGGCCGATCCAGGAGGCCCTATTTCATTCTGGAAGAGCAAGTGATAAGTGCAGCTAAAACATTCCGTGTAACATCTATACATTTGGTGGTTACAATAACGAATTGCGTGAGTGAAAGCAGCGCACCACCAGTAGGTTGCGTCACCCGTAATGCCATCACGCCGAGCCACATGTACATCGCCCTCAGGCGACTGGGTTATTTTGTTACGCGCGGGAAGATGCAATAATTAATTCATGCAGAAACAATCCACCCCTCAACCAACCGCTGCGTTTTAATCCACAACAATATTGTTACGATAAGGAAGACGTGGAAACAAAGGTTTATCTGCAACGCAGATTACCGGGACGCCTTCTTCGCCTTCTTCACGCAGTTGGAGGTGTCTGGTTTATTATCTAGCTTTTCGCTCTCAGCACCTGTCTATCACAGCTTCCAACACACACGCACAGATTTCAGAATATCATTCTAGTATTTACCCAGGGATCCTCGCCGCCTGCGCCTGCGTATGAGATTATAGTGCTACGTAGCGGCAGGACACGGATGAGACCAACGATAGGTAATGGTTGAGTGTGTGGGGATCGCGACTTTCACGCGAACCCCTTTCTGGCTAGCTTCCCAACGCGCCTCGCTCACGCGACGGGAACGATACGGGAGGGCGCCAGCGACCGGACGGTTTGGTTGTCGCCCTGGTGGAAGCGTTGACCCTTTTCCCCTCTGCCTTACCCGAGAACCAGTTCTTCCTCGATACTAGCGCCACCGTAAGGCGAAGTCTGGTGGGACGTAGCATGACGAGGGGACGCGCTCTTGTCTTGGGGATCCGGTAGCGCGCGGACGTTTCGGCGCGCTTGTCCTGACCTGGGGAACGCGCCACAATGGGACGCGTCCGGACGAGCTGGGAGACCGCAACCGCGTTCGCACTCCGCAGCGCTCCGCTGCTCCGGTATGCCATCGGTGAGTCGAACCATCTCGATCTCTAGCGTTGTTTAATGCCTCGCTCCCAGTGTTACCGTTATGGCCTACGATTAGTCTGTATGCAGTATATTTGATTTGCACTTTGCAATAAATGCTGCCATTGATGTTTTGCCCTCGCCGCCTCCTGCCTTTGTCTGTCTCCGCAAACAACGGACCCGTCCGCAGCCGGCGCTCGCAAGGCATGTTTGCTGAGTGCGGATGGCTGCGGGGTGGGAAATCACTAGTGTGTGAAATGTAGAATCCCACAAGTGATGTATTTACAACACGTCTGTGATGGGAGCGCCCGCGCAGACTATACGCGCCACACACAGCATCCCATTCGCCAGAAAAAGGGGCAAGGCGCTATGAGCCGCTATCTACTTCATCGCCATCTCGGGACAATAGCAAGCGATTCTTCCGAGCCCCAAAAGGCTGCACATTTAGAGGAATATTAAGGGAACTTATCGCTAGGGAAATATTAGGGGAACTTATATAAGGAGAACTTACCGCTGCACATTTAGGGGCACATTAGGAGAACCTATCGAACTTTCCCATCTGCACAAGGATGTGCGATCCCCCTGTCTGGCCTCTAATAACAACATACTAAAGATCACTCGAAAGACTTCTCTAGAGGCTAGAAGGGTTGGTTCAGAGCGTCGTAATTTCACGCGACTACCTAAACGAAATACAAGAATACGTATCTAAATATAATCACGCAGACAATTTTAAACATTACAAATAGAGCGATTGGAAAGGCAAATCAAGAATTACAAATACAAAAAAAGTACTCAAACCTGGAAAGAATCGCCCAAATCGCAAAGGTCTATGTAACCCACCTCCATGACGCAATTCGTCCGCGGCTCGACTAGCCACAATAATTGTGTCACCACACCTTTTCGCTCTAAAGAACGCGTGACAAAGGCGATGGAATGGTGAGGACCACCTACTGTATATCGTATACACAATGGGGTGAGTCGGCGAAATTTTTTTATGTTCTTATCGTACTCGCTAATCCAGAAACGCTCGGCAGGCAGCAAAATGCGCTGATCGAAATATTTTCTGAGGTCAGTGGCAGGGGAAAGAGAAGGTGGGGGGAGATGTACGAGAGCAGGGGAAAGCTGAAATACGAGCTGGCCTGTAACCTGCGCCACGTGAGGATCTCTGCAGTAGTGAGGGATTGTTGAGGAGGCAGTACCAGAAGCGAATGTGGCGGCCCTCAGAAAGAAGGTGAGTATATTTGAGCGGTAAAAGGTGAAGGAGTGGTGCGGATGCCAAGTCGTCTGTCCCCGGAAGGAAAGCGCTGATGTTGAGTTCGCAGGCAGCATGTGCAACCTCATTCCCTTGGAGGGAGGCGGGCCCAGGTGTCCGCACTATCTTGATGGAGGGGAAAGTCTTGAGGGACCAAAGTGTTTGAGAGCAGGGTGAGGGATGCGGCCGCGAAGGTAGTAGCGGCAGGCCTGATAAGACTGCTAGGATTGCGAGGTAGCCTTTGCTGGAAGGGGTTGTAAACACCAGGGCTATGACGGTTGCTTCCGCTGTTTCCTTTGTAGCGTTCAGTAAAGTGGCCGTGGTGAGTATGGCCCCCGTGGAG
This sequence comes from Haemaphysalis longicornis, assembly GCA_013339765.2. Lineage (NCBI taxonomy): Eukaryota > Metazoa > Arthropoda > Arachnida > Ixodida > Ixodidae > Haemaphysalis > Haemaphysalis longicornis. The sequence goes on along the minus strand of CM023452.1, from coordinate 79,462,820 downwards.
GCCGTGACTGCTAGGGTAGCACGGGATGTAGAAAAACACTGTGATGTCTGTGGATTTGCTGTCTAGTTGTATAGCGTAACGTCAGCTAAGGTAGTAACCCGGTCTTTGTTATAGTAGGGGTGCATGTGGGGGGTATTGGGGTTCTCTGACGATGCTATGTCGGGTTGTGGGAGGGGCCGGGAGTGTGTGTCTCGGCTTGCGCAGGCGTTGGACGATCCAGACAGCGCAGTTCTGTTCGGCCAGCGGGTGTCAGGGCCAAGCGGGAGAGTTGGTCGACCTGCTGGGCCTCTAGGAGATCAGCAAGGATGTTGTGCACTTATAAGTGGAGTGGCTTTTGGCTGGATGTGAAGGCAGGAATACCAAGGCTGTCTTCCTACGCCCGACGGATGACTGCTTCTATCTTGGAGTGTTCTTGGGGCTTGAGCTGTACGTATGGGGTACCGTATGGGAAACGGGTGATGAACAGGGCTTCTATGAGGCAACGGGTAGAGAGAAGTGCTCCTTAACGTCACGGTAGGACTTGCTTCATTAGAGAGTTTTAGCAGTCCGTATGCTCCGGCCGTTCCGTTCGTTACGTTGCTACCGGGTTTACCGGGACCCCACTGCGCATGCGCCATTTGTTCCGTACGCGGCCGGCGTCTCTCCCGGCGCTCTGCTTCCGTGTTACCGTAGCCGGAGCCCGCAACCGGCTTGCGTTGCTCTTGTCGGCTCGGGTGTTGGGAACTTTAGGCTTAGCGTCCTGGCGAATATTTGATCGCCGCTATCTGTGCAACTGCGAATGACAATCCGTAACACAACTTTTCACCACACTATCATCCCCTTTCTCGCATGTGTAAACTTTATTAGAGCTACAACTGCCGTTTGAGCGATCGGTGACCGAGACATCTGCGTAGCCTGTTTCGATGCTTCCGCGCAGGTATCGCCATCTCTCGGCCGCTCGGCGCACCGCGCGCCGCGGCATCCACTCCGGTCAGCATAGGCTTGCATCGCGGCAGATATCTGATCGCCGCTTTTAAAATAAGCCCTGAGAACAATCCCTAGCACAATTTTTCACCACACTAACACCTACTTTCTCGCAGGTGGAACTTCGTTTTAGCGATCAGATTGATTCGGAAGAGCAGCGACAAGCGGTTGCTACCGTGGTCTGCGCCGGTTCGGGCCGCTGAGTGTGCCGAGCTGGCAGGCGCGACCGGCGTGTGCGCGGACTGTTTCCGATGCAGAAAACGCTTGACGATTGCCTGATTTATCCATTTTTGCGTACAAACGTGCGGAATCTACAAATTCAGCTCAGCGATCGTCGTAGTTGACCATGGAGCAAAAACAGTGGGCGGAGCGGCGCCGACGAGGCATCGCACACCCGCATCGGGCCATGTGTCTCAAATTCACGCGTACGACTAGTCGTGGTGACAGTCGTAACGATCAGTCGCATACGAATCGCGTGTACCAATCGTACATGTGTCTAGCGCTTCAATCGGGCAAGGCCAAGGCCATTCCTCCACGTGAACGGCGCGCGACCATGTCGTCACCTGCGCTCGCTCTGGTACCGTCGCCGTCGCCGCCGCCGCAGCCCCTGCCTCACAAGGCGTCCGGCCGAGCGCGATTTATTTTAGATTTGCAATGCTTTAGGGAAACTGCGTTGTTTATTTACGTATTTTTAGCGTGTGGATTTTTGCAACAACTCGGCTAATCAGCCGTCACACGGAACGAACGGTACGACGCTACGGAGTGCTAAAACACGTTTTCCATCTCACTACACGGAAAGAACCCGGTACGTGCGCGCGCATGCGCAGTCGGGTCCCGGTAAACCCGGTAGCAACGTAACGAACGGAACGGCCGGAGCATACGGACTGCTAAAACTCTCTATTATCTAAGGAAGAAAGGGGGCAAGAGGCGGGCATGGTAGTTTAGGGTAATATAAGATAGAGGATTTCTTAGGAATGATTAGCCAGTTGTTGTCGGTGGGTTGTGTCTATGCTATATTTTACTTGAAGTTGGTAAGTTTTCTAACCGTTTATTTTTTGTCTGTTCATTTTGAATTTAATGCCATTAAATACAATTAATGTGTTTTTCGACTCGAGCATCGTCCTTTGACCTCGTGAGACACGTAACATTCAAGAAGGCCGTGTCGGTGGGTGCAAATGCGCTTGATGAGATGCGGAAAGCTGTGTCACTGCGAGGTGTAGTGGTGGTAAGAGGGCAGTACTGAACCGTCAGATACGTGGGTACGCCCCATATTATGAGTGTCGAAACTCGAGGTCAGGGGTGCCTGAATGGTAACATTCGTGTACGGCTTGGGTTGTGGAAGGCGGCATCGACTGCGGGCAAGGGTAATGAGAAGTGCGAACTTTGAGGTGCCACAAGGGATCTCTCGTGGGGCGAGGCACGTCATCGTGGTATCAATTGAATGTTGGCGACCCGTCTTGCTGGTGCCAAGAGGAATCCTTCTTTAGCCGTATAGTGAAGGGTAACCTGCGCCGAATGCTCATGTAGGTCCGGAATTTCGGGAAGGAGCTTACGGAGACCAAGCAGGGCACATTTAATAAAAAAAAACAGTGGTGAGATGCAAGAACCCTTGCCCGTGTGGGGAAGGTGGATGATAGATGAGGTGGATCGATGCCGTTCTTTGGGTTGTAAATGCCTTTACGTAGTTGTACGGAGCCGGCCGAAGTGTCACGTTATCAAACGCTCCCGTAACGTCAGCAAAACGGACAACAGGGCAAATTGATAGTTGTTCATCCTGGTGTTCAAAGCGCTCACCACAGAGAGGACAACAGGGGAGCGCCATGCGTCTCATTTTCTTTCTTTGTCCTGTGTTGTGAGTGTTTGGACACAAAGATCCCTGAACGCTAGGCTAGGGCCAGGACTTGAGCTGGGGTTGTTTCACTGTTGGACGCATGCGCACCCACTCAAGCACACATTGTTTATAAGCATCTGCGGAGCGGATGACACATTTGGTACGGTCTGTTTAGAGAGAATCAAGAACAGAGAAAGTTTGATGAGCTATTTCACGGAATAAAAACCGAAATATTGGACCTCCACATGAGGGCCCGTTTGCGGGCAACGTACCGCTTTCTAAACCAGAGCTTATTTTTCAGAAACGGTAGTCCTCTGTTGGAATCGAGGGAGCGCCGAAAGATAAGGTAGTGCTGGGTCGTTCCGTTTATTCTGTAAATAAGATATTTACGATGCCCATTCTGTGGCTATAATTGCGGGGGTATCTGGTGACCGCACTTAACCGTCGCCCTTCAACTTTGTCTCGAAGGGGCATAATACCTACGCTGGGCCACATTTTAATATGAAACAATACGTGCTAGTAGTCGAGAATTCGGTGGCGGCGGTGTCTGAACCCGCAGCGCTCACTTGGGTTCCTAACTGGAAACGAGCGTCCCGCTGCGTACAGTATTTGCAACCACTGTGAAACGTGTCCGTATCATTAACCGAGGTACATACCCCAGACACAACTTCAAGACGATAAAAGAGGCGGCACCGCGAGACCCCACACCATGCCCTGGGTTTTAAAATTACCACACAGGTAGTGAGCCGTAATATCGCTAATTGGGGGTAGTGTTTGTATCAGGACGCCTTAATTAACATATCCGTCACAGGGCGCGTCCCGTCATTCTAGGAAGATTTGGCTGCAGCGCATGTCACGTGCCACAATTCGACAAGGAATGATGTGGCCGTCGAAAGCAAATCCAGAAGCACAAATTGGGCATTTAGAGAGACGGACACAGACCGGCATAGACGGATAATGTTTATATTGGTGACTTTGCCGTTGTTGATAATCGATTATTTACAGCCGAATGTAATGGTGTGGCTGTATGTAATAAACCGCAAGCAGTGCTACAGTAGGTGAAATGGTAGTTATTTAGAAAGCACGAAAGTTTCTGGTGCGCAACGAGATTGCTTGGGAATTGGAAATGTTGTTCTCTAACCAAGTGAACGTCATATTTATTCATTAAAGAGGAACAGCAAGAACGAATTTTAAGGGTGGAGCTGTTTAAGCTTGAGCTTGGCTCGAGGCGTTATAAAGAATTCACCATGAAAAAAACTGCGCCACCCATAAAGGGTGCACCACCAGAGATAGGGTATTAAAAATGAAGCCGGCTGTCGTTCCTGTTCGAGTGTGAGCACAAGGGGCATATACGTATAGCACCCCTTAATATACCCTGATAAATGTGATAGTGTCTCTTGGGCTACTAAGCCGCAAAAAAATATCGGTGCAGCTGGTACTAGGGGTGCAAGGCTGGAGAATCAGCGGAGCTGGGGGCAACCTATAGCTCCTTCCCCCCTAGAATCAGCTGTCGGTGTGGGGTACCGACAAGAACGGCCTTGTAAAATCCGGCTAAACTTTGCCTCACCTCCTAGAATAAAATCGAAAAGCCAAACAAAACTTACCAACGCCTAGCAAAACTTCGCACAACCGGAAGAGACTAGGTCAACCACCAACACCTCTGTTTCTCCAGCCTTGCACCACTAGCACGGGGCGGCCTCTCTAGCATCCACAGTGGTCCCGCGTAATTCGCGCCAACAGCGCCAAATCCTCACCTAGTGGTACGTGGCGTCTGAAAAACGTTGCATTTATCGTCATGGCAACGAGTGGAGAGGGGGGAAAGGAGGTTGGTGACGTCGCGGACGCTGCTGACGTCATTTTTTCCGCGGCAGCCGGGCTGGGCCGCCGGGCGCCGGACGAAGCAACCGACGCTCGCCCAACTTTCGCGCCGGCCGCTTCTCATGGCCGCTCGGCAATGGCACCAGGCGCGAAAGTTGGACGAGCGGCGGCGATGCCTCGGAATGGCCGCCGCCCGTCGTTTGGTATGTGTGTGCAGTAACGAGTTTAATAATTGAACGAAGAAAACATGTAGGTAATAGTCCGTTTTCTGGTGTCGAATTGTTGTCTTTGTGGCGATATTAATTGGAGCGTTACACAAACAGTCTTTTCGGTTTTCTTTTATTCAAAATTCATATGGGGACATCTTTGATTCGAAGTCATGAAAAAACATGCCCTACTCTCATATATTGCATATACATGTTATGAACACACTATTTATTTATTTATTTTCATTACCTCAAAGGCCCCATGGAAAAGAGGCATTGCATGAGGGGTGGGTAAGGTACACACAAAAAAGAAACAGTAGTACAGTGAATAAAAGACAAAAATACAAGGCATGAGTTTCAAAGCAATATACAAGTTGTAGAATATATAGATAACATAGCACCAGAGTCAATATAGCAGTTTCGTATAAACTAGAACGAAGTCATGGCAAGCAGTGCTAATTTAAGTAGTTGCAGGGTCGCTTGTTTGTACAACATGGTCAGGCAGATTATTCCAAAGTTTTGCACAGATTATAAAAATGAGTTTGCGAATGCGGAGGTTCTGAGGCGAGGATATGATAGCTGAATTGAATTATTACTGCGGCAAGGAGTTTGTGGGCTCCTTGGAATCTAAGTAAAATTATGACATGCAAATTTAGGCATACAACATTGCACAATAGGAAGAAAAACGTGCGAGATACACATTTAAATACAAAATAATTGATCACGCAAGCAGAACTTCGAAAGTTTTAGTCACTATAGATTTTTTTTCGCGCACACCTCGGCGGGAGAAGAAAAGAACTTGAAAGGTCCACTCAATGTATACTTATTTCTTGGGCTCGCCTCGAGACAGGAATATTCTTAGACATTCAAGAAATTCGTTTCAGTTCAGAGACACAGTAATCGGGAACCTATAAAATAAAAGAAAGCACGCACAGGTATGCTTCAAGGCCGGCCTTTTTGGCCAGTTAACGCAAACTCTGAAAGAAAGCGTTAACCCGGCATTAACCTGCATACACTGCCGAGAAATCACGTTCGCACCAACAAAATAAGGCGAGAAAAAAACTGTTGGGACACAATAACCGCACTATTGACCACTCATTGCTGGATTATATCTGCGTACAAAAATAACACAACGCAACACAAACCGAACGCACCGTCTTTTCTTTTAATGGCCCGTGAACAGTCTCATTACCGGGGGAGGAGGACGAGGGGAGAAAAGACGTGCAGAAAAAAAAACCGTTCCTGTATTGTAAGCCCAATGTACCATGCTCATTACTTCCAGATATCGGCTAGGTTGTCACAAGCTACTCTCTAGCTCCTGTCTGGGCCGCGCCTCTTATCTCATCCTGTCCGATACGGCATGACCATTCTAACTTCAGAACTATGGAACAGAAACCACTCGCGATAAGATGACAAGGCGTGGGCGCGCACGTTAGATTGAAGAGCAAAGCCGGCAATGCTACTTTTTTTTTTAATAAGCGAAACGCTTGCAATGGGGGCTGCAGACAACGCATGTATTTCGGCTTGGCCTTCCACTGATCACTGTGCAAATCGAGTGGCATTGAACACCGCGGTATTCGCCAGATATTTCGGAGCGATGAAGCAACGCTTGGCAGCAGTTTTGCCGCAAATATCCGTTTTTGGAGCAAGATGGCACAGGAAAAATTGGTCAGAGCACACCGCCCCCACTAATAGGTAATAGGTACGAAGTCAATGACAAGAAGCGCGTACAGTTGAGCTTGCCTTCTTTGTGAGCAGGTGCAGCGTGATGCCTTTGGAGGGGTTGAGGAGATTCACCAGAGGAAACGTCCAATGAAGTCTCAAACCTTCCTCGACTTGGGGCCCCAACCAAGACTCAAACCCACTGCACGAAACAACAATAAAAATACATTGATAAGAATCCTGAATCGACGTGCAAGCAGTTACTAAGGCAATCATAAAACGGCAATGCCGCCTCAAATTCACCTTTTGAGCAAGAGTGTGCGCGCCGAACGCGCATTTACTTCTATTAAAACTTTTTGTACCTGCAAGGCTGGGATATATTTACACATTAGTTTCCACTACAAGACGACTGACATGTCTCATTAACTTCACGTTACATGCGCAAAATATTTTGAAAACAGAAGAGTGCGATCGGTCGGCTTTTTTGGAAATTACTATAACTTGTACAACGCTAATTTGCTTACCTGTCGTCTTTGGAGAAGACGAGAAACTTGGCCGAACTGTTTCGCCCTGTGTTGCTGCACCACAGAGCTGCGCAGGACTGGTGACGCTCCTTCCTCCGCGGCCCCATATTTAGAATACATTCGAATATATTTTATAATGCAGCGAAACTTTTAGCCCGTGGAGGCGTTTAGGCAACCCGCGCAACCCTTCGCACGCCGGCTCGCTTACGCACGCACCGAACTGGCCCGCCGCGGGCGCCGAGAGAAAGAAAAAAAATTTTCGCGCAGGTGAGCTGTTGCGCATGCGTGAGGAAGCGTGGAAGCATGCATGGTGTGGAAAGAAAGAAACGCCGAGGGAAAGGGAAGGGCTACGCAGCAGCACCCTGCCGCTAGGATCGCCACAATTTCGGAAACCGAAACTAGCCAGAGTCGCCGACCAGTGCCACTAGTACAAGCTGCGCAGACTGTTTCAGACTTACTAGAGGAAATATATTCAGAAGTGACAGGGAAATTTCTATAGTATTTTGCAGGCACAATGTCGCCTACAACTTTTCTAAGACGAATTATATACAGTGATGTCGTTACTATACATGAACTTTGGTTATAATGCAGGAACTTTGGTTATATCGCGCAGGATACCAACGTCTATTAGTCATTGTAAACATACTGCTCCAGCCTCAAGTTTAAGTAGGCTTGTGCACTACTATCCAACCAACCTAGTGGCACAAGCCTCTGACCAGACCATGGTTTTGATTTTGTTGCATTGACACACCCGGTGAATGATGTTGATCTCACGCAAGGTGTATGCAGGAGTGGAGCCGTCATTGGATGTCACATCGTTCGTCTGGATTTTGTGTCGCACAACGGTGGCAAATAGTCTACAGCGGCGCGTATTAGGCCTCTAGAATCAAAAATAAATGCTCAAGATGCCGAATATAACAGCTCAGCCTTCTAGCAAACGTACTCACAGCCTTCATGAATCGAGAACTAGGCAACAGATACAGGGGTAAGATTTATTGTTTAAAACTTTTGGCACAACACAAACTGGATAGGTAGCTTTCAAATGTCTGATTTTTTATAATTTGCTCATTCGCCCGGGACTTTTTTATAGGAAGTGATGACGCACAAATAAATCACCACTGCATCGTGAACTAGCAAGGGTATTTCCGCCTAAGTAACAGCTAGCGCGTGGTTGAGTAGATTTGCTTTCGTGGATTTATTAACATTTAACACAATAATATATTTCCTTGTTGCCGTCAACACCCCCAAATGTTAGGAGCTCTCGAAAACACAACCCTGCCATCAATACCTGTCATCAATCTTGACCACCACTTTTGTGTGCTACGTGTACCGCGGATACCAATAGTGACACGGGAAGCTCGCGCATGGTGTTACCGTATGAATGGCTCTCGGTGAGGTATCGCTTGAATGGTCTGGGGCCCCAAGAGAACCCACGTGCCGGTTGGACGACCACGTTCTGTTCGGAGAGTGATATTCGGCTCTTGTCATCCCGAAGTCCGACCAGTGGCCGCCCCACAGAAGCCAAAGATACTCGACGAAAAGGCACCGACATCCTCCGCAGCCGCACCCCTTGTTCCTGAGGCGACGTGGACTTGGAGGACTCGGTGGGAGAAACACTCAAGCCGGCTGGACTCGGGTTTTCTGCCCCGGGAACTGATGACGCCATCGCTACCCTAAATGCGGAGGCTCCCTGGCCGAGGGGTGCTGTGTCAGCCACTGTCGACTCCTTTTTTCCTGCTGTCACCGAGTCACGCTTGAGTGGTGCCTCGGATAAAGATTTTCTACAAAATGGTGAACAGACATAGATGAAAATTCAAGGGAACTTTAATGACTCCATTAGAAAGTGGGAAAGTTGACAACCCAATGTGAATAAAACGGCTTAAGTGTGTCGAATTTGTCCATCATAAACCTACAGCTATTCGACAGACTGGCCCCTACCACACGACTTTAAAAGAAATTAACATGCCTAAATACTATGCACAAATACATGATGTACACAAATACAGCAGGTGAGGACACCATGCGGTTGCTTCACTTCTTGGCGATTTTGTGTGCCCAATGACAGATTTGTGGCAGGTGAGCGATGCTGGTTCTCTACGAGAACGGGCTACCTGTATTTAATTAAGTAAATACCTTCTATCGGCCACTATTTGTTGCGTTTCTACCTCGAGCGCATAAGTCATGTAAGTAGGGCATTGGGTTTTCTACAAAATTGCTGGTTATTTGGAATGTTGGGAGGCTTCGTCGTGAACAACTGTGTTTTTTTGCTTTTTTGTGAGTAGACTTATATGTTGTCACTAAAGCTAAAATGCTAAACTTAACAATACTAGACACTGAGTGTTCAAACTTCCCCATTCCGGACTATACGGTAATGTTTTCTTGCCTATTTTAAACAAATCTATATTGACTGGCTCCTTTCGTTTCTTGGTGTTATATTATATATAAAAATTGACTGTTCTTTGATTTGTCAACTTTTTTGCTAGCCTAAATTACACTCAAGGTTAACCTTCTCCTCGCGCAGCGGCTGCTGCTAGCGATACTTGGAAAAACTACTGGCGATACTTGAAATTTCATAAGAAAAATGTACAGGCGAGAGCCCAATTGAACCTTTAGTTGATGTACTGCTGAAATTTGTGGCTCCGCGTGTCACCACTCGCCCCCTATAAAGCACCCTCGACTGTAGAAGGTGCTGTCCTCAACCCTCGAGCCGCTGGGCAAGCACCGTCCGAAGCTCGTTCACCTCTCTCGTGCACCAGGAGCTTCCTGTTTGCCCCTGTCTGCGCCGAAGCTAGAACCACTAGATCAGGCTTCACAGTATCGGCACTCTTTTCTATCATTGTTGGATTCCGCCGACAGCGGCCATTGCTCGGACCGCATCACGCCACATTTGTTTACCCCGGATGACCCATGGGCACTGACATTTTGGTGCCCCTCTGTTGTCGCGTGGGTGCGTTCTTCGATAAAGCTTGATTTTCCGGCGCAGTGCGGCTGCACGAGCCGTTAAGAGCGAGTTTTTAAGCCTCAAACACAGTAGCGATGCCGTGCAGCTCCGTACTTAACTGTTTCAATCGGCCGGAAGGTTGAAAACGCCAGCTTCGCTTCCCGTCGGAAAAGAATGACAGTGGCGTAGCGTAACCTACAGCGACTAGAAAAGCATAGCTTATTTAGTGGCTCTTGTTTATTTAGTGTCTCCAGCATAACCTACAGCCACTAAATCAGCTACCCTAGCGTAACCGAGCCTGACGTTGTCGTATCGGCGCGCTGTCTCGAAATCCTAGAAAAGTAAACTCAGCTGTCGTTGTTGCCAGGCGGTGTCCGGACCAATTCCGCCCGTCAAGGTCCGCCGCAATCGGGCGCATAAAGCTGGTCACCCTGCCGATAGGCACCAAAATGGCTGCCGGCGTGCATCAGTGTCGTTACTCTTCAGCGTAGCTTATTTAGTGGTTCTAGCCATAACCTCTCAGTGTGCTTCGTATTGCAAGTGCGGCGGCGGCCCGCCCTCCTCCGGCACTGCGCTCTGTCACCCCTTCACTGAGCCTTTCGGTGAACCTCCTCCGGAACCGCTGTTCCCCTGTCTCGGAGCGCTGTCCCCGTCTCGCGCTCGTGCATTGTGTTCCACACGATTTTCTTCAACTAGAGGCCTAAGGCCTAAACACAGAAGCCTAAGGCTTTTGCCTTAGTAATATGCGTAGCATTACAAGATCAACGCAGTAGTGCAACGTGACTCTGCCATGCCCTGTGATGGTATTTTGCGCCGAGTTTATGCTAATATATATTAACTGGCTGCCTTTGTTCTCCGTTCGTATAATTTAGGGGATCCAGGGAAAAAATAACGTTTTAAAAATATTAGCTTTGCCAGTAAGCCCTTGAAGCATCTATAAAATTTTAATTTGATATAACTAAACTACAAAATTTTAGTATCCCTGTTCACCTTGTAACGTGGAAGCAGCTATAAACCCGGTAAATGCGTGAAGCCGAGGTTTACGCACTCCTACAAGGGCGAGATTGTGAGTAATATCAATGATAATTTCACTCAGATAAATATTCTCCACCTCTATTTGCAAATAATAACATCCAATTCGGGCATTTCTTTCGGGATGGTGTGAAGGCGGTCGAACGACTTCAATTGTGGTCAGTGTTCGTACAACGGGCATGATCTGTAAACATGCCCAATTAAAACTGAGGTTAAAGCAAGTTGTTGACTGTCGGTAAACAGGTTACAAAACACATATTGACCACACCAAAAAAAAAAAGCACACTCAAAGTCTATGTTGTAAATGCATATGCGTCAATTGTAAACTGTTTACGCCCATAGCAAACCGAACGGTAACAAGAGTAACGCTGAAATTAACATAGCCCATTTCCTTCGCATTTTAATCTCAAACATCTTTTTGCGTACTGGATGCTGTATAACCACTGCTTTACGCATTGCGGGGGACATATTACTGCTGTTCTGAACCTTTGTCCTGGATTTTCCTCGAGAAATACGAGCTGATTCCACATCGTTTGCGGGCTCCGTTCAGGATGACCGTTTCACGCAGGCAACGCGATTGCCCACTGCTGCATTCGCGTATGTTTGTAACTTTTAAAGAGTTTTGTTATGCTTTGGCGTTTTTTTACGGAATTAACAACTGCTCTTGTGAGATTGATACATTTTTATTCCAGGCACTGTAATCTACCGGCAGAAGGAAAAGGTTTTTGTGTAGTTTAAGACCCCTTAATCATCGGCAGCCATACGCAGCTGACGCCACCTCTTTCCTTGAAAAGGACGGTGCATTCAACAAACACTTTTAATGAGTTGTTGCGTCATCTCGCGTGCTCCGCAGTACTAGTGGTCAGACGGCATATAGTAGCTGATTACAGCATGTCTAGTTTTCCGACTATACGGAAGGCCCTTAAACTTCAGTGCTACTTAGCACGAAGATGGGGAAGTCGTATTATTCGTCCATAGTCGAGAGTAACAGATCAAAATCAACATTGCCGAGCAGCACATCTTACGCTTTCAGTCTAACTTCTCACTTTGCTTAAGGATGTTATTACGCCTTTACGTGGCAAAAGATGCCGGTATGAGCACCCCAAATGCTTTCTTTTTTAACCGGCGTGCTTGCATGTGTACGCACAAACTGAGAAAGAAAAGGAAAAGCAAGAACCTAAATCAGTCATCCCTACCCGGACCCCTAGTTCATGGCTGCCTTGGTTATAAGAAATGTAAGGTTTTGGTTTCGATATCAACATTTCCTATAATTACCAAGATTAGGAGAGAGATGCCATAATTTTTCGGCTTTCACTAAACCCACAAACGGCAAAAATGCACCCTTTCGCAAAAACAATCTTGGCTGCTCATCAGGTGTAAGCCATTAATTCAGATGAAGCCATAAACTCACCTGCATTAAACCGAAAAGAGACACAAAAATTGGCAGTAACGCTGGTCTAACCAAGGGACACGTACTGGTCGACAACTGAATTAATCATTGCTCTACACGCACGCTATAGACCAAAGACGGATTTTGAGGGTACATTAGGCATTCTTACGTGCTTTGAAAGCGAAGCCGTGGAGGCTTCTTGCATGCACTCCTGCTACGTCGCGTCGTTGCCATGTTGGTTTATGAACCCACCACAGGACATATTCGTAGATTCTCAGAACGCAGTCCCGTAGTCCCAAACCCTTTCAGCCCTGGAGTTTTCATTTTGAGCCAAAATTGTTTTTCGGCGTGTTTTCGAAAAGTTTGGGACCCCACAAGCTTATACGTTAATAGTTGGCCTGATAGTACAAGGGTTCGATTTCTTGACAATGAGGTCATTAGGCAAATAAAATTGTTCTTTCGAGCAGAACAAGTTTTTCTTCTTTTCATAGAAGCTACGACATGCTGAGCCGAAAGAAAAAAACCTGGTTGTGCAACTATATAGGCTGATTTATGCATGCTTTGACAAACCGAGATTCCAGTTTCCTTGCCCGCCCTGTCGTAAAAACCTTGCCACCATTATAGCTCCTTTTTAATAGCGTGGAGCTCAGTGAAAACCCAAGATTGGTGATATCTCTCGCTAAGGTCATTTTGAAGAACTATTGCCCAGAAAACTAGCAGTTTTGGTTTTGTTCTCCAGGCGCCAGCAGATATTTTGTGTTGGGGCCTCAAATGACGACAGTGGAGACGAAAGGGCTAAAGTCAGTAATGATGACAACGGTGCTCCATGTAACGAAAGCCTACCAAGGGACCCTTTGTGGCCAGCCAATTTATTAGCCCTACCCTTACGGCCACTCCACACAAATGACGCGGTCGAGGTACAAGTAAGAATGGTTACGCGTTTTTAATGCGAAAGCTTTTGCTGTTGCTGCTGCTGCTGATGATGTTTGGATGTTAATGGCGCCTGGCCAACTGGTGAAAGAGCGCTAAAAGAGGGGTTAGCTAACAGAGACGAAATGGGGAATACTAAAATCGGTTAGCAAGAGCAAAAATAAAATCATTTAAAGAAGGGGATGGCTGGTGTAGAAGGCTTGTGATTATCCCTGGTGTGAAATGAGGTGTAGAAATGTAACGGCTGATAAATACTTTAAATGCGGGACACACCCAATGCAATAATGGCACCTAATGTTTGACGTATACGTACACACCTTATTATCTGCCCTGCTCAGTTCCTTCTTTCATCCCGCGATGCCTATTTCTATACTCCTATTGTTCCCCTTGCGCACGACCCTTTCGTAATTATTTCTGGCTTTAAGATTTGTCTTCTGCGTAAGTCTGATTCAACCGCTGATTCCTCTAAATGCAAAACCTTCCAAATTTCCGTCTACGGTTCTCATTGCCGAAACGCCATTAACAGGCCCGGCGCGTGTCAACGCCGCACCTCAAGGAGACGTTTTTTGAGTTGTCCTCTCGCATGCTCGGGAGGCTGCCAAAGGGCGGCAGGGGTGGCAGCGGAGACGTATCGGAGCTCTCGTGAAACTCGAACACGTGGGGCTTCTCGGCAAAGGATTGGCGCCGACGTTTGGCGCCTATCAGCCTGCCGGACCGCGGCTTCGCTTCGGATGACGCGTCGTCGGGAACATTCGCGAACCTGGGTCCACTGCACAGAAGCCGGTGAGGCACACGGAATGTATTCATCGCACTGAGCGAAACAACCCTGGCTTAATCCATACTTGAGGACTCAGTTCCAAGTTATTAGCATCCTGAAAGTTTGGCGAAAAGAAACTAAACGTACAGGTTAGAGGGTGGTGTGCTCACTACGTATTGGTGCTTTAGGGGCGAATCCCCTTAGGGGCTCGGGCTGTCGGCCTATCCTGTCGTCGTCGCCTCATGTATAACAGCAAAAAGCACCGGGACACTTGTTTTTTAACGCATCGTGCTAGAACGTAGCGCGTACTAAACGAAAAAAAAGTGTAATGAATAAAACCCGTTCAAAATGAACACGATTTCAAGATTTGTGGAACGTTCTCTGTCCGCTTCAGCAATCCTCAAGCACAAGCAGAATCAGAAGCTGTCAAGCGGGTGGTCGGTCGAAGCAAGAAAAGGCCTACTTATCTGGTGCCGGTGTCTCGTTGATCCCCGAGGACGAGCCCACAGGGCGAGGCGCTGGTATTGTACTGCGGCCGCAATGACCCCTTCCACCACCCCACATGGGGGTAGATGGGGCATGCAAATTGATTAAATCCGATTCAACCCAAGAGAGGGAGCCACCGCCTCAGCAAGCGCGAGATTGCTCCTCCCATGGACGTTTCTACGGCGACCAATCAGCGCGCGCCGTGTGGCAAAAGAGGGACTTGCAATATTTGAATTCACTGAAGCGCTGAATGCTTCGATACTCCCCTGATTTCATGTTAGTATAGATGGCCCGGGATTTTTCTCAACCTCTCACATCGTCATTCCTGGTTTGGACAGCAGCTTCAACAGATGGTACGCTATATTCTTCCTGGTTCGCTTCTGCCTTCAATCATGCATTACTTATTATAATGCTTTTATTCAGTGGTTTCAACTGTCAACCATGTAAGATCTACAACAGGATTTGAAAACGAGAGCAAACATGTACGACTCATTTGGAGGCCTGTAGTTCGTTTCAAAATCTTCAGTCAGCACTGTGGTTCATACAACTCTAAAAAAGGACGTCCAATGGCCGCACTTGCATTACTGTGAGGTTCTAATGAGGCAGCCTGAATAAAGGCGGCAATGGAGGTACGTGGATTGAGGCACACTCCCATGTCCCGCTATGCAAGTGTTACTGCCTCCGCGTGACATACAACTCCAGGCAGCTCCTGGAGTGAACTATAGATGAACGTACCAGAACATGGGTAACCACAGCTGTTCTAGTGGCTTTTGCCCAGCTCTACTGGCTTAGTCGATACCATTTAGGTTAGTCACTTTTCCTGCTGTCATAACTTCGCACAAGGTAAGTATACTGGGAGTAGTTTTACTTGCATTAAAAAAACGTTACCCGTTCCACAGGTCTGCATTTCGTAAAATGAAAAGTAAAGCATTTACTACCTTGGAGTCCCCGTGCCACTAGTGTTGGCACCCGAAGCGCGGCTCGAGGACAGTGCACTGGTGTGCTTGGAGGGCTGCTTCAGAATGGATGCCTTGCGCTGCATCAAAGACTTCCAGCGTTGCTGCAAAAGGCCAGGCACCACAGTTAGGACAATGAAGATGTTCGGACTAGAATTTCTTTGTTTACAATGCAACCAGACGTGAATCATGCAGAGGCCCGTGAGCAGATCAGAATTTGTGGAAGAAATTTATGCACCCTTCCACTCCCTGAAGGTGGACGACCCCCGAAGCTTTTCAGTAGACGCAAAAAGGACGAAACAATATTTACGCAAGAATTCGCCGCGGTTGAACGCGGTTAAGAGACGTTTGTCAAGCGATAACCCGGCTGGCTGCAGTGGGTGCTGTGGGTGCGAACGCGCAGAATACTTGGATGCAGCCAGCCCCACGTGTGCCATTTTCTGGTGGCACGCGCTCTCACTCTTTATCACTATCTTTTTGTATCCTCTAACGAACGAGAGATTCGACGCTTTCACTGCGCAACCACCCCACGCTCTGGCTTGACCTTGGCTGACCTTGGAGGTCACATTCACGCTACCTGGTGCGAGAAAGCGCTTGACATGGTGTAATAAGCTCCGTTTACAAGTGGCGAACGCCACCCGATTGCGCTTGTCGGGCAGCCGGCTACATTTCGTGGGCGATTCAGCTCCGATATTTATGTTCATCCGGGGTCCGCCGCCCGGAAGCCGGTCAGGAGCGTGTGGGGGAGCGGGCCAATGAGTGCGCGTCATTTCAGGCTACAGCTTACCGTTATTTAACAGAAGCAGCAGCTTAACGACACGCTTCGAACATTCTCCTCGCTAGTTCGATGAACGAAAAGGACAGTTTGCTCACTTATCAAAAGATCATCGCTGGTAATGGATAGTGAGATTAGTGCAAGACAATTTACAAAAATGAAAAATCACTGCGCTGCCAATACTCCGGATATCTGTTTCTGCACAGGGCTGAAGAGCGAAAATGAGTCCTCCTTGGTGTGCACACCGCATCGCAGGAGCATGGAGTAGCAAATTGCAAACACCGTAAACCAACCTTGCCACATTAATTTAATAACAAACGCCTTCACAAATTCACTTCTTAGCAAATCTGACGCACTGTTGCTGTCTTATGACGTTTTTCTCTAGCCGATTCGGAGCTTGCAACACTGACACCTGCCCCACGGAAGTTCGCCGCTTTTCAATCGTGCGATGTCTAGTAGGGCAAAAAGCCCACGGCACGGTATGTTGTGGCTGCTGTTGCAACTAGGCGGGGTTCATCATCAAAATTTGGATTCTTCCGGCCGCTCCGAATGTGCACGATTAGGAGGCGTCGAAATTTGTTTGTCTTCATTTTTATTTCTTGTGATATTATAGCTCCACCCTGCAAAGGTTGTGTAAATTTGTGCCCTTTCGTGTTCGTCTTTTAGACATCTCCTCGGCTTGTACGAATTGAAATGTCTATATTTATGCTTGGTTTTTTTTTGGACCTGGGGCGCTATTACAGAAGGCCCGAGTTCCGCCTATACTGCCCAGTTTCCAGCTTCTTGGGTTATGAATGTAGAGATAGTGGAGCATTCGATACACCTCGAGCGAAACCACCGGAATTCGCGCGCAGCACGCCTGGCATACTCAGAGCGCTGTATTGGGGCCGCTTGCGTTGATAAACTACGGCATGTGCTGTTTTCCGCATTCAGCACCATCTGAAATTGGTCTGCAATGCTCATTCCCTAGCATAAACTAGATAACCCGACTGCTACTTTGAAATCCCCAACCTGGCTGTTGGCCACGCCCGGCGCGGGGCGGTCTGTTTTTCTCGGTGTTGGCCTTAGGATGGCCTGAAGCGTCTGAAATTATTCTGGAAAGACCAACGAATGAGCGTAGCTGGTTCGCTCCAAACCTGATTGCTAGCTTATGAGGCTGATAAGATCGAACGCACACGAAAACATTGTGAGCAACTCTTCAACCGTAATTGTTCCTTCTTAGTCGCAAAGTCTCCGTGGACAACGTAACAACGTCCTGTAAGAAAACATAGGCGTGCGTGTATTCGGGTTTTGTGTGTGTGCGTTTGTGTGATATCTGGTCCGAGGTTACGCCTTTCTTTATTTTGCGAAACACAACACGCAGAAATCAACAGCTACGTAAATCGGCAAGTTTACAACGCTGTACCAGCAATACCTCTGGGAATGTAGGCTGTACAATGTAAATGCAAATTACATAAGGCATGCAAGTCGTGAGCTGTATCCAGGAGGCTTACTCTGCTCTCTGTGGGACTATCCGCATCGTTGGTATCGAACGCGTCCCAGCATTCCAGCGGGTCTGTGTCATCAAGGCCGGCCCGGTTGCGCTTCCACAGTGCAAGCGCCAGCTCCTCGTACAGCATTGCGGTGTCAACCTTCGGGAAAGAAAAAAGCACAACGCGGGAACAGCTCACCATCTTTAGATTCCAACGAAGCCAAACTGATGCCTGTGGATTTGCTTCTAACTTCACCACCCTGATCAATGTGGTCTCATCACTCAAATTGGCTGGATGCACTATACTTGACTGGATTATATAACGGCGCATCTGCGTGCAGTTAAGTGGGGTGGAAACCTTCTATACACTACAAAGATTACAGGGAGTCTGTTTAATGAAAGCTTGGTATAAAGCGACGATGGGGGTACGAGAGCCACCGACATGAACACAAGGCATTTGCAAACAAGCACAAGCAATGCGCAATGGTTAGATAAATTGTTTGCGCTGGTTACTTTCAATTCGAATACTCATTGCAGGTTATATCAGTATCTTGTAGTTCAAATTGGCTAGATGCACTACAGGGACCGGTCACTGCTCAGAGGGCGCGACGAATAAAGTACACCCAGCGCCGCCCCGTGGAAGCTTGAGCTAACTTTGGGTCGGTGAGAGCCAGACGGCGGGCTCGCGTTCATGTATTCGGCACCTCTCAGTTGTTTGTTTTTGCGATTCTGTGATTGCTTTTGAAAGGTGTCTCATGCTTGAAAACTGTTCTGGCATATAGTTCCCCCTTGTATCAAGTGCTTCTGTGCGATTTCCGGACAATTACGGGGCTGAACTACTACTGTCGGCCTCGCGTACGCGAAAAGTTAGAGATTGTACGTTCCCGCGCGCGTGTGCGCCGTGAAAGAAATTGATGGGACAGACATCGTTGCGAAGACGCATTCTCAGCAAGGGAAGCATATTTACAGCACCGATTCAGGTCAGTATCAATTTTTTATTGTTTTACAGCCTAATAAAGTGACCGCAGCGTATACAACGGCGTGTTTGTGTTGTTTCCTCTGTTCGTGCAACCACACTTCTTACTTTTTCAGTTGCCCTTCTTCAGCTCGCTTGGTGTTGTCACTCATTAACGACGGATTCAAAACGTTATTAGCTGATGACAAAGTAACAGTTGGAAATCTGCTGCGGAGCTGCGGTTGTCTTTACGAAGATTCCGCTTAGTTTCGGCTTCTATCTTGTGAGTAATTTTAGAGTCGTCTTAGCGGCTAATTGTGATACAGTTTTCCGGCCGTTCAGAATTCTCCAAAAAAGTATTTCCTCCTTCCTCCCATCCTCTGCTTAAATAATTGTAACCTCAACTTTCAGAGTACGCAAAACGCATTAAAGAAGTCAGCGCGAGTGAATGCAATCTTGCCTTTGATAGCTTGCCACGCTCTTGCTTGGAATCCGTGGCCGTACTCTGTACACTTCGGGGAACAAAGTAGGGTAGTAAGCGGGATGCGTATTGACAGTCTTGACATTGCTTTTGGCATCACCCGCGAAGTGCTGTGGACATATTCTTGTGCCGCCTTTTGGCATCCATTCGATGCCGTGAATGTCGCTAAAAAAAGGTTACTGCTGATAAAACAATAGTGGCAGAAGCCGTAATACGTTGTGTTATGCAAATACTACGATGGCATGCGATTCATTGCAGCGCGCGATGTGTATGGAACACTGAAAGCAAACGTTTTAGTTTTACGGCCCTTCGCGTCTGCGCTGCGCATAAACAGTCATCGTACTCATAATTTTACTCCTTCCACTGACAAAAAATGTCATGGCTTTCTTACTGCTAAAATCCATTTCTTGCGACGCTTATTCTCCACGGCTGCCCGAGAAACCTGTACAGAACGATAGCAGGCTGCCTTTCGCGATTGTAGCAGTCCTTCACGCAGCAGTAGCGGCGTGGCCACTAATTCTTTCCTGGAGCATTTTGATTCTTTCGGACCCTGTAACTTGCATTTATAACTATGTTTCTTAAAAATCTTCCGCCACACAACGTCGAACCGCACGCAGCGCGTGCATTTTTACGTGCGCTGAACGGCCGATCGCGACATCCACCGACCCAGAGTTGCTGAGCGGCGGCGAGAGATGGCTCTGCAGTCGCGCGAAAACTTCACTGTCCGGTGCCTATACTTGACTGGATTATATAACGGCGTATCTGTGTGCAGTTAAGTGGGGTGGAAACCTTCTATACACTATAAAGATGGCAGCATGTCTGTTTAATGAGAGCTTGGTATAGAGCGACTAGGGGGGTACGGGAACCACTGGCATGATTAAAAGACTTTTGCAAACAAGCACAAGCAATGCGCGATGGTTAGATATATCGTTTGCGCTGGTTACCTTCAAAATGAATATTCATTGCAGGTTATAACAGTTACTGCAGCATGTATTGACTAATAGGCACTGCAAAATTTCATCGCTTGTGTCATATGCGCACTGTGTGCGAGGGTTCCTCCGTTGCTATACTCGGTTACAACTTAAAGGAGCCATGAAGAGAAAACAAAAGTTTGTTTTATTATTTAAGTTGCCGCTGTGCCTTATCACCGTAGCCGGATGTTTCTCCGCGTGGCGCAAGTAGGGCGTTACTGGGAATATTTTGAACATGGCGTGAGCCGTTCCCGTGATTTTTTGGACTTAATATGCTTATAAACGACTCCAGGGACGACAAACAAACTGCGTGAGACAAGGCAGACAATATCACGCATTCATAGCAAACCCCTTTCAAAACGCGCGCGCACTGACGTCACGGGTCCGGCGCTGTGGCGGAGTGATACACTACATGAGGTGGTGCCGTTCTTGAGTTGTAACCGAGTATAGCTCCTTTCTGTGACAGTATAACCGTGCTTGAGACTCTATGATTGAGAAAACATAGCTTATATTGATACATTATCGCACCGAGTAAACGATTGTGCAAATTTCCTGGTCTTGAAGTTTCCTGAAAAACAAAATTGGCAGATATAAATGCTCCGACTTTTGAAAGCGTAAGTGGTTCATCGCCGTCGTACTCTGAGCATTCATATCTCTACGTAAGCTTCGCCTAGATGTATCAATAAAGTAATTATTGAGTTTGGTCCACTTACTGCCTACGCTGTAAAGGACATTTAAAGGAGCCATGAAGAGAAAATACAACTCCGTTTAATTTGAAAGAACTAGGATTCAGTATCTCACTCAGCTCCATTACAGCCGCAATAGGTGCTTTTTTAACGAAAAAAAAGCAAGAAGCATTTAAAAACTTTCAAATTCTGCGCCACAGTGACGTGTTATGAGCAAGAATGACGTCATACGGGCCAACAATTAAACATACCTTTCAGTGCGTTAACTGCACGTTAGCATTCAAGTGATGCGGTCAAATGGAACTAGAGGCCCCATTACATACGTCCAGTCATGTGTCGTCGCGACAGGTCAGTTAGAAGGCCGCCAATCGTACAAACAAGGTTCAGTGACGTCATAGAAAAGTTGCGGGAAATTGGCTAGGGGGTCGCGACTGCTTCGCGTGTTTTCTTTCATATCTCCGTTATTTGTTCGAAGATTGCGATGATATTGGTATCATTGCTATCGGAACTAAGCAGTCTTTCTAATAAACCCAACTTGTATTTTGTCTTCATGGTTCCTTTCTTCCATTCTTTCTAAATGGTGCGAATTGGTCAGCTTCCTAAAACTTCTGTTTTTCTCTTCTAATGTATTTCGTGTGCTGATCTAAAGAAAATGGGCAACGAGTGAGCATATGAGTGATTAATGAGTAGGCAATTGTGATAGGCGAAGCTGTGGACGCTCACAGTTAGTATATTTATACGCTTACACTGCCAAAAGTACACAATCATGGCCAAGAGACACGTCGACAGACCGCTTTGTGTTCCCACAAAATGCAGGAAATCATTAAAAGATAACCGGTGTTCTAAATGGCCACCAGACGGCATTGAAGTCTTTATTGCGGAAATGGTTTGGCGTGATGCTTTGCCCCGAAAAAAATGGAGCAAATATTACAATGAACTTAAGGTACTCTGACTGATCAAGAAGTATAAGGGTGGGCTGTGCATACTCTCAACGCCGTACTGCTTCCTTCTGTAATAAACACGTTTTAAAGACAGTTTAAATGCAATAAGAGCTACACTGAGACCAGTTGGGGGAATTTACTGTCCGACGTTTTTTGCGATGACGTCGGTCACGGCACATCGTGGATGGCTTACTCAGAGCTTTCGTTTGGGCCACGCACAAATCTTACGAGCTGGGGTATCCGTGCCTCCTACCAACATTTTCGCAAAGCATGGAAACACTGGGCTTAGAGCAATGTGTTTATTTGTAAAGAAAAGCGATTCTACCGTCCTTGGAGAAAGAAAAGTTTAGGCAAATGCTATAAGCTCTCTGAGATTACTTGTTCTCAAGGCAGTCACCCGTTTTGCGTCATTCATATACCCTGGGCCGCAGGCATCACCGAACTAAAACTTACAAAAAATAGCCGGACGATCAAGCTTCACACTTATGGGTTGAAGACTACAGCCTTATCGTGCTGCCAGATATCTTTTCCTAGCGTTGTTAAGAAGGGGTTCAGCCACCGCCTCCCCTCCTCCTTGTGGTTCTAGTGGGTTGGACAAATCGCGGATGTAAAGCAAAAATTGGCTGGAGTTGTTCGAACCACAAGGCTCAGTTCGAATGATTCATTTTCTAGAAAGCACGACCCTGTTTCCAAGGCTAATCGTTAATCACTTTCCGGTTGAACTTGTTTCGTTTCTCCTACATTTGTTTTTCTGGTAGACTACACTTTTGTTGCTCCGTTTAGTGGGCGGCAACAATTTTCTTTTCCCAATTTTATTCGCGATCTGGATTTTATCGCGCATGAAGGTGCTTGAAAGTGCAATTTGGAACTTCGGGTGCCACGCAAAGTCTACGAGTGCTCTTGCTCAACCAACATATAATAGTCTCAATTATTGCGCTGAGTAGCATCCCTGCAGTGGATACAGAGCTGTTTCTTATATATATATATATATATTATATATATATATATATATATATATATATATATATATATATATATATATATATATATATATATAATTATATATATATTATGCGAATCAGAATAGGAAATGAGGGGCTCGTAGAAATAACACAGAAATAGGGTTCGCAGTCAAGAAAACCTCGGAAAGCAAAGGGGAGGTTGTGGTAGGTCATTGAAACAGATAAAGAATTTGGAAAGAAAGAAAGAAAGCGGAGAAAAAAATGCCCGCCAGGTGGGATCCGAACCCACGACCTCCACAATGTCCACCAGAACAGTATTCTGGAGGTCGTGGGTTCGGATCCCACCTGGCGGGCATTTTTCTCCGCTTTCTTTCTTTCTTTCCAAATTCTTTATCTGTTTCAATGACCTACCACAACCTCCCCTTTGCTTTCCGAGGTTTTCTTGACTGCCAACCCTTATTTCTGTGTTATATATATATATATATATATATATATATATATCTAATATATATATATATATATATATATATATATATATATATTTATATATTAGTGTTTCATTTGAGATTCAGTTGCAAAAAGGCAGGGCCGACAAAAAAGTCTGCGGAAGCTTGTACTCACGCGCAAGACTTGAATGGCGAATCTGTAGGTCATCATTGCCGGACACACAGTTAGGTTTCAGTATTGGCGGTGAGATCTTTGAGTGGCGCCCCCTGGCTCTGACGTCGGCTTAGGGATTCGCGCCGCTGTCGTCTGCTACACTCCGCTTGTGAGGGGCAACAGTGCCTGGGCTAGAAATCGCCCGCTTCGTTGCTGTAATGCGTTAAAAAGTGTATTTCTGGCGACTCAGTTATTTTGCCAGCTTCTGACGCATCTGAATAATTTGAAGCTGTATCCCCCACAAGTTTGCAACACCCGAAGAGATAGAGAACAACTTTCTTCAGAGTATCGGTCAGAAGATCGTGTGTAACTCGTCCTTTCTTGCTTATTCGCGAGGATCAGCGATCAGAGCTGCTCGGTAAGTATTCAAAATGCGTAGGCTTCGCTGCAGTATTTTTGAGATGCTCCTATGAAGACTCAACAGTCTAATACTACGTACCAAGCAGCGGCCTCTACACGCTCATCGCACAGCAGGAAATAAAGCAGCTTTCTTCTGTTTCTTTCGTTGTTGTCTTGTATCGGATTAATGTTTCTTGCTTTTTTTTTCTGCCCAACGCATTAATTTTTCTGCGCCGTCACCAACTTCTTATTAGGAGGTTTCGGGATGTTTGGGGGCCTCACAAAGGTCGTGTGGATATTTCCTTCATTTTGTATGGCATACATTCCCTTCTTCACAAATTGGCTTTCATTACGGCTGCGTGCAAGAAGGTGCATATCCGCAGCGTGCTTTGTTTATTCACATGCAAATACAATGAGAAGGTTTGTGCTACGCCACCGCGATCGCGCCCTAAACAACGTGGTCCACAGTACTCGAAGGCGGCTTTTGTGCTCCGAATTTCTATCGTAATTATATCGTTATCATAACGAACTGACTCTCAACTCGAACAATGATGACATGATTACGGTGTTGAAGGCATACCCGGGGCACTAACCAGATCGATTTAATTGTTAAACAAAGTTTCCCCTCCTCCCCTTCCTCCTCCTCCTCCTCTAGAGTGCAGTTTTCCTATAACGCATATCCGAATATCGGGAAGATATGGCTGTGCAAAATGTTCCGAAATAGCCCTCCAGGTCTTAACAATTAACAAACATATATGTGTTACTATAAATTTAACGAAGACGTGACTCGTTTTGCTCAATAAACCTCCATACTGGTTAGATGCCTCGTATAGAATGAGCACGCGCGTATATACACACTGAGTTACTTGGAACTCAACGTACAGTTTTTGCAGTCTATAGTGCATGTCGGCAAACTTTCATGCCTTGGCAACGCAGAGTGA
Source organism: Haemaphysalis longicornis (assembly GCA_013339765.2). Lineage (NCBI taxonomy): Eukaryota > Metazoa > Arthropoda > Arachnida > Ixodida > Ixodidae > Haemaphysalis > Haemaphysalis longicornis. The sequence goes on along the minus strand of CM023452.1, from coordinate 79,438,142 downwards.
TGTGACAAAACGCGTTCGAGCGTTCGGCAAGGTTGCAAAAACTGTTTTACCTTACATATGATTACCGGGAATCGTGATGCCTTCTGCCAAAGCCGACAGCCCTGAAGGCCTAGAATTTGTTTTGGTCTTCCATTTTCGCTGTTGTCGGTTATTAGCAGCTGATTGTTCCTTTTGTTCGAATGCTTACATGAGAAGCTGACGCCTAGCTCCGACTCTTCGCGCTCCGCACAGGACCGGCTTCGCAAGGAATGGGGTGCCGCCGGCAATGTTTCTCCCGTAGCGGTATCCAAAACTATACTTTAATTGACACCATGAGCTAGTGTATGCGATTTTAAGCCTATTATTATGATAAAAAGTTACCCACACGCCAATTCTGGTGCGGACAAGCATCAGACGTTGACCGAGCGCAAAGAAACAGCAGGAAGAGCGATACTGAGTAAAGCAGACGACAAATGCGAGAATCCCTAAGCTGACGTCACGGAGGCGCGCTTCGCAGCGCCGCCTGTGTTCGTGCTCACCGCCAATCACTGTTTATTTCCACAGTTGCGGTGGTAATAGTCGTCGTCATATGCATCGATCAAGTCGTTTTCATTCGCGACTGGTCGGTGCATAGCCATCCTCTGCGTTGTAGACTTCCACCAGGTATTCGTCCTCGACTCGAGGCAGCGCTGGTGGGACCTGCAAGTTGTGACGCCGAGCCTCTCGGAAGACGGCCTCTTCCTCGGCCGAGCGAACTATCCGTGGCTGGCCCATGTCGAGAAACGCGCAGACGCTGCCGCGCGAAGAGCTCTTCTACGATACTGAGCGCATGCGCATGATGCCACGAGGAGTGGCTCTTCTACCGACGAACCGACGGACGTACGATACAACGTGCCTTTCTTGTTCCGAGCAGGTGTTGCGACGATTATGGCGAAACGCTCCTCTCGAGAGCTGTGGCGGCCGCTATCATGTGCCGTTCCATTGTATAGCAGGTATTTCTACAGCTTCGCGGACAGCTGCGCGATAGCGTACCTATCGGGTAGTTTTCTGCGAGTCCGAACTTATGGCCAGTAACAGCAGCCTCTCTGTTAAAATATGTTTCACATTATGAAAAAAAAAAAAAAATTGCGGTCTGGGTTTTCGAACCACAACATCGTCACCATCGATTCTCTCCGGTGGTCCCCCTTCAGAACATTGTCGAATTCCCTGTTTAATGCGCGTATCTTATGCATACGGATGGCATTTGCTACGCAGTTTTACCGCTGCACTTTGTCCTTCTCTCTGCCTTATAACAACGAAGCTGTTTGTGGTCGAGGCTTTAATGGGACGAGACGTAGTAACGCGGGCGCCCTGATGTGAAGAAGGCATAGCCTAGAGAGCAAAGCAAGCGCCAAGCGCAGGTGCAGCGCAGTGAAAAAAGGGGACCGAGCGCCAGGAGAAAGTGGGTGGATCCAAGGCGAGGGTGAGAGCAGGCGCCGAGCGCAGGTGCGCAGAGTCAAGCAGAGTGCGTTTGCAAGAGATAGTGCTGATGAGCGCGGATATATAGACGAGTGTGCTTGGCGGTCGTTTCTCGAGTGTTCGGAACGTGGCCTTCGCGATCGGCTACCGGCGGCGCGCCCCCCGGCAGCAAATTGCGGAGGCCACGGTTCGGAAAAAGGTAATGTCGCGCGCTTTCCGGAAAGAAGGAGCCACCGTCGGAAGCGCCAGGGAGAGTTGGCGCGCGAATGGGGGCGAGCGGGAATACATCTTCTGGCTTTCAGAAGTTCCTTAAAGCTTAGTCTTGCGATTCGTGAACGCCAAGCAGCTTCGTTGTTAACATCAGCGTTCGCGACCTTAGGTCAGTAAAGCTGGGCTAATTTTTTTCGCCTACCTTTGCCTTTTGGCTGTTTTGGCGCGGTCCCTCTTGCTGCCTTCCTTTTGGACCCTTTCTTTCCAACAATTCGACAACTCCGGCGGTGGCTTCGCTAGACGGTATGGCGCGCAAGAGCTCGCTACGTTCTCTTGCACAGTCGCGGCGCCGGGATGACGTCACGCGTCCTCTACTGTTATCTGCTGTACTACCGCTCGATCCCCTCCTCGAGGAGCTCGCTTCACCTATACTTATTACTACATGCTATGTGGAATTTTACAACGAAGCTTTTTATGCCTTAGCGAAACTTTTGTCTGTACCCATGAGGGCCAATTGCAGGAACCACTGCGTAAGCGGAAAAAAATTGCCATGCTTCACAGACATAATGTTGCCAACGCTGATGTTAACAGCGAAGCTGTCTGGCGTTCCCCCATTGCAAAGCTATGCTTTTCTCAAATACAGCAGATCGATTCCCGTTCGCCCCAATTCATTTTTGCCGTGTGCCAGTTGTCGCGCCACATCTGAAACCTTTGGTAAGTTTTGAACTTGAAACACTGCCATGAGGCGTCGTTCTGAGCGCTTTTTGTTTTTTCACTGCGTATGTTTTTATTACCTTTCGCAAAAATCACGCAGCAATGCATGACTAATTACAAGATCAATAGAAATACCACTGATAGGCTGATGTCTCGCTTCAAATATTTTCCTCAAATGTTTTCCTCAAATGTTTTCTTTTAGATGCGACGCTGAGAGGAGCATCTCTTGCCGGCGGCCCTGTCCTCCATCCGTCGTCGTCGTCGTCCGCGTCCGCACAGCTGCGTCTCTCCTCCGCTCACTCCCTCTCCTCTCGCCGTTACAGCGCGCCCTCTCCCCCAACATGCGTGGCGCGCGCAGTGCGGCGCACTGTCTCACTCCGCCGGTGGGCCGCGCTGCGCGCGGCGCAAGCGTGCTGTGCGCATGTGCAGCGCCCTCTCTCTCTGCGTCTCCTCTCCTTTGGGCGCGCTGCGCATTAAGCGGAGTGCCGCGCTCCGGCCGGTCTCTCAGTCGATGGTCGTCCGCGCTACGCTTGCTCTCTCTCTCTCTCGCATTACCCGACGATTGCTCACGCAATTTGAGTAATCGACCCAACGGAAACGCACAATGGAACCCCTTAAGCGTCGCATCACACCAGGGTTCCCGCGAGGGGAGGTGGGCGTAAGTTTTTTCTCTTTCTTGCCTGAAATGTTTTCCTTGGCTCAACAATGTTTACATGTATAAACACTGCCACCGGATTTAGTATTTTACAGAAGTCTTGTCAATATCAGTCTGAGTCAAGCATCCTTTTCAGTTGCTGCGTGTATGCTTGGCGCTTGCTCTCCCCATCGCTGCGGCCGCGTTACCACATTTGGTCCTATGAAAGCCTTGAAGGAGCCACGACGACTAAACACGTTTGGTTCATTCAAAAGATTGCCTCGTTAGAATCATACTGACACCACTTTTAAAACAAACTTCACTCAAATCAGCTATATAATTCGTAAAAAAATGGATTGGCCGCCATGCGACCCACTAGATCATTTCCCGCAGCAGAACCTATGATGTCATACCAGCCAGCTCTGCGATTGGCGGAGGGCGGCAAGCAAACGTAAATTAGGCAGAGCTTATAAGCTTGCCGAACGAGCTATTCGTGCTTAAATTTAGGGCACATTTTTGTTTAAAGCCGCAAGAATGGTGGGACAAACTGGGCGTTACGAAAGCACACGTGAACATAGAAGTACCGAAGCCTACTGTTGTTAGTACTGCGCGCACTGTCCTTGGTTTAGCTGCACAGGACTGCGGGGCTTTGGGGGTTGTAACAGACGACACTTGCCGATTGACAAATGCAACGGTGTCTTACGCGACCATATTTGTCGAGCGAGCACTATGTTTCAAGAAATGATTATTTTCTCCCTGAACAAAAACAAGCCGGGCATACATATGGTCAAAAACAAACCAAAGGCAGAAAACGGCTTGCCGCGGTGTGGTGGCGCCATCTAGGTTCACTAACTGTAAACAAGGCTTCCCCAATCCCGGCCGGGCTAGAGCGGCGACGCGCGCTGTGTTGATACTGCCTTCGCAGCGGCGGCGACAACAATGCAGACCAGTCTCGACGTATAGTTACACCGCTCTCGGCGAGGGGGCTGCGGGAGCCTACCCTTGTCTGTTCCTTGCGCGCTCGCAGTTGAAGGCTGTTTCACGCACGCGCAGGCTGTTTTCGCAGCGTTCGTGGATATGTGATTTAGCAGGGCACATATAGGAGCAGAATTTCGTAGCTCCGTTATATTATTGCGGCTAAACCTGCATGCTGGACGCCAGACTTCGACGAAATTTTTCTCAGGGCCAGACAACGCCGGACAAACGATATTGACCATTATTCGCCATCAGGGGCGGGTTTGTGGGTGTGTCCTAGAAAGGCGGGAGTTCTTTTGCAAGGATTACGATGATATTTCATTAGGCAATAATACTAATATTAATATCAATAACAATATTTGATTATTCAATCGTGCTTTCATACGCTTTCTGGGATTGCCAATAGGCCTGTCTGGCCGCCGCCAAAAGATGGTTAATACTTATTGTTATTATAACTACTATGCACCTCACTGTACTATTATAATATAATGAATAGGGCTAGGGGTCGATTATAAATTTTCTAATAATTAATCTACTTATTAACCAATTCGTCGGACGTGTTCATTTCAAAATGGCTTAGAAAGGGACCATTTTTAATGGTTGTTTCTATTGGATTATCGATGCTACTGAATACAGGTCACTTTATGCGTTCAACGGTAACTCGTCCATGCAGTTGCAGAGGGCGAGAAATTTGTTGACGATTCGATCCGACAGCATGGAGATTCTTTTCTTGTTGGCAGTCATCCCGGCTGGGCTGATCAGCAGAGCACGCGAGCGTGTGTTGAACACATGCTCGCGTTGATGACAGGAAGTAAATGGGATTAAAAATGGCGTTGAGGTCAGCGGGACGCACAGCAGCCTTTTTTACAATGAGTCTTAATTCCCGAAAGGAGGGATTTCTGTGCATAGAACCCTTCCAAGGGATCCAGAACGTCGTTGGTGTTTGGCTCGCCTGGACTTCAACCAATTAACTGATTTAAAAAAATATGATAGCGACTGGAACATTAATCTATTAATCGAAAGGTTGATCGGCCAATCGCCCACCCCTAGTAATAAAGAAAGCCTTTACTACTACTTTTAATGTACAAAAGTACGCAGTAGCAACATTCGGGGACATGTCTTCGAAAACGAAGAGTGAACGTGCGTAGCCACTGCTTCTGTCCGTCAAACGAGCAGGACAAAATTATATAAGTTATGAGCTATTCACGATAGCACGTATACAACAAACTAGACACACGAATAAGCAAATGGCTCTCATACCAAACGATAATAGTTTCAGACAACCTATCAAATTGATGTAATTTTCCCGTGTTGCTGCCAGTCGCTGGACCTGAAGTGCTGGTCAGAATTAACACACTTGACGGAGCATAGCTTCAAGCAGTCGCGCGCTGCGTCGTAACAGAATGCCTCCACGCCAGAGGATGACGATGCACCCGCCTCTTTGTGCTGCTCATACGTGCGTTACGTTCAGTGTTAAATCGCGAAGCTGATAGCTGGCTTGAGTTGTGAATCTTGCGCCCCAAATAAACTGTCCGAATAAACTCGTTTCCAGTCTGCCTCGTGCCCTTCAGTTCACAGGTTGTCATCCACCAATGCTTGTTCTCCGGCATGGTATCTTAACAGCCGCTGTGCTACTTTTAATAAGTAAGCTATTACAATTACAGTATTGTTTAAGCAATTTACTCCCAACCTGCATACGAACCCGAAACATTGAAACTAGCGAAGACGAATCAGTCGCGAGTTGAGAACAAGATTAGTAAAATTTTGCTGAGATTAATCTGTTGCACTCAGTGGCGGGTGCCCACAACAGCTGAGTACTCAGGATTTCACTTCAGGAGGTGGGGTCGTTGTTTTCGCCGGTTGCTTCCTACCCCGCTCCCCTTCCCCTCTTTTGCGTAGTCCCGTAGCCAGGATTGTGTCGAAAAAGAAAACAAGAGCAGCAGCGGAGCATAGCTTGCCCGCGGAGTGGGAGACGCGCGCATCAACAGAGTGGGCTCGCAGCGCCGGCTCCTCGCAGCGGCCGCAGGCAGGAACTAAGCTTCTTGCGAAGGCCGTACCAACGCGCGCACGCCGCCGCAACAGACCGGCCGCATCCCAATCGGCTGCAGAGTGGTTTCCCGTGACGTCATTGCAGACCACGAAAACGCACGATTTAGCGGGAAAATCAAAACGTAAACTTCAAATAATTGCTCAGTGAATAAAGCGTCGTTTGCATCCGGACAAGCGCTGGGGCACTATAAAACACGAAATCTCTGAAATAACACAAACTTGTATTTTCTATCCATGGCTCTTTTAGGAGCCATGAGGACAAAATACAAGTTTCTTTTATTCGAAAGACTTCGTGTTTTAAAGTGTCCCCAGCGCTTGCGCGGCAGCAAATGATGGCGTATTCACTTAGAAATTAATCAATTTAGGTTAGAATTTTGATTCTCCCGTCAAATCGTGTATTTTGGTGACATCTACAATGAAGACATAACAGCGCGTATCCAAAAGGACTTCCACTTCACCATTCGGCTCTTCAGCCTTGCTTGCCGTCAAACCTCCCCAGATGGCGCTAGCATACTCAGCACTCCGCCATTGCTTTGTTTTTGATCGTATTTACCCCTGGCTTGGTTTTGTTACGGTAGAAAGTAATCGCTTTATGAAACATGGGGCATGCTTGACAAACAAGGTCACGTAAGGCAACGTGGCTTGCGCCAATCGGCCAGCGTCGTATACGACAACTCCAAAGCGTCGGACTGCTGTGCAGGTAAAACAAGCATAGTGCACCCAGTACCAACGGCAGTGCGGATCGATACTTCTATGTTTACGTGTATTTTCGTAACTTTTGCCGTTTACCGCCCCAATCTTGCTGCTGTAAAATGGATATGCATTACATTTAGGCGCAAATAGCTCGCTCGGCAAGCTTATAAGCTCTGCTTAATTCGCCTTTGCTTTAGCCGGCCTCCGCCTATCGCAGAGCAGGCTGGTATGACGTCATAGGTTTTGTTGCGGGAAATGAACTAGCGGGTAACATGGCCATTTCTTTTTTCCCTAATTATATAGCTTATTTGAGCGAACTTTACGTTAAAAATGGTGTCAGTATGATTCTAACGAGACAACCTTTCGAATGAACCAAGCGTGTTTTGTCTTCATGGCTCCTTTAAGAACAGCTTCGCCGTTAAAAAATACTCCTGTTTAGCTTTGGTTCACCCTAGTTGACAGCGAAAGCTTCATCGCCCTTGCTAGGCCCATTGTCGAGGTGTGGTTTGCGCAATGATATATGTGGTTTGCGATGAATACACTGCTCATTCATCCCCTTTTCCCACCTCACGGCGTTTTTAAAGCCTAGCCGCTGTACGAGCTACCACAGCTGGATGTTCGACTTCCTTCATCGCACACGGCTCGGCGCGGCACGTGGCCTCCTGGCCTTCCTTTGTAGCGTGCGCTTATAAGGCGGCGGCGGCCACCTCACCTTCCTTCGCCAGGTGGCCGCACGGGTTCCGCGCACGTCGCCGTTCCTGCCTCGCCTATCGCTCCCCTGCCGCCTATCGCTCCCCGCCACCGGGCCGCTGCTCCGTGCCGGGCGTCCGCCAGGTGGCGGCAAGGGTCGTGCGCACGTCTCCGTTTGCTCATGGCCTATCTCTCGCCAGAAGGGTGTTAAGGTGGGCTAGTTGGTAAGACGTATTCTTGGATGAAACCAGCGCGAATTTAAACAAAGACCAAGGAAGTGAAACACACGTTGCATCAACGTGAGTTTGAGGAGCGTGAATTGCCATTAAAGGAAACCGCATTATCCCTCTTTCTTCACATTGTACTAAGTGTCGCGGATTTGAAACTAATTTTCTGCCACTGACATCGTGATTAGGCACCGTGAACAAACGCCCCGGGAAATTATGGAAGCGTTTCACATAACAGAAGGAGTGGACAAGGGTTTCAGCCGAGCAAGCATGTGCCTTCATCGCAAAGAGATTACATGAGTGGGCCTTGACTGTACCTAGTTGCCTTATCACCGTGGGCTTTGTAAACTTGTTTTGCTTTTGCGCGGTGTTTGTATTGTTTGGTGTTAAGTGTTTATATTCACCATTTTTGATATAAATTTGATTGATTGTAGGGTTTAACGCGCCGACGCAACGCAGGCGATGAGGCGCGCCGTAGTGGAGGGCTCCGGATTAAATTTGACCGCCTGGGTATCTTTAACGTGCGCCGAAATCTCGTACACACGGGCGTTTTCGCTTTTCGCCTCCATCAGAAAAGCGGCCGCCGCGGCCGGGAATCGAACCCGCGACCTCGTGCTCAGCATTTTTGATATTAAACTTCTTGTTTTTAGACCATCGGCTGTCCTTGCGTTCCACTTGCTTTCTCTTTGCTTAAGTGCTCACCGGTTTCACCCAAGAAGAAGCCTATATCTCCTCTGCCGCTTATCTCACCCCACCATTGGGCCGCTGCTTCATGCCGTGCGCCGGGTTCTTTCGGAAGGGGGTGTGGTTTGATTTCTAGCTCTCAAGGTCAAAATTGGCCACCCCGCGAAGAGCGCCCGAGGTAGTGTAGCTTTTGCTACAATAGAGTTAGTTAACTAGGAGTTAGGAGCAACCCACAGAAGAATGTCTCGGTCTTTCATCTCGGTGATACGTGTTGGCATGTAGGTGCGTTTTGGTGACGTACATACACACATACATCGTCGACGTGGATTGTAAGGGAGCAAAAGAAAAAGCACGGTGTGGTTCTATTGTAGCGTGTGTGTGACGTAGCGAAGCATGCAGGAAGTGCGCACGGGCCAATGATGAGGGAGCGAGGGAAAAAAGAACATCGCGTATGAATAACGGCGCATCGAACAACGCCGAAAGATCGCTCGCTGACTCCGCGCCGCCAGTGCAGACGTGAAAGCTGGGCCCACCCTGCAGCCCATCCCCTGCCATGCAGACAAAAGACAGGTTTTTTTATTCGCAAGGTTTCGTGTTTTATAGTGTTCCCAGCGCTCGTCCGGCAGCAAACCGTGTCGTATTCACTGAGAAATTAATCAATTTAGGTTAAAAGCTTGATTATTTCGCCAAATGGTGTCTTTTCGGGATGTCTGCCACGAAGTAACAAGGGCGAGTATCCAAACTAACTTCCAGAGCGTCATTAGGCTCTGCAGCCTTGCTTACCGTTAGTCCTCCAAGATGGCGCTATCATACTGAGCTGCGGACCGTTGTCCGCCGTCGCTTTGCTTTTGACCGTATTTGCACCCGGTTTGCTTTTGTTAACGTAAAAAAAAAAAATCGTATTGTGAGACATGGCGTATGCTCGACAAAAAGGGTCACGTAAGACAACGCCGCTTACGTTAATCGGCGAGTGTCGTGTAAGACAACTGCAAAGCAGCGGACTGCTTTGGAGATGCTGTACAGCTAAAACAAGCATAGTTCTATAAGTACCAACGGCAGTGCGCCTCAAAACTTCTTTATTTACGTGTATTTTAGTAACTTACATTGTTTACCTTGTCATTCTTACTGCTGTAAAATGAATATGCATTACAATTAAGCGCAAATAGCTGGTTGGGCAAGCTTATAAGCCCTGCCTAATTTGCGTCCTGCTATGACCAGCCTCAACCAATCGCACAGCTGGGCATATGACTTCATAGGTTCTCTAGTTGGAAATGAGCTAGTGGGTCGCATGTTGGCTTTGTTCCTAATTATAGCTTATTTCAGCGGAATGTGCGTTAAAATGCTGTGAGCATGGTTCTAACCCGACAGCCTTTTGAATGAACCAAACTCAAGGTTTGTCTCCATGGCCCCTTTAATGGTAGTTGTGCGAATCCGCATGCTCGGAATTTAAGTTAGCATTACTTGTCTGTGGCTAATTGCTCAGCATGAATGTGCGCGTTACGTGACATGATTAGGTGAGGAAGCTGACAAAAGCCTTATAGACGCGTAATAAACGTTAAGATCAACAGTGTGGACACCCTACTAAGCCTTCTTTACCAACCATCTACACATGGTGTAAGAACTGAACTTTTTTTCGCTTCCACCACCCATTTTTACGCGTACAAACCCTCGCTTCAGGAAGCTTTGTCGCCGTGCATTGAACGGGTAAAGCGTTTTAATACCAGCATATCAAATACTGCACAGGCCTCAGGGACACAGGGGAACGCAAGAGTTGTACTGTAAGACGAGTGGCCTGCTGCTGCGTCTGCATCACATACAAGCTTCGGCTTTCTTTATTGTGGAACACAGGGGTAAAAGATACATGACCACCTGACGTCCCAATATGCCAATTCTGAAGCACTCACCTCGCTCTTGCTGTACGCTGTGTCGTCTGTGGTGGCCCTTTCGAGGCAGTGCGATGCGTCGTGGAGGCGCTCGTCACGCACGAAATTGCAGACGCGCTCAGCAAGACAGGTGACCAGCACAGCGACCAGGCTCTGCGGCAGAACTAGCGACGCCACGAAGGCGGTCGCGGTCAGCAGTGCCACAAGCGGCCGGGTCCGGCCGCCGAAGCGCCCAATCAGAGCGTAGCTGATGCGGCCGACCGTTGGGGTCTCGTCACCCACCAGCACCAGCCACAAAAGTAGCGCCGCCATCAAGACGTCCGTCTGCATGAGATGTCATAACGAGAACAATACAAACCAGGTCTCAAAAGATCTCATAGGGGGCTCCTGCGCTGCCCAGGGGGCACCGCACAACCGACTTCCGGGTACCACTTCCGGGTGGTACAAAGCTGCGGGGGTCCCATAGGATCCCATGTAGACAGAAGCAAAATGGAGCTGGACACTCCCAACCTTTTTTGCGACGTCGTTTCCCGCCCATCCCCGACAAGTCCGATGCCTTGCGGCGATCAACTTGGCATTAGGAAAAGAAGCTCTGGAGCGCTAAATACGTTTGCAGCTTCGACGAAAGTGCTGAGACTGTGACGCCGGTCTGCCACTCGCAGGTTCACCGATCGATGGTCGTATGAAGTGGAATTGGAAGTGAGAGCTTCGTAAACTGCTGCACTTGGTGAGAAAAACTTTTCAACAACGCGCGGTCAAAAAAAAAAAAAAAAAGGCAACGCGATCGGAGATGATCATGCGTAAAATTCAGGAAGTTCGGCGGACCGCAGGCTCGTCTGCTGCGGTGCGCCGCGCTTCTACGTACCTGCGCACTTATGCGTGCATATTTATTAAACACTGCTGGTTTGCGCCGTTACGAATACATGGTGCAGCGCTAGATTGCCGTTATTTGGGTGGCTCACTGACAAAATACACCGGAGTCAGAAGCGTGAAATCTCTTTGGTGATTCTGAAAGTAGGGGCCGTGAAACAACGGTCGGGCGAACTGAGTGACCGTTGTGTTTCTTTGTTTGCTCTCACTTTGTTTTATTAAGCTCTTGCATCATATAGTACTAGTCCTCACTTAATAGGCTAGAATATGGGTCGGCAAGTTTTAAATTGTAGGGCCGAGTTGCATGAAGCCGACACTGCGGAGTACTGGGCGGCAAACCTGGTGGGAGGCGGAGGGAGGCCAGGAAAATAGAAAAAAAATCAGCCAATTGCCGATAATATTTGACAATAATTTACATTAATCTCACTAAGTGTGAAATTGGGGGACAATACAACTGAAAGCGATCAATTCTCTGTTCTTGCCTCTTATAGCGCTTTCCATTGGGCGAACAGGAGCACTTTTAACTGCACCCAAAGTGCTCTCGCGAGTTCTGGCATCTTCCAGTGGTCGGGCAGGAGCAGGGGCGTTGTGTTTCATTGGTCGATGAGGAGCACTTTTTTGGCGCCGAGAGCTGCCGAGAGCAGTTCTCGGTGCTCCGTCGCCAGCGGCGGAGTAACAGGGAACGCCGAGGAAGTCACATGACCTCTTTTGCGTCACTTCTGGTTTTATCCCCGGGTGGCGGAGGAAAAATGGCGGAATCCAGCAGCCGCGGCAGTCGCTCAGCGCGTACGGCAGCAGCTAAGCGCGGCCGTCTGGAATAGGAATTGCTGCTACTTTTAGACGATGAAAGCACCACAGATTCAAGCGCAAGCTCATCATCGGACAGCTGCAGCAGGGACGACGACGACGATTTGACATTGCATGAGTTTACGTTCGAGCACCTGCTCACCCCGCCGGAGCAGCGACCGAAGGTAGAGTCGTATCTGGAAAAGACGGTGGACGCTGTTATCGTTCGCAGCTAATTTTTGGGAGACACGATGGTGACCCCTTTATCATGAACATGAACATCCGCTCGGCTTCTTCATTCGTCGCCGTGCGGAAGGCAGACACAAAACCACCGGCACGTATCTGGCAAAACTGGCGAGGAATAACTTCGTGCGGACATCACGAGCGCGCGAAATGCTCCGGGAAGCGAGCGCGGGAAACATTTGGTCACATGACTATTGACAGCTCGCCCTCCCCCTCTTTTCACTGCTCCCGGAGCAGCGCGAATGTTTCATTCGCAGAACGAAAGCACACGTCCCCGTTACTCCCGTGTGCTGCTCTGGCTGCTCGCTCCACTTGCTCCTGTTCGCCCAATGGAATTCGCCATTATAACCCTATTTGAGGTCGAGACTTGCGTGTCGGTGTTCAGATTGTTAGTGACGTGGGAGGGCTAGGGGTTCTGACGACGTGCTGGGGGCCGCATAACACGGCCCCGCGGCCATATTCGGCCGCCCGCGGTCCGTATGTCACCGACACCTGCACTAGAAGACAACAAACACAGTCCGTGACGATCGTATACGTAAATATTTGGGCCCCACGCACTGTGTATGCGGCTGTGTTGCGTTATGTAAATGTATAAGTACATCTCTGCAGGCAGCACACGGTCGATTTGGTGCATGTTTCGCGTCCTTTATTTGCGCTTAATTTGACTAGTTGACGCTATTGCCCCACATTCTTGCTAGTATACATGTACCCTGCCGTTCGTAAGTCGTGCGGCGTAATGTGTTAATCAAGAATCATTTATTTTGCGAAAGTATAAGACAAAATTACCACCCGTTTTCAAGGCGGTGCCAGGCCAGCAGTGTTAGCTAAGCCGGCTGCGCTCCTTGCGTCCGCTGGCATGATCCCGCTCAAGCAACTGCAGTTACATAAGGCTGGAGGGAAGCAACGTGCTGTAGTTATGCTACGTGTGAGCTTTCGTTTGTCGACCGTACGCAAGAAAGAACGATAATTATCTTCAGGATGATAGACCTGGCGATAGAGACCCACATTGCGACAATCGCGACAGCTCGCTGAAAAGAAAGCCGATATTAATAAAGACGATAGTCTTTCTTGGGCTACTTAAACCCAGAAATTTTGGTCTGTCTGTCTGTCTGTCTGTCTGTCTGTCTGTCTGTGACTCGATTCAGCCACCCGGCCAAAGTTAAACAAGGCCTGCGCAATAGTCTTATATAGTCACAGCAAAATGTGCCCGTCTAAGTCCGGTGTAGCACATAGTTGTCAACATTGTTGAAGAACAACAAGACATTACGCAAATATAAGACAATAAATTAATACAGAATAGATATTTGCAGCGTTCCTTTATAAAAAAATCATACATCTTTGATTTGTGCGAGATCAAATACTTCATCAACTGCAGAAAAAAATTCACTCCGCCGTCGCCTGCTGTCGCCCGCGCCATATAGCTTCTGGCGGCACTTTAAGAAACCAAGTGGCAACAGTTATGAAAGGATCCACTAGATAGGTTCCACATTCTGCTTGGAACGCACGTGGACTAGGGAAACACGGTACTATAAACATTGAAGTATGGCGCCTCAATTCCCGCGCGTCTCCGCCGTACGGCAGCGCTGGCAACGAGGCACCCGGCCTGGAGCAGTGGAACGCGGTAAATTTAAATAGGCTTGAGCAAACCTTTAGCGTGTTTCCCTTGGAAGGAACGCGGCGCAAGATGAACAACATGAGAGGTGAGCGGGCAAGCGAAGGGAGGCTAAAATTTACTTGGCAAATGTCGACAAAGAATATCGTCTTTTGTCGTCATTTGCCACGAAAGGAGCAGATACGCGGCCAGTTTTTTTGTTTGGCCTCTGCAGCTACTCTAATGACTACTTTATTCATTATGTCGTCATTGAAACGCGCCACAATGAGATTAAATTAATTACAACCGACTTTCGCTCTAGCCTGTAAATAAAAACACATGGAGGGTGGCGAGGGTCATCTGGTTTTGTACTACCCAGACGCGTTGGACACGAGGGGGTGCTGGATGTCCCCAAACCTCCAGCGCATTATTCCCATTGTGTGTGGAGAAAAGCATGGCGATGTGCGGGTACTTTGGAGCGGGGGAATAAGGAAGTATGACCAAAGCAAGAAATAGCTCACGAGAGAAGTAAGACACTGCCGCTGGTGTTCCTTCATTTGAACTCTTGCGCACGGTGATTTACCATGCCAGGGTATGTAGGACTGTAGGAATATGGGGGATGGCGACCAAGAGGAGGTTCACGTGTCAGCGCGGCAGCTTTGGGTGTGCAGGTTCCACCATCAGCTAAGGGGTCATATGCAAGCCCTGCTGGCCCAGCAAGTACTATACTGTTTTTCCGCCTTTACAAGTTGCAATATTACAACTGGGGTGTTATTCCAGAAGGCCCGAGTTTAACCGGAACTCGGGCAAGGCGGAGTTGTGGTGATCATAATAAGCTCATGATAATATTTCGGGGAAGCATTAAAATTCACTAAAAATGCGATTCATGCTATTTGCTGATTATTGAGGTAGCGTAATCGGTCCAGGGCAGCGCGCACCAACGATGTGCCACGAGGGCGTGGCGCATCTTTCAGTGCTTTCTCTCGCTCCACTGATGCACTGGTGGCTACTGGGGGTTACATTATTAATCTGCATTTCACTACAAAGTCCATTTTATTTTTTATTTCATGCGTTCAATGATCTTTTTGTTTGGAATTTTTCGTCCTAAGCAGTAGTTTCTGCCGTTGGTGGCACACAGTGCAATCACGTGACTATGGCCGACTGGCAAAAAAAAAAGAAAGCTGGTTATGAAAGCGCGCCACATTCAAAACAGTTGCTGCTCGTATTACGTTATAGAAACTCTCCGATTTTCTACAGAAAACTTCCTTGGCGCGGTACAGTGTGTTTAAGTGCTTTTAAGGCGAAACCATTGTGAGACGTATTAGCAACTTCTGTTTTAATTTATTGTACTTGCGCCTTTTTCTCGCTTTTGTTTCTTTTTCTTTTGGCCCGGATTACTTTAAACGGCTTTTTTTCTGCTGTTGCGTGTTTGCGTCAGTTTCGTCTCTTTCATTTGTTCGCCTTAGTGTGCAAGCAGACTGGAACACGCCTCAGCCTCCCTAGACTCGGGGTTCTGCGAGGGTGGTGTGCACCTGTTCTACTCCCGTGACATCACGTTCAGGCTTAACGCTGCACGCACTATCCTACAAGTGTTACTGTTCGAATCCACAGTGTTACGAATTTTGCGAACCGGGCACGTTAGTTCCTCAAAGGTCCATATTCCGGGCCCATCCACCAAGTGGCCATGTGTTACGATGGGAGGAATAGCAACAAGAAAAACGACTTTTCAGGTTTGTTTGCTTTATTTCATTTTGCTCTTCACCGCTCTTGTTCGAAGAAGCTATCAACAGTTGTTTGTTTTTTTTTTCGTAGAGTTCAATCCCCTCATAACCATCTCTTCCTTCGCGCCCTTCCCACTCAGGCTTAACCTCCCTCTGGAGCCACGCGGTTGCTTTAATTCTTAGCTCTCCCCTTCACTCGCTTTCCATGCTCTGCTTCCTACCACACGGTGACGCTCAACAAAACCCGTTGAAAGGTGTTAAGATCGCCTTTCACAATTGGCACACGCCGTTGATTGTATTACAGAGAGGATAATGAAAAGATGCAAAAGAAGCTATGGGGGTATTTGCCGTACCAGCATCGACCATGTGGAAGAGGAAGGCAGGATTATGTCCAATCCAGACACGGGGATATGCGCCAAAGACGTGCCAGGGGAAGAAGATGAACCCCATAATGTGCATGCCCGAGAAGCAAGCTAGGTTATCTCAATTCTCGGACCAGCGTTCCTATCGCCTTCACCCCTGCAAATACACCACCTCAACCGACTATCGGTGCGCCGGCTGTCTCCTTGACAGCATATGTAATACGTATAAGCCACGGAGCAAGATATACTGCTCCGTGGTATAAGCTATCCTGTCAGTAACGTTTTCACAAGAAATGCGCGCTACGCAACCCCCAGAGGGAGGCTGTCCGCCGCGCTGATGATAAACAAAACGCACGGTCATGCAACGCTTCGTTCGAAGCTGCTTAGCGAGCAGACGATAACTGAAGCGCACGCTCCGGCTGCAGACGGATAGACGTGCGGTAGGAACCTGCGGAAGCTATGTCCGCCAAACCACCTAAAAGAAAGGCGAGGTCTGCAAATCACGTCTCCACTCATTATATTGCGCACACACCCGCTGTCAGTCGACTGGTGACGGTCGATGGTGCGGTCACCACGAACGCTTCTGTAAAAGCTGCCTGCCGCGTAAAACCACAGCGCGCATGCTCCTCGACGGTCATGGAGCTAAAAAATATACTGTAGAAGAAGTGACAACTGGGCTAGTTGGTAATGCATATGGGACATCTTGAAGATAGCGCACTTAAACACGGACACTAGTGAAAGAAACGACAAACCACAGCGCTGTGGTTTGTCGATTGTTTCACTAGTGTCCGTGTTTAAGTGCGCTATCTTCAAGATGTCCCATGGAGCTAAAGCCGTTTCTAAGTCATCGCAAAGGGGGGTCTGTCGCCAAATGACTATACAACCAATGCAAAGCACTTTTCGGGAGAAAAAAACGGGCTGGAAATTCCTATTTAGTTTAGATGACCTGTCGGGGCAGAAATATGCGTGCTACGGAGACCATAAATATTGCCGCGAACCATGCATTGGGTTTGTTTATTTGTGTTTTGCTTTTACCGCCCGGCTGCGCCGGTCTGTGTTATCTCCCGTGCCAAGGGAAGCGCGTGTTCCATTCTTCTTTCTGTGCCGCATGTGTTATCTGTTTCAGATAGGAGAGCATTCCGATCTAACGTGAACATCCCGGAATATCTTCTTGCATCTACAATGTTCTCGATGCGAATCGACGGTTCCAGAACCACGCGCAGCCGAAAGATAAAAAGCCTGCAGAGCAGACGCCGGGGCATTCGATTCTGCGACGCTCGCCGACGCACGTACGTCACTTTGTTCACCACTGCTTCGCCGCCTCTGTATTCTTTTCAGTTGTTAGGGGAGCACAAGTTCGCTCCAATAAACTTGTTTCTTTTCCAAACAACTGCTTCGTCCTTGGCTACGTGACATCTGGTGGAGGTGCGGGGTACGCACCCTTCATGCCCACTACAACCTCTGGAAGCCGCCAAGCCAGTCCAACAAGAGCCAGCCTCCGCGTGCAAGATTTACCACCCGAGTTCGGTCTACTACCGGAGAAGACGAAGAAGAAAAACGTCGCAACCAGCACCATGCTCAACCAAGGCAAATCCTCCTGTCGTTCTGCAGCAGCCACGGGAACCGCCATCATTCCGAGGAGCCCCCGCAGAAGACCCAGAAGAATGGTTGGAGAAACTGGAGCGCGTCCGGAAATTCAACAGGTGGGACGACGCAGAAACGTTCCGGCACGTTTTCTTTTACTTGGAAGATTCGGCTCGCACTTGGTTCGAGAACCACGAGAGCTCCTTGACAAACTGGGCTCAGTTCAAAAGCGAGTTCACTAAGACCTTCACTACCGTCGTGCGGAAAGAAAGAGCCGCCCTTTTGTTGGAAACACGCACGCAACACCCCAACGAAGGTGTCGTGATCTTCGTTGAGGAGATGAAGCAGCTATTCGCCGCGCGGACCCCGAAATGACGGAAGAAAAGAAGTTGCGCTTCTTAATGCGCGGAGTGAAGGGAGGAACTGTTTGCTGGACTTGTCCGAAATCCGCCCAAAACCGTCGCCGAATTCGTGACCGAAGCAGCACCATTGAAAAAGCCCTCGAAATGCGTGCTAAGCAGTATGACCGCAACTTTGTTGGCGCGGCCAATGAGAACGACTTTGGCAGCACGCGGATCCCGGCCGACAGCCTACGCGAGACTATCCGCGCAATAGTGAGAGAGGAGCTGCGGAAACTTCTCCCAACGCCGCCGCATCCCCAAGTCGCTTCCCTCACCGACGTGATTAGAGAAGAAGTGCAACAGCGTTGGGAACTTCTACGCCATCCGAGGTACCCCGAGAGCCACAAGCTATGACATACTCCGCGGCTGTTCGTCGACCCCGCCCTACTCCAACACGCCGTCAAGAGGCCCCGCCGTACCGCCGCCCACTGTCACCCGCCCGACCCCCGGTAGCCCGAAACCAGACGCCGAGGAAGACGGACGTATGGCGAACTCCCGATAACCGTCCTCTGTGCTACCACTGCGGAGAGGCCGACCACATTTACCGTCGCTGCCCATACAAGAGGCTCGGACTGCGTGGTTTCTCCGTCGACGCACCTCGCCCTCTCCCTGGCCAACGACCACGTGAGATCGACGAGTATCTATCTGAAACCAGCCGTGGCCCAGCGCGTTTCAACCGTTCGCCGTCGCCCTACCCATACCAATCGCCGAACCGCCGTAGCAACGCTGACTTCGCCCGTGGAAGGTCCCCCAGCCCACGCGGGGAAACTAAAAGCAGCAACTTCTGGAGGTGAAGTTGCTCTACGGCGAAAAACCGGAAACCCTCCAACGACGCAAGGACGCGCCGAAGACAGTGATTCACGACATGCCCTCATCCCGACGACCCGACCTAACCCTGATGAGACTCCCGAACACGACGACAGCTATACGCCGCGACGCTTACCCGACCTGACCGAGACGTCCGCTGAGAAGACATGGACAACGACGACGCACAGTGCCCGACCGTCAACACGCACAAGCCGAGATGCGACGCCCCGACGCACCCGGAACTCGAGGAAGGCGGCATCCGACGTCAAGGTGTCCATCGACGGTTTTGATGTAGTCGCCCTCGTAGACACGGGAGCCGACTACTCCGTAATGAGCGGACCATTTGCGTCTAAGCTGAAGAAAGTTATGACCAGATGGGACGGTCCGCACATACGCACAGCAGGAGGCCACATCGTGACGCCAAGTGGAACGTGCACATCGCGCGTCACCATAGATGGCACGACGTACCCTGCAGTGTTCGTCGTTTTGCCCAACTGCTCCCGCGACGTAATTCTCGGAATGGACTTTTTGACAGACAACGGCGCAATAATCGATCTCCAGACGAAGTCGATAACTTTTTCCTCCGACCACTCCATGACGCCGGAATCGAACCCCGAACACCGTGCAGCTGTAAGGATCGCCGATGATCACGTCACCCTGCCACCCCGCGCAAGCTTGATGATCACCGTCTACTGTGAAGGTGCTGCTCCCGACGTCGACGCTATCGTGGAGAGTGACCGAAGGTTGGCTTCTTGACCGCGGTGTGTCTGTCGCAAGAGGCATTGCGCGGTTTAAGCATCGCAAATCCCACGTTTTGGTCACCAATTTCACCGAGGAGTACCAGCATTTAAACAAGGGCGCTGCAATTGCGTTCGTCGAAGAAACGCAACTAGCAAGTGACGTGATAGCAGTCGCCGACTTTGAACGCGCACCCGACGATACCTTCAAGCTTCCGCACCCCTTCGACGTGAATCCGGCGCTACCGCAAGAAGAAAGGAACAAGTTATTGGCTTTGCTGCGTCGCTACAGCGAGTGTTTTTCGTCGAACTCAAAGTTACGTCAAACACCTCTGGCGAAGCACCGGATAATAACCGAGGATGGAGCCCGACCTACCCGACAGTCACCGTACCGCGTCTCTTCCCACGAGCGGGAAGCCATCCGGACTCAAGTCGACGACATGCTCAACGACGACATTATACAGCCATCGAAAGTCCGTGGGCTGCGCCGGTCGTACTCGTGAAGAAAAAGACGGCACACTGAGGTTCTGCGTTGACTACCGGCGATTGAACAAGATCACCAAAAGGACGTGTACCCCCTGCCACGAATCGACGACGCCCTCGACCACCTCTGCCATGCGAGGGTACTTCTCATCGATGGACCTCAAGACAGGCTACTGGCAAATTGAAGTGGACGAGAGAGATCGAGAGAAGACTGCATTCATAACCCCGGACGGCCTATACGAGTTCAAGGTTAATTGCCGTTTGGGCTATGCACGGCACCAGCAACGTTCCAAAGAGTCATGGACACTGTGCTAGCTGGCCTGAAGTGGCACACCTGCCTCGCTATACCTCGACGACGTTGTGGTATTCTCCCGGACTTTCGACGAACCACCTCGCAAGGTTGCAGTCAGTACTCGAGGCCATCCGTACGTCGGGGTTTAACGCTGAAGCCTGAAAAAGTGCCGCTTCGCGTACGAGGAACTGAAGTTTTGTGGCCATGTCGTCAACGCCGCGGGAGTCCTGCCTGACCCGGCGAAAAACTTCAGCCCATAGCGAACTTCCCAAGGCCGAAAGATAAGAAGGGCGTGCGCAGATTTCTTGGACTGTGCGCATACTACCGGCGCTTCGTCGCAAACTTCGCACGCATTGCAGAGCCGCTCACGCGCTTGACGAAAGATAGCACCGCTTTCAGCTGGGAAGACGACCAAGAAAAGGCATTCTGCGAGCTGCAAAAACACCTGCAAAGCCCGCCCGTGCTCGCTCATTTCGACGACAACGCCGAAACGGAAATACACACGGACGCCAGTGATATAGGCTTGGGTGCCGTCCTTGTCCAAAAGCAAAGCGGCTGCGAAAGGGTAATCGCCTATGCCAGCCGTGCTCTGTCGAAGGAGGAGAAAAACTACTCTGCCTCCGAAAAAGAGTGCCTGGCTATTATATGGGCATTTCAAAATTTCGCCCATACGTGTATGGCAGACCGTTCAAGGTTGTAACAGACCACCATGCGCTGTGTTGGCTCGCCAATTTGAAGGACCCCTCTGGCCGTCTGGGCGGTGGAGTTTGCGCCTGCAAGAGTTCGACATTACAATCGTCTACAAATCCGGCAGGAAACACTCCGACGCCGACTGCCTGTCCGCGCCCCTGTCGACCCACCACCACAAGACTCCGATGAAGACAGTGCGTTCTTCGGGGTTGTTACGGAGAGCGACCTAGCCGCCCAGCAGCGTGCCGACCCCGACTTTGCGAGTAATGATCGACTACCTCGAAGGACGTAACGTCGCCGTGCCTAGAGCGTTCAAGCGTAACTTACCAGCATTCAGCCTCAGAAACTCCGTCCTCGTGAAGAAGAATTTCAGCCCCGGAACAAGAACGAATTATCTACTTGTCATCCCCGCAGACCTTCGTGACGAAATTTTGGAAGCGTCCCACGACGACCCGTCTTCCGGACATCTCGGCACAGCTCGCACTATTGCAAAAATTTAAGGCGAAGTACTTCTGGCCCCGCCTACATCCGACGTCACCCACTACGTTCGGGAGTTGCCGGGACTGCCAGCGACGAAAAACGCCGCCGACAAGACGCGCCGGACTTCTACAACCGATCGCCGTCCCGCGGAGGCCCTTTCTAACAAATTGGAATGGACCTTCTAGGCCCGTTCCCGACGTCACGATCGGAGAACAAGTGGATTGTCGTAGCGACAGGAACTACATGACGCGCTACGCAGAGACCGCCGCTCTTCCGCGGGGGACTGCACAAGAAGTCGCCAAGTCTTTTATAAAACCAAGTTGTGCTGCGACATGGAGCCCCTGAAGTCCTAATCACGCCGACCGCGGAACGGCCTTTACCGCGGAGCTGAATGCAAGGAATCTTACGCTACAGCAACACGGATCACCGAAGAACGACGGCGTACCACCCCCAAACGAACGGACTAACAGAACGTCTGAACAAGACAATTGCGGATATGCTGTCCATGTACGTCGACGTTGAACATAAGACTTGGGACGAAGTCCTCCCGTATGTCACGTTTGCGTACAATACAGCGACGCAGGAAACTACGCAGATGACACCGTTCGAGCTTGTCTACGGAAGACGACCGACTACGATGCTCGACGCCATGCTTCCGCATGTAGAAGACGACGACCTCAACGCCGACGTCCAAGGATACCTTCAACGTGCGGAGGAGGCCCGCCAGCTCGCTCGAGTTCGTATAAGGGACCAGCAGCTGGTGGATGCCGGCCGCTACAACCTCCGACGCCCGAGACGCCGAGTACCAACCAGGGGATCGTGTGTGGGTTTGGACTCCAATCCGACGACGCGGACTGAGCGAGAAACTTCTGCGACGGTATTTCGGACCCTACCAGATTCTGCGACGTGTTGGCCAACTTACCTACGAAGTGATCCCCGATGGTGACTTCGGCACCATCACGACGACGTACGCGGCCCGAAGTCGTCCACGTGGTTCGCTTTAAAACCTTTCTACGAACGATGACGAACTTTTATTTTCATTTCGGACTGTCGCTTATGTTAGCATCGGGTCGATGCACTCTTAGAGGGGGGTAATGCCGCGAAACCATGCATTGGGTTTGTTTATTTGTGTTTTGCCTTTTACCGCCCGGCTGCGCCGGTCTGTGTTATCTCCGTGCCAAGGGAAGCGCGTGTTCCATTCTTTCTTTCTGTGCCGCATGTGTTATCTGTTCAGATAGGGAGAGCATTCCGATCTAACGGAACATCCCGGAATAATCTTCTTGCATCTACAATGTTCTCGATGCGAATCGACGGTTCCAGAACCACGCGCGCCGAAAGATAAAAAGCCTGCAGAGCAGACGCCGGGGCATTCGATTTCTGCGACGCTCGCCGACGCACGTACGTCACTTTGTTCACCACTGCTTCGCCGCCTCTGTATTCTTTTCAGTTGTTAGGGGAGCACAAGTTCGCTCCAATAAACTTGTTTCTTTTCCAAACAACTGCTTCGTCCTTGGCTACGTGACAATATAAACCACGCCGCAGCAGCGGCCACCACGGGCGTCCCGAGTTCAACTCCGCCGTGCAAAACATTGCCCGAGTTTCCTCCGAGTTCTAATGTCAGTCAAAAACATCCATCCCCTTCAGGGGCGCGGCGTAACAACCGAAGCCACACCCACCCATGTCGCCCACTTTGTGTGGGTGTAGCGGCGTAGCCACGAAGTCATCATTTGATGCCCGCTAGCAGTGACAAGATGTTAGCACAAAACAAAAATGAAGTCCCCAGACCACCGTCACCCAAAGGTGCCACAGTCGCAGGCGTGTACGGTCCAAACTGGGGTTCACTATTGTACAAGCCGACAATAGAGGCAAAAATGACACGATTTTCCCATGGAAGCCTTTTTCATACACCGTGAAAGCATGGTCGATGACTAATGACACAACTTCAACGCCTAAAACGCACTCGCTAATTCTCAAACGCACTCTTCAATTGACACGGGACGAGTTCTGATAAGTGTCCGCCGTGCACACTTAAGCAAGCCGCAAACAAAAGCCACATTTGATGGTCGGGTGCACGGCGCGTTCCATTCGCTACAGTGGACCCGTTTGATTATTTGGTTTGCGCTTGCGCAGAGCTACACTGGTACTGCCCTCAGGCCACTTTGCAAACATAATTCAGTGGAGGAATAGAACACCGAGAAAAACGGACCGCCCCTTACCGGGCGGGGGTGATTTAAGAGGGAGCTGCATGCAGAAGATAGTACACATCGTACTTTATCAACGTAAGCGGCCCCAACACAGCGCGCTGAATATGCAAGGCGTGCTGAGCGCGAATCCGGTGGTTTTGCTAAAGGTGTATCGAATGCTCCACTATCTCTGCTTTCATAACCCAAGCCGCTGGAAACTCGGGAGTAGGCGAAACTCGGGCCTTCTGGAATAGCGCCCCCGGACGCATCTACATGTAGGCGGCTCGTCGGCGGTGCAACCGTCTAAGTTTCCATCTAAGCAGCAACCCGTTAGCCCACCTTCCCAGGTAGCAGAGTAGATGCACGTTAAAGAAGATGAGAAGAAACGAAAGAGCGGAATTAGTAACGTTAGGATATTGTTTCACACTTGCTAAAGCAACCATGGCGCGCAATTATTACTGGTGAGCAATAGATGAGTATCTCGGAAAAATTTACATGGTGCTCTGTCCATTTTCTGGTCGTATAGCCGGAGGGAGCGATAGAGGCGCAGAAAGCGGGAGTATGGAGATAACGCGCGAAGAACCTCCGCCACTCTAGGGTTCTGCGCAAACATGGAGACAAGTAGACGTGCAGAGAGGCAGTGGATACAGGGATGGCGGAAGCCGAATTCTTTTTTCACTCATTGAGATCTTCAATGCCGTCGCATGAAACACACCCCTAGAGATAGAGGGCTACCGAGGCTGCCACCATTAGATTGGGCTTTCTAAGCCTTAACGTATCGGATGTTGGCGTCAGAACGTTCCGTTTCACTTGGGAAGAGGGGGGGTCATTTATGCGTATTTGGTATCACGCATGCCTGTGGGTGTATAACAAAGAATTTTGTACTGCTTCGGTTAATTAAAAGTTATAGTCAGCGGTAAAAATAGAGGTATTAGTAAAATCTTGCACCGCTGTCAGTACGGTGATTCGAGTCCTGTCCCCTGGGTTACAAATTGGATCGAAACCGTGTGAGAACTGCTCCTAATAAGAACTTATCGTAAGGGAGCCTTGAAGACAAAATACAAGGTTGTATTATTGGAAGGATTGAGGGTTTTATAGATCACTCCGAACTTTCCTGGCTGCAAAAGATGCTTTATTCACTGAGAAATAATGAATTCAGGCCAATATTTTAATTTTCCGCAACATGCCATGTTCCTTCGCGACCACAATCACGTTTCGGGGCAGGTCCATAAAACAAAAGGTATTTTGTTTACCACGGCTGGCGCGCATGGCAAAAACATTTTTTTTTATCACCGTTACCGCCTCCCTTCACAAATGGCGTAACGATACCGCTGAACAACCACTGTCAGCTCACGCATTTTTTTTTTTTATGACCAGGCATGGTACTTGGCTCATTGTTACGCTTGATAGTAATCGTGTCGTGAAGTACTGTGTATGAGTCGAAAGGTCGGATTCCGTAAGTGGCAGTGTTGCTTATGCCACTTGGCTAGTATCGGGTCAGATAAGCCCGACGCAATCGCTGATTGTGCAGCGTCGGGCGGCATTGTGCGCGCCGTATGCACTAGTGCTTCGGTTTACGTGTTCGTAAATTCTTGTCCCTACATTTTTGGGGCTAAAAGAAGGAATATGCGCTAAATTCAAGCACCAATAGGTCGTTCTGCCAGTTTATAGTCCCTGTTAAACCTGCTACTTTGCGTTTGAATTTCTCGGCCTCAGCCAATCTCAACAAACTGTCCATAATGCACCATAGGTTCAGTGCGAAAAACTGGCAAAGGTGTCAAGTGCCCATTCTTTGTTCTCCTCATCATACGGCTTAATAACATTAGAGTTGTCTAAGTTCCGCCTTTCAGCGTTGCCACAAAAAATACCAAGAAAAAATACTGATCGCTCGCGAGCGTGAGCCTCGTGAGGAGCACCCGGCATCGGCGAGCTCGACATTCGAGAACACACTGCGCATCGTTCATGGCGTGATCTCTCGCGAGCTGTTCTCCTCGCCAGTTCACGAGCGTTCGCGCCTGGAGTGGGGAGCACAGAGGCCGAGTTCGCGAAGCCGGTTGCCGCGGGTTCTAGCACTTTGGAAGAGACGTGAAAGGCTGCGGACAAAGCGATCGGGGCCTGGCAGCAGTCGTGGAGATCTTTCAACGGCAAGTTCGGAAATCTATGAGAGGTGCAACAGCCCCGTCTCCGGCGAAGAGAGAGGGGCCGCCAGCTCTGCTGTTTCTCTAGTCTTGCACCCCTACTGAAAGCTGAGCCAATATTTTTAGTAAAGCCTGTTTTAAAAGCGGTGTCTCTGTTATTCTAATGAGGCAATCTGTCGAATGTACCAAAATTGCATTTTTTCGTTTTGGCCTGTTTAAGGCGACAAAATATTTTGTGTTTTAAAAGTCAATGGGACGGATACTTGTGCTTCATTTGGGATGCCTCGACTAGAAGCAGCAACTGAAATACAGCAGGCTGTTGGTCGATAAATC
This sequence comes from Haemaphysalis longicornis, assembly GCA_013339765.2. Lineage (NCBI taxonomy): Eukaryota > Metazoa > Arthropoda > Arachnida > Ixodida > Ixodidae > Haemaphysalis > Haemaphysalis longicornis. The sequence continues at coordinate 79,412,245 of CM023452.1, read as the reverse complement.
TGCGTGTTGTTCCAGCTTAAACACATTGACCCTGCCTGTGCGCGCTTTTATCCTTAAACAATGCTGTAAATTTTCCAATGAACTGGGGAAGGCGAATCTCTCGCTGTAATGACTTTGGCGGTGATCTATAGCATTAAAAATTGACAACTGGTTTTGCCTGTAAAAACAACCAAATATAAGGCTAAAGCAGCACACATTCCCTTTGTGTCAAGCGCAGTTCATTACTCCACACCGGGCATGTGCTACTCTGTCGGTATGTAAGACAATGACATGCTTCAGAGTGCGCTTAGAGCAGGGGTCTCAAACTCACATCAGTGAGCGGGCCGCAGTCACGAATTTTAGTCCCGCAGGGGCCTGGAGAGCGGATGAAATTTGAAACGAAGGGGTAGGGGGAGGGGATGGTTAACAAAATGTCAGATAACGCTGTCATTCCTGAATGTAACTGGGCGCCAGGATTCGTGACACATATGGATACCAATCTCCAGAATGACTAAATTGTGGACGCCGATTATGACATATCAAATATTTGCTCCACGATTATGTGTCAACATATGGTCACCGATTTGGGTGCCACACAAAAAAAGGCTTCAAGGCTGCTGCGTCTGTGTATCTTACTATAATAAAGAGTTATTGATAGTAATAGACGAGAAAATATTGCCAGTGTCATTTATGAAAGTCACAAAACTTTATTTCTTGAGAAACTCATGCTAGCTGCTATTGTTCTAAACATGCTGGCTTGATGCCTGGAAATGCTTCGCTGTGACTGGAGAAGAAATATCCGCATGAACTTCTTGCTTGGAAACGATCTTCATGGTCGACCGCAAGTGTTCAACAGTCATCATCGACCGGAGAGCTGACTTGTTCACCTTCAGCAAGGAAAACAGGTGTTCGCACAAGTAGGTGCTTCCGAACATGTCAATGATCCTTGCAGCCTGTTGACGATGCGCCGGGAAACTTGCATCGGCAAGAAACTTGTAGAAGTCTGGTACAGCCACGTCCTGAAATGTCTGCTTCAACGGAGTGTGAGCCTGCAGCTCAAAAAGTTCCTGTAATTCGGGCGCTGCGTCATCCACCGGCACCGAAAACGGTAACGAAAAAATCCGGAATTCATCGGTGAGGCTGGCGATGTCTTGGAAGCGTCTCGAATTCTCTTTGGAGATCATGGAGAAGGTCAGTGAAGTTATCACAGGACTGTTTATCCACGTTCTCCAGCAACCCCAGGGTTAGAAAATGATGAAACTTCTGAATTATCATCTTTCTCTACCAAAGCTGCAATTGGGATCGAAAGGCTTGAATGTCGCCATGCATTTTCGTGATCAGTTTGTTTTTTCCCTTAAGTTTAACGTTGAGGCAGCTCAAATGATCAGTGATATCACCGGGGAACGCAAGGGAGTGAAGCCACTTTTCGCCTGAAAGCTCTTCGTGAAGGCGTCAATTTTCTCTCGGAGATCAAAACAAACGTTTCAGTACTCTTCCACGACTCAGCCATCGCACCTCTGTATGGTACAAAATTTCACCATATTCGCTGCCAACCGCTTCTAAAAGAGATACAAATTGGCCGTGGTTAAAGGGGTCCTGAAATACCTTCCGCCGATGCATGGATGTACATGTAACCAAATAAAGCAATGTATTAGCAATCTCCTCCCGCAAGAATTTTGTTGAAGCGATGAGTATTAGCTGAGAAATCGTAAATCAAAAACCGCGCATTATCGTCGCGCCGCGTTTCCTCCTCTTTTCAACTTACTCTCCGCTGTTGACGGGGCGCGAGCCTTCCCTCCCATGATGCTGCGCTCCCCAGCGGTGACGTACTTCCGCTATTCCGCTGCTCAGACTGTCGTCTGCTACGGGCAAGCTTTGTTGACACCATGAATCCTGCACTCCGCTCAAGGCTGGAAAAGCGAACGAAAAATCTGGCCGCATGTGTGCGGCGGCCTGGTCTTGCCCTTTCGCGGTGTACGTTGTGGCAAATGCTATCGGCGGCACGTGACTTTTTATCGGCGGTGAACTCGCAGCCGCACGGGGAGGATCTTGCGCTCATTCTCTTTGATGCACCGCGCACTGTTTATCCAAAAAGCGCCGTATCAGATGTGGCCCCGTGGGTGTCGGGTCTTATATTGCGGCGGTGGTCATTCCTGCCCGCGGCATGTGAAAAATACATTTTAAACCGATACAGAACCCGTCCACAAAACGCTTCAATCATGTGACCAGTTCAGCTAGGGGCGACGCGTGGTGGAGAGCGGCAACGTTGGCAAATTATGCTCCGCCGCGGCTCTGAGCTTCCTAGCGCTGGAGTGAGCGCCATTTCTTTGACAATCTCAAACATCGGTTGCCTTGGCAACAAGGCACAAACCGCTTTAGAAGTCAGTTACGGTACCGTGATCCCGGTTCAGCTCGGGGCCCCACCTCGCGACATGTGGGCACTGCAGGCGTACCACTCACTCCCATTGGGAAGTGCGAGATGCGTTTGGCATTACAGGAGGCGATGGTGTGTGTGTTGTGGACGCCTTTGTTTCGCGATGACATTCGACGCTGTGCTTCTGCGGGTGTATAATGCTTCCCATGGTGTGGATTATCTTTCTCGAGTGTCGTACGACTCAACCTCGCATGGGGTATGTGCAGTGTGCGTGGCTAAAAGCCATCTCGGCTTGTGCGCCAGAGTTAAGTGACTTGCTGGTCGTCCCCGCAAACCGCGCGCGAGGTGAGTGCCGAATTTACGACGGGCAGGAGGCGGCAACCCATCGTCTGTCAATCGCGGTTCAGACTTGCAACGCATGTCGTGACGTTGTGTTCGTTCGAAACGCATCACTGGATTATTTTGAAGTTGAATAAAATGTGTGCGTCAAACCCGGGCATTCGGCTCAGGGCGTTCTCTGCGATTGCACGAAATAAGTGCCACGGTGCTTCAACGCTTTCTTTATGGAACGTACTCAGGTAAGAGAATATCCGTGTCGTGTTGTGGCCGTGTTGCATTCAATACAAATGGTTAAGCGTTTGTTTACACTTGTTTCGTTTGTCGTAAAATGTCCAAGCACTCCGGCACTACGCTGGCAGATCAGCCGGCGAGCCGACGGTGAGCAGACGACTCATCTCTTTGCCGGAAGTGCGTGAAAAAGTCGCCCAATAGCAGGATGTCTAGCTCATGACGAACATCTGGGAATCGGTGACGTAGACATGTGAAGATGGCGGCGTCCAAAAACACGAAGGAAAGGGTGAGAAAAAAGCGACAAACTTTGCAAGAAAGCGTGAGCTTTCCGCTGCGCGTAAAAGAGTAATACTTGGCACAGATGACGTTGACGACCCAATCTAACGATTGCGCTAGTTCATTTAGTGTGCTCAAAACGCCTTTCAGGGCCCCTTTAAGAGCTCTTGAACGGATGAAGTTCACTGCGCTGAGCACGATTTTCATGACGCTCTTAATTTGCAGAGACTTGCCGCACAGTGCTTCTTGGTGCAAAATGCAGTGAACCGTGGCAAATTGATAGGTGATTCCGAGTGCATCGACTTCCGTCCTCAATCGACCAACAAGCCCGCTCTTGCATCCTACCATTGATGGCGCACCGTCTGTAGCCAAACAGACCAACTTTTTCTACGGTATTCCAGCGTGTTCGACCCCTCTTTCGAGAACAGAAAGAATATCCGCCCCTGTGGTCGTGCTTTTCGTTGGGATTAAGTCCAGGAGTTCCTTAGTGACGTTCAGATTTTTGTGTACAACTCTTACAAAAATAGCACATTATACGTTGTCTGTAATGTCAGTGCTTTCGACAACGGCAATAGAGAATGCTTCAAACCCGTGGCATCGGTTGATCAATCCTTTTTCAATGTCTCCACTGATCTCGTTAATTATCTGGGCGACTGCGTTTGGAGAGAGGCTTATTTTCTCAAATGTCTTTTTCATGCTGGGACTGGTAGCATGAGCGACTCCGAGCAGGCACTGCTTAACGAACAGGTCTTCAATAAAAGGCTTGGGTGATTTGGGAATAAGCTCAGAAATTACGAAGCTTGCCCTTACCGTTTCGTCGCTTGCTTTGGCCACCTTTTTTGAACAGGTTTTGCTGCTTTCCCACCACCGCCTTCAGTTGAGTCACGGTGTGCTCGCGAACGTTGCCAGTAAAAGCACCATACTTCTCGTGAGGACAAGACATGAAGTGGCGTCGAGCATTGTACTCCTTCGGCACAGCCACAGTCTGGTGGCAGACTAAGCACAACACCTTGTCTCTTGATTCCGTGAAGAAATAAAGTTCCCATCGCTCCTAAAAGCACCTCTTCTCGTATTCCACTTTGCGCTTTGTAGACTGCTTGGACAACGACATTGTGGCTCACTAGACTTCCACAGCAGAAAGCTTCGCTGTTTGCAGATTGTCCAAAAAAAGGTCAAAGAGACACCTGTCAGATTTACGGAGGTGACAGGCACGTATAGGAGCACAATTATGTAGTGCGCTCTATCATGATTGATTTAGGGCGCCGCTATCTTCCACAGTGCTGTCAACAGCTTGCGAGTCAGAGGATAGGCGGTAAGTTTGGTGTCTCAATTTAGCGCACGCGCACAGATATGAGGAGTTTGATGTCTGGAAGTGCACAGTTTCGAAGTGCAATGCGCAGTCTTTTCCTCAGCAGCGCGACGTCGTCTCTCCGAGGCCATAAATAACGCTGCTACACGCCCCTAAACGCACGTGGGTGCATTTCGGAGCCCGAACCTAGAGTCTGGCGTGTGGCTGCGCCCTTTTCGCCACAGCTCCAGCACAGTAAAAGTGTTTAACACAAAGACGAACAGGAAAGACGAACACAACGCCCGGAAACCTTCGCACTTTCGCGGAAGCCTGGACAACTCCGGTCAAGGCGTCGTCTTCTCATTAGTGACGTGCAGCCCCGTTCGCAGGGTCATAAAGCGCCGCAGGGAGTCTCTCCGCAGCCTGTGCTCGCCCAGCCCTTTGAGGGGCCTCCGGAAAAGAGGGGTGTCCACTCTAATAACGCGAAGCCATGAAAGACGATATCCACGCGTTTTCGAGCAGTCTCTGTCCATTTGCGTCCTTGGCTACGCAAGCAGGGCGCGCACTCACGCATTTGCATAAAAAACAAAAATAAATAAACCAAGATACTCATGAGAGGTCCGCGGGCCGCATGCGGCCCGCGGGCCGCGTGTTTGAGACCCCTGGCTTAGAGCATAGGGAATAACGGCACAGATTTCGTGTGGCGCCCTTTGAAATGCTTGCGCTTCTAATTCCTGTTTGGTTCATGTATCAGTCTACACAAGACTATGAACCGTTGGTCCATCATCTAGTACTGGGGGTGTGTGCCAACCTATGGATGTGTATCAATTTCCAATGTTGAGTACGCGGCCCTAAGCTGAACGTTTGGGTTCGAAGTCTACGACGTCAGTCTGCACCCGCAGCTTGAACAACACAAAGTACTATTTCGATCGGCTACAATTTCACGATGCTAAATTTTAAAGGGGCCATGAAGATGAGTTGATTAAAAAGACTGCTTTCTCCCGATAACATTGATACCAGGTTTATCCCAAACTTCAACCCCAAAATTAAAGCAGTGACGACTCCGCCACTCCGCCAGCAACTTCGCTATGACGTCACGAAATATTGTTGGTGTGATTGGCGACCGCCGGACTAACCATCGCCAGGAAACGACTGGGAAATGTAGGGGCGGTATCTTGTTTCGTTTTATAGTATCACTTTAACGTTAACGTGCAATAAATACACAAGACAACTATGCTTTCACTGCTGCCTCATTTTACGCCATTCCTGCCAAACACACGTCATTGAAGCGCGAAATTAAAAAAAAAAATCAGTACTTCTTGCGTTTTGGGGGATAGAAGCACACCTTTCGTGGCTGGAATTCATCTTAGTGAGGTACCGAAAGTCAGTTATTTGATATTAAACAACGTTGCATTTTGCCTTCTGGTCCCTTTAAAACAGCGAGTTTGATGATATCGTGCTGCGTTTGCGTACGTGCATCGCTAAATTTTTGCGGCGCGCTATGAAGGCACCTCGAGGAAAGCTTCAGTAGAGCGTTTCGGCAGTTTCGTGTCGTGGCATGGTAACGCTGACTGCGCCGCCAGTTGAATGTATTGCGAAGCAACTCGCCTATCGGAAAATCTGCCAGGCGTGTGCCTAGAGGTTTTACGACTACCCAAACTAGAGGTAACAAACGCCTTGGCCTAAGTATGGAATGCAGCGATGGCGTAGAGGTAGAACACCCGTCTCGCGTGCAGAAGGACCGTGGTTCGAATCCCGGTGCCGGACAATTCCCACCGAATTAAAAAACAAAAATTCACAGCATATCCACGGGGTGAATGGTGATGAGTGGGCGAAGCTCCTGAGGGGAAATCATCGGTAAAACCGTGACTCTTCAGTGAAAGTTCGCCCACTACATCTGTGTCCGAACGTAACGTCTAGAAAGTCTCGCTTAAACCGCGCGTCGGCACCTTGGGGCTGAGCTCGCCTGATGCGTTTTGCAGACGCCTCACGAGCTCTCACTGCATCGGGGTCTGCCTGCCGATACGCGCGCTTTCTCGCCGCTTCCCGTTCTCTGACTTTTTGGAGATCCTCTTCGCGCCGCAGCCGTGCCGCTTCGCGTACGGCAGGGTCCTCGCGCCGTTGCCGTGACGCTTGGGCCTCTCGTTCTCGAACGCTGGGATCTTGGCGGCGTCGTCGCGCAGCCAGACGACACGCTTCGGCCTCCCGCTCTCGTACGGCAGGATCTTGGCGGCGGCGTCGCGCAGCTTCACGGAGCGCTTCTGCCTCGCGGGCTCGCACATCTGCAGCCTTATCCATCGGGCGACTTCGAGCGCGCGCCAACAGCGAACGGATTTTATTACAACGCTCCCCGCCATCTAGTAAACAATCCAAGAACTAAACTAGAGGTAGCCAACCCGCCATCTAGTAAACAATCCAAGAACTAAACTAGAGGTGGCTTAAAAAATACAAAAAACCCGTCGAGGATGGACAGACCCACGCCCTAAGGAGCTTCGCCCCTAAAAAATCCGCGTATTGATGGAATTGCACAAAGGGGCTTGGGGTGCGGCCTGACCCCGGCGACCATTGCCGGTAATGCACTCCCTCACCAGAGCAGGATTGGCCACCCTGGTGTAGTAATGGCCACAACCTCCCATGAATACGACAAGTATGGAATTAGAAGCACACATAACACGATACAAATACCATTGCATCTGTCTCCCTATATTCTACTGTAAGCATCGAAGCCCTGTAGCACATGTTTTACTCCATTGCAAACAACGCCTTGAACCAAAAAATGGCAGCATCTCCATTCCGTAGATGAAGGCTAGGGTGCGGAGTACGGGGACTCGAAATGACATCCAAGTTGCGCCCCTAGTGACATCCGATTCGCGCCCCGACCGTCATTCGATTTGAGCCACGAGTTGCACCTTGATTATTCCCTAAATGAAACTGAAACTCACGGCTCAAATCGAATTTCGCTCGATTTTCGCTTGATGGTGATGTGCGCACGGATGGACGCGGACGCACATTGGGAGGTCCTAGGTACACCGTACCGTTACAGGCGAGGGAGTAAGCCATTTCACTCTGGGATACTAACTCATGGTCGTAGCCCAATGGGTAAGACGACTGACACTAACTCTGTCTGGTCTACCAAGCACAGGCTCGAATCCTGCCGGTGTCTGTGTGATTTTTTGCGGTTGTAAATGCTATGCGCACGGCCGCGGACGGACATTGTGCGGTCCTAAGGTGCTGCGCACCTTAAAGAGGCGGTTTGACGCATACTTTTGATTCAACTTCAAGACAATCCGGAAATAGGTTTCCAACAACTACATCGTCAGAACATGCGCCTTGAGGCCGACGCGCGAAATTGACAGGCGGCAAACTTCCTCATCCCACTCGTAGGAGTATTCCTCGCATCGTGCGATATTCGGGGCCGAACAACAGGTCACTTCACTCCGGAGCGAGCCCAGAAGGCTTCCATTGAGCACTCTGCACATTGCCGGTGCAGGTTTGAATCGTAACTTGTGAAAAAATGGAGGAAGCTCACACTAATGCGTAATACCTGGAAGTAGCGAAGCTGTACGCAACAGTAGCGTTTTTACTCTTTTTTGCCTCACGGCGTTGTTCAAGCCCCGCCGCTGCACGAGGGACCACAACTGAATGTTCGGTTCTGCGCCGCACGTGGCCTTCATTCGTGGCGCGCGCTTATCGCTGTGGTGGCGCCTCCTCGCATGCTTCTGCCACGTCCCGGGCACGGGTACCGCGCACGTCTTTTTAAAGACAATAGTCTTTCTTGGGCTACTTAAACCAAGAAATTTTGGTCTGTCTGTATTTCTGTCTGTCTGTATGTATGTCTGTTTGTCTGTCCGTCCGTCTGTCTGTGACTCGATTCAGCCACCCGGCCAAAGTAAAACAATGCCTGCGCAATAGTCTTATATAGTCACAGCTAAATGTATCCGTCTAAGTCCGGTGTAATGTTCATACTTGTCAATATTGTTAAAGAACAACAAGACATTACGCATATACAAGACAACAAATTAATACAGAAGTGATATTTGCAGCGTTCCTTTATAAAAAAATCGTACATGTTTGATTTTGGCGAGATTAAATACTTCATCAACTGAAGAAAAAAATATCACTCCGCCGTCGCCTGCTGTCGCCCGCGCCATATAGCTTCTCGCGGCATTTGAAGAAATCAAGTGGCAAGATTTAAGAAAGTTTCCACTAGATAGGTTCCACCTTCTGCTTAGAACGCACGTGGACCAGGGAAACACGGTTCTATAAACGTTGAAGTAGGGCGCCTCGATTCACACGCGTCTTCGCCGTACGGCAGCGTTGGCATCGAGACACCCGGTTTGGAGCTGTGGAACGCGGGAAATGTAAAATGATTTAAGCAAACCTTTGGCGCTTTACCTTGGGAGGAGCGCGACGCTACAGGAACAACATGAGAGGTGAGCGCGAAAGCGAAGGGAGGCATTTACTTGGCAAAAGTGGATAAAGACTATCGTCTTTTAATGACATTTACAACGAAAGGAGCAGATACGCGGCCAATTTTTTCTCCCCTCGCCTATCTCTCCCCGCCATCGGGCCGCTGCTCGGTGACGGGCCCTTGCGGAAGGGAGCGTGGGTTGACTTCTAGCGCTCAAGGACAAAACTGGTCACCCCGCGAAGACGGCAGAGAACGAGAGTATGGAGATACCTTCGCAACTCTGGGGATGTCCGGAAACATGGAGAGAAGTAGTCGTGCAGAGCGCCAGCGTATACAGAGATGGCGGAAGCCGAATTCTTTTTTTACTCAGCGTTGACGTCATCCATGACGTCATACCTTGAGGTAGATTAGTGTAGCTTGCGCTACAAAACACTCTCACACGCATAACGTGGCATTTATTCGCGAAGCGAACGGTCCTCGCCCTCCCCCCCCCCCCCCCCCCCCGCGGGCACACGCATACGCACACACGTACAGACACGCACACACACGCACACACACACAGATGGACACGAACGCACACACGCATTACACACGCACACGCACCAACACGCGCATGGGCAAGCACGCACACAAAAAATCACGCACGCACGAACGTTGCCGGCCTCGTTGCAAAGCTTTGTTCGTGCGGTGAGTGACGTCACGGCGATTAGCGCGACGCGATGGCGACGTGGAAACCACTCGACGTATTGTAAAACATTCGCCGGCTGTTGCACCTCACGATGATTTCCGAACTCGCCGCTGAAAGTTACGGAACTGTGTATTAGCGTTCTCTGTGAAATGCTTTACCATTAGAACTTCGGAAGGGTACTCCGGCTACGTAGGCTGTATACGTCCAGGCTCCACGCACGTTCCTCTGCTGTAGACGAGTTGCGCGCTGCACAGTCAGTGTTAGCTAGTTCGTGTGGCGTCATAAGGTATTCATCGAAGGGGCCTCTTATCGGAAGTTCTAACACCATCGTCATCTCCTTCATCATCCCACTAGGTCGACTTCATGACGAAGGCCTCTCCCATCGACACCATCAGTGCTAAATTCCTTATAGCCGCTGCTTTTCTGTTTTGCGCCCCGTTCATCGCCATGTAGTGTTGTCAACGGCCTCGGCACATGCAGTGATGAAGTCAGTGCGACATAGTCTTTTTAACTCGAAAGCCATATTCACCCAGGTAGGTGGAAAATCCAACATCCCCGGCGCACAAACGGGCCGAGTATGGTATGCCAAACGGGTGACGCGTGGCACACAAAATAACCGACTCCCCACATAGCAAAAAGAGGCATTTAAATGATTGTTCAAAAAATGAGGGTTCAACTTAAATTGAGAACGACTCAGCGGGCAATGGAACGGAAAATGATAGGTGTAACATTAAGGGAAAAGAAGAGAGCGGAGTGGGTCAGAGAGCAAACTGGTGTTAAAGACATATTAGTAGAAATTAAGAAGAAGAAATGGACGTGGGCAGGACATGTAATGCGAAGGCAAGATAACCGCTGGTCATTAAGGGTAACAGAGTGTATCCCTAGAGAAGGCAAGCGCTGCAGGGGGCGGCAGAAAGTTAGATGGGCAGATGAGATCAAGAAGTTTGCGGGGATAAATTGGTCACAGTTGGCACAGGACCGAGGTAATTGGCGAATAATGGGAGAGGCCTTTGCCCTGCAGTGGGCGTAGATAGGCTGATGATGATGATGATGATGATGATGAAATGATTGCAGGGAACGACGCCACCTTTCTGAGGGAAGATGAACGTCAAATAGCCCATTAAGAAAAAACACAGAGCGGAACTGCGAAGAAGCTGGCGCTATCGCGATGTAGACGCACCGTTGACCTTAACTGCAATTTCGGGATTGAGCACCGCTGTCGCAAGAGAAAGCGCAGAAGAAGCACTATGAGCAAGGCGCTTCAAACATTCCATGACGTCATCCCTAAGAAAACAGTGTGGCGAACCCTCTGAACACGCGCATATTTTGTTCGAGAGTGCTTTCGTCGTGACCGTACATGAGTAAGGGTAGTGTGTGCCATAAAATTTGAAGTGTGTGGGAATTTTTAAATCAACTCAACATGATAACCCGCCTTTCCGTCTATATAGCTTGAAGTGCCGCTATTGCGGGACAGCACAATTTTAGTGTTAGGTGTGCGGATGGCCTTCATTACTTTTTTAGACGCGTCATGTTGCCCCCCCCCCCCCCAAAAAAAAAAGTTCTTCCCAGCCTTCTGTTTACTAACTGTAGTGCTACGTTGATTACCAGGTGTATCCGATAGCCCAATTCATCGAATCCCTTCAAATTTGTCTTCACTACAGGTAGCAAATAGAAGGCTGGGAAGAACTTTTTTTTTGGGAGGGGGAGGGGGGGGGGGCAACATGACGCGTCTAAAAAAATGGCCGCGTATCTGCTCCTTTCGTTGCAAATGCCGTCAAAAGACGATAGTCTTTATCGGCTTTTGCGAAGTAAATGCCTCCCTTCGCTTTCCCTCTCACCTCTCATGCTGTTCCTCTTGCGTCGCGCTCCTCCCAAGGTAAAGACGCCAAAGGTTTGCTTAAATCATTTTAAATTTACCGCGTTCTACTGCTCCAAACCGGGTGTCTCGATGCGAACGCTGCCGTACGGCGACGACGCGCGTTAATCGAGACGCCCTACTTCAACGTTTATAGAACCGCGTTTCCCTACTCCACGTGCGTTGCAAGCAGAACGTGGAACCTATCTAGTAGAACCTTGCGTAACTGTTGCCGGTTGATTTCTTAAAATGGCGCCAGAAGCTATAGTGGCGCGGGCTACAGCAGGCGACGGCGGAGTGAATTCTTTTTCTGCAGTTGATGAAGTATTTAATTTCGCAAAATTCAAGCATGTTTGATTTTTTTTATAAAAGAACACTGCAAATATCACTTCTCTATTGATTTGTTGTCTCATATTTGCTTAATGTCTTGTTCTTCTTCAACAATGTTGACAAGTATGAACATTACACCGGACATAGGCGGGTAGATTTAGCTGTGACTAAATAAGACTATTGCGCAGACATTGCTTTGCTTTAGCCGGGTGGCTGAATCGATTCACAGACAGACAGAAAATTTGAAGGGATTCGGTGAATTGGGCTCTCTAGGGATACGCCAAGTAATCAACGTAGGTAATAAAAGGCCATTAGGGTGATTGATTGATTGTAGGGTTTAACGCGCCGACGCAACGCAGGCGATGAGGCGCGCCGTAGTGGAGGGCTCCGGGTTAATTTTGACCACCTGGGGATCTCTAACGTGCGCCGAAATCTCTACACACGGGCGTTTTTGCTTTTCGCCTCCATCAGAAAAGCGGCCGCCGCGGCCGGGAATCGAACCCGCGACCTCGTGCTCAGCAGCGCAACGCCTTAGCCACTGAGCCACCGCGGCGGGTCCCATTAGGGTGTCGTATTTAGTATCAGACGATTTATATCGGCACAATAAAAGCGCATTTACCGCGCTGTGGGTGTGTACAGTATAAAATCCGCTTCTACAAAGTGCGTATGTACGCCGTTACCTAGGAATACATGCACTTGTATTATAATAAATGACCAAGGGCCATATTATGCCATGTAATTCCCCCTATCTTGCTCTGGAGAAAGTTTTGTTTTCAGCGAAGCATTTTTGCATATTAGTGAAGCGGACTCTCACAGAGCTTGTTATATATGGCATCACAGGGACATATGAATTTTTATAGAGGTGTTTTAGAATAGAACAAAATTGCATTTGATTGTTGCTTTAGTAGGGTACATTGATTTTATTGATTGATTGTGGGGTTTAACGCGCCGACGCAACTCAGGCGATGAAGCGCGCCGTAGTGGAGGGCTCCGGATTAATTTTGACCGCCTGGGGATCTTTAACGTGCGCCGAAATCTCGAACACACGAGCATTTTTGCTTTTCGCCTCCATCAGAAAAGCGGCCACCGCGGCCGGGAATCGAACCCGCGACCTCGTGCTCAGCAGCGCAACGCCTTAGCCACTGAGCCACCGCGGCGGGTGTAGGGTACATCAGTGAAATGTAGTTAATACAGAAAGAGGTCACAGAGTAATATACCGCAGTGGGACCCATTTTATAAAAATTTACAGGGAGTTCATATGTTACAACTCGATTACTTAAATGGCGCCTAGTGGAATATCTTTGAAATGCATTTGCCTGTAGAAGCGCATCTACCCTTAAGGCAATATGGGCATAGCCAGGCGGCAGTGTTTGAGCCGTGAAATATTCTGTGTTGGCGCATAAATATTTTGGCAACATGGCGGTCCGCAAATTCGTTTTCCTTCGCACAGCACCCAGTGTTTCCAAGGCTGCTAAGACCTTGGCAACAGCGCTCATGTTTGCTTCTCTCTCGTTCCGTTTAGATTGCGATGTTTAATCAAAATGAATTTTAACTAGCCCAATTTTCGACCTTCTAAGACCACCTCACTCCGAACATGTTGCACTGAGACTCTTTACTGCTCTAGATCTATACATACCAAACATTAGAGGAAGATTATAATAGCTAGACTAAAAAATCTTGTTACTTGTAAATGAGGAAAGGCGCAGTGAGCTCGTGGTTTCGGAGCTTGAACAATTCGATTGCATAGCGTTTATTTTCTTTTCTTTCAGCTGCACTAATTAACCTCGAAACGTTCCCTGAACGTACGCGAGGGGTACAGGTGCGTACCGAGAGGTAGTTGGAGGCCACTTGCTCGTGTCCCATGAGGTCCAACAGGGGGAGCACAACCGCTGGCAGGAAGGCGAGAACGGGCTTCGGCACGGCGCGCAGGAGCCACCAGGACATCATCAGCAGGATGCAGTAGAAGGACTTGCTTTCCTGAAGTGTCGCCGACACATGCAAGGACTTACCAAACTTGCGTGCTGGCACGTTGTGAACGTTGAAGGACGTTACGTTAAAAGGGGCATACATATAGACAAAACAATTACGTTCACAACCCAGCAGCCCCGGATCAAACAGGATAAAGAAAAATTTGTGTTATTTGCGAGTCTGAAATTGTTCCCGAATTGTGAAAACTTTCCGCGCACGTATACAGTTCGGAAAAACGAGCAAATAAATCACGGATTGCGCGTCAGGGAATCAGCAATTAGGTTAATTGAGGAGCTCCAGTGACACACTAAAGGTTTTTGCACCCTTTCTGCACAAAACGTCAGTTGTATAAGTCGAAAAAGGGTGCTGGGAGGCTATTACACCCTTTTTCTTGAATCTCAACAACCTTATTCGTAGCTCTACAGCCTATTTATGTGGCAAAACTGGCACTGACCAATATCAACCTTCCTGGTTTTTCGTAGGGTGTTGAAGGGATGTGGATCAGCTGTTCAGTGTTGATTCATTAAGGCCATGCCAGCATGTGTGATTGCACTGCGAAGTACAAGACATCCGCTCATACCCTCCTCCCTACATCGTCAGAAATTTTCAAAAGCAAAACAAAAAAAAACTCCCACCTCCCCTCGCGGGAACCCCTGTGTAGATGCGACGCATAGGCGGAGGGGCGGAGGGACCGCGTTTCATAGCGCGCATAAAGTTGAGGGGACTGCGTAAGCCGGTTCCAGTCGATGACGACGTTGGCGTACTTGTAAAGCGGCGTGGACTCTAGGTGTTTGAGCCAAGCGTAGATGTTGCTTCGCCGGAGAACGGCACACCGGTTATACTATACGCAGCGCGCCCGCAGGAGAGGAAACCGCGGAAGAGAGAGTACTGCACATGCGCCGGCCCCAGCGCGTCTGCCGCGGCTATGATGCAACGCAATCCAACACAATCCACTGATTAAAGTGGATTGTGTTGGATTGCGTTGCATCATAGCGTTGCATCATTGCGTTGCAATGCGATGCAACGCAATCATAGATTGCGTTGCATCAATCCAATCCAATCCAAATCCAATCCAAGCCAATCCAAGCAAGTCCAATCGAATCCAATCCAATGCCCCTCGTGAGAGAGTGTTCGCTATTGGCGGTGAGCGCGAACACAGGCGGCGCTGTGAAGCGCGCCTCCGTGACGTCAGCTTAGGGATTCTCGCATTTGTCGTCTGCTTCACTCAGGATCGCTCTCCCTGCTGTTTCTTTGCGGTCGGTCAACGTCTGATGCTTGTCCGCACCAGAATTGGCGTGTGGGTAACTTTTTATCATAATAATAGGCTTAAAATCGCATACACTAGCTCCTGGTGTCAATTAAAGTATAGTTTTGGATACCGCTGAGTTGGAGCACGGAGCGCGAAGAGTTGGAGCTAGGCGTTAGAATCTCATGTAAGCATTCGAACAAAAGGAACAGTCAGCTGCTGATAACCGACAACAGCGAAAATGGAAGACCAAAACAAATTCTAGGCCTTCAGGGCTGTCGGCTTTGGCAGAAGGCATCACGATTCCCGGTAATCATATGTAAGGTAAAACAGTTTTTGCAACCTTGCCGAACGCTCGAACGCGTTTTGTCACATCACTTTACGTTTTCAAGGCATGAAAGTTTGCCGACATGCACTATAGACTGCAAAAACTGTAGGTTGAGTTCCAAATAACCCAGTGTGTATATACGCGCGTGCTGATTCTATACCAGTCATCTAACCAGTATGGAGGTTTATTGAGCAAAACGAGTCACGTCTTCGTTGAATTTATAGTAACACATATATGTTTGTTAAGACTTGGAGGGATATTTCGGAACATTTTGCACAGCCTTATCTTCCCGATATTCGGATATGCGTTATAGGAAAACTGCACTCAAGAGGAGGAGGAGGAGTAAGGGGAGGAGGGGAAAACTTTGTTTAACAATTAAATCGATCTGGTTAGTGGGCCGGGTCCTCAGACCAGGACAAGAGAATAAAAGTAATTTTCTTCAAATCATAGAACGCCATCCCGAGTAAAATAGGATTTGTTCTTCGCGCCTGGAAGGGTTGAAAAGCAATAATGAGCTACTTGGAATTCTTCTTCGGTTCTTCGGTTTCGAGTCTTGTAATATATGCAGGTATACTATTTATTACGTTAGTTAGCGAGTATATCATGCCTTCAACACCGTAATCATGTCATCATTGTTCGAGTTGAGAGTCAGTTCGTTATGATAACGATATAATTACGACAGAAATTCGGAGCACAAAAGCCGCCTTCGAGTAGTGTGGACCACGTTGTTTAGGGCGCGATCGCGGTGGCGTAGCACAAACTTTCTTATTGTATTTTTATGTGAATAAACAAAGCACGCTGCGGATATTCACCTTCTTGCACGCAGCCGTAATGAAAGCCAATTTGTGAAGAAGGGAATGTATGCCATACAAAATGAAGGAAATATCCACACGACCTTTGTGAGGCTCCCAAACATCCAGAAACCTCCTAATAAGAAGTTGGTGACGGCGCAGAACAATTAATGCGTTGGACAGAAAAAAAAAAGCAAGAAACAATAATACGATACAAGACAACGACGAAAGAAACAGAAGAAAGCCGTTTTAGTTCCTGCTGTGCGATGAGCGTGTAGAGGCCGCTGCTTGGCAGAGTTACTGGATATAGACTTGAGTAACTCTGGCTGCTTGGTACGTAGTATTAGACTGTTGAGTCTTCATAGGAGCTTCTAAAAAATACTGCAGGGAAGCCTACGCATTTTGAATACTTATCGAGAAGCTCTGATCGCTTATCCTCGCGAATAAGCAAGAAAGGACGAGTTACACACGATCTTCTGACCGATACTCTGAATAAAGTTGTTCTCTATCTCTTCGTGTGTTGCAAACTTGTGGGGGATACAGCTTAGAATTATTCAGATGCGTCAGAAGCTGGCAAAATAACTGAGTCGCTAGAAATACGCTTTTTATCGCACTAATGCAACGAAGCGGGCGATTTCTAGCCCAGGCACTGTTGCCCCTCACAAGCGGAGTGTAGCAGACGACAGCGGCGCGAATCCCTAAGCCGACGTCAGAGCCAGGGGGCGCCACTCAAAGATCTCACCGCCAATTGGAGAGGAGATGGGGTGAGCGGCGGAGAGGTCAGCTGGCGCGGCGAGGAGAATGGGGGAGGGGTGGACAACGACGACGAGGACGACGACGGCGCCGGAGGGACAAGGCGAGTGAATCAGATGCTCTGCATCTAAAATTGTTTGTTGCAATGATCGCTCGTTTCAATACACGGTTCGCCTCATGGCCCAAGTTTAGCTCTGGCACGTGAAACGTCAATTGGAACTTTTAGAATTAAAAATAGTATTACACCAAAATGTTTATACCATTATTACCTAAAAACGGTGTAGTATTAGTGGAATAATGGTGTTGGGAAGTCATTACGTCCTTTTTCTAAGGTTCGAACACCTTAATTTAGAGCTTTACACTCTGCGTATGGCGTTGACCGACTGCAACACCCTTCGGTTTCTGTAGGGTGTTGAAAGGGTGTGAAATAGGTGCACAATTGCAAAAAAAAAAAAAAAATACAGCGGAGCTGGGGGTCGACCTAGCGTCTTCCCGTGTTGCTAAGGTTTGCTTGGTTTGCTTCGCTTTGCTAAGTTTTGTTAGGTTTTTCGATGTTCTTTCGAGGCTAGGCGAAGTGCTGATGGGTGAGGCCAAGATCAGCCGGATTTTACAGGGCTGTTCCAGTGTGTCCCCGACACTGACAGCGGATCCAAGGGGGAAAAAGCTAGGTGGACCCCCAGGTTCACTGTTTCTCCAGCCTTGAAACACTAGTCCAACCTCCATGGCTATTTTATTTGCGTTTTAGAGACCCCCCCCCCCCAAAAAAAAAAAAAAAAAAAAAAAACTAGTACCTTTAAATGGTATTGTAACAGGTTCGGATAGGCATGCGCCCCTTGTGCTCACACACGAACGGGCTAGAAAGCCGGATTCAGTGTTATATACCCTATCAGCAGTGGAGAACCGTTTACATGCGGCGCGCAGTTCTCTTTCTTGCTTTTTCTGCTAACGCCATTTAACCTAGCTCAAGCCTAAACAGCAACGCTGGATATAAATTATGACCAGTAATATTGTTATGAGCAACGTGAGGTACAAAACATCCCCCCGCTTGTACAAAAATGTTCAGTCCACCCATGGAAACGGGTATAAAATACCTCCAAAATTGGAGATCTGTAACACCTTTTTCTAAGTTGGCAATATTTCACACCTTTTCTCTTGATTTCCAAAGTCGAAATATATAGCTTTACATCCTTGTGGGGAAAAAGGGTGTTGAAAAAATGAACACCCTTCTTGGTGGGTGGTGAAATGGGGTGGAATAGTTGTTTGGTATTCAAAAATGAAAATGACATAGTGAACATAATAACCAATCACGATTTACATTTTTTGCAAATACGCTAGCTGGTTTGTACATAGTTAAAATAAATCACTAATTACAAAATTAGCGCTAACAAATTGATTTTTGCGACGAGCCCACCGGGCCTATCAGAGGACCCTCCACTGCTGGCTATAAAAGCTAGAGCAGATATATCTCTAAGTGAGTATGCACTCACTGTCTACATGCGAACCGTTGCTTTTCTTGCTCAATTCATTTGTGGTTCGAGTGTTACGGGCTGGATGCGTCTGTCATACTTCACGCTCAGCTGACCCACATTGCCACGCGTATCTGCGCTGCCCACACCGTATTTTTAGGGTGTTAAGCAACCTTGGACCATTTTTTAAGGTGTTTACAAGAACATGCTTTTTTCATCCTACACCCTTTTTTAGCCAGCACAGCTTTTAAATGGGACAAGATTTTTCCACTGTTTTCGGCCAAAAAGGATGTAAAAACGTTTATTGTGCACCACTGTCGTGCAGATTTTATATTTCCATTAGGTGTAGAAAATGTTTCTTATTAGTATGTTGCGAAGTATTTACTCTACGGGACGGAGAATGTACTGTCGGTCACAAAATAAATCGCACCAAGGGAGCGGTGCGCGATAACTATCGGCGCGACACCTTCCGGCCGAGCGCCTGCTGTCGAGGTAGCTGAGGGCGCATGCGTGTTCCAGTCCAGTCAATGCATGTCAGTTCTCTCGATCTCGGCCGCAGCGCTATAGTGCCTAGAATATTCTAGGCTCTGGCAGCGGCCGATGGCGTGTGGCATGCGCTTTCGCACGCCATAGAGTTTTTTAGTGAGTATACAAGAGAGGAAACTGCGCCTGGTAATCCATGTCGTGGTGGGGGTTTATGGGACGACCCACACTTTTGGCTTGGGCTTTGCATGACAATTGGATTATTAAGTGGTTTTAGGGATTTGCTTTATTCAATATGCATTAACACATCCACGAGCAACGAGGAAGCCGATATCCTCCCTGTTCTGTGGTAGCCGTGTTCACTGAATAAGCAGGCAGTGCGTGACCGTCCCTCACATTGGTCACGCCGCAGTCGAAGGACGTATGACTGAGCGGGTAATATGCCGACGCGAAATTTGTAGCTGACGAAAAAAAAGAAACAAAACGTACTTAGACGAAGACAAGATACGACAGGTACGGGCGCCTGTATCCATCATATCAAGTCATCGTCCACGACTGTTTAACGCGAAGTTTTCTTTTTTCTTGTTATACTGTTGCTGATGGTCAGTGCACCGGTTTACCACGAAGGCGAAGTTTTCTTAGGCGCGCTCAAAAAACTTTCCAAACTATTCAAACGACTTATTATTTGAAAAAAGTGGTAAAATTATAAAATCTGCCTCTAATTATTTGGCCCCGCCCCCCCAAAATATTTACATTGTTCGTAACTACCTTGGCCTGCAAAATAGCAGGCGCAACCCTTCCGCCAAAAATACGCTTTACTTACTTCTTCCTTAGTTTTAAAGCAGCCTGTTTTATTTTGCACTTACCTAATTGCGCACTATACTTCGCGTTTTGTGGCACTTCGTTTAAATTTGCGGTCACTAAAACGTTTAAATCCGAGCCAATGATGAAACTAAGGCGAGCGCATGATGTAATGGAGGTCCATGATGACACAGACGGCCTTGATGTGAGCCGCATATACGCTAGCGCCAGATTCCTCGCTAGTTGATAATGTAAGATACTATGACGCGCGCAACGGCGCCGCTCAGCTTTGCGATATGTTGTCGGGCGCTCCTTTTATTGCCATCTTATTGGCTGTACAGAAAACGGGCGTTCAAGCAAGTCCGCGATAAAGATTCAACGCTCCCAAGTGCTGCAACGTGATAACTACGACTCTTCTGCCGTACGTTCTGGATGGCCCATTCATGGACGGGTGTTTCCTTTTTCAACAAAGCCGAAGCCCTGTCCACGCAGCAAAAGCTGTAAGCGCTCTCCTGGAGGACCGCGCGTGGCTCAGCTGCGGTGACCTCCGTGGGGCGCAGACCTGAACCCCATCGAGAATGTCCGGGGAATAATGAAAATGTACCGCGCCAAAAGAAATGAGTGTGGCAGCACGGCTGACGAGCTGTGGAATGCCATTTCAGAGGAATGGGAACTCCTTCGCTCCCGTCCAGAAATTGCAAAGTCTCTCTACGAATCGCTTCCCCCATGCACCCGCGAAGTAATAGACAATGGCGGCAAGTTTGCACACACCTAATCGGTTTGTCGTAAACCACTCGCTGTATAGCCCATTTATGAAGCCAATTAACCATCCCAGTTGTTTTCAGTGCTTGATATCAACCGCATGTTCGTCACATAACAACCAGCAATGGTTCTTTCTTTACACAGACTTGCTTGAACGCCAGTTTTCTGTAGTCAGTGAGATGAAAATAAAAGGAGCGTCCGGTAACATATCGCAAAGATGAACGGCGCCGTTGCGCAGATAAGGGCGTGCCACACGACATCGGCCACCGCTAAAAATCGTGCCGCTCACTCGTGGCACCACGCACGGCACCACCGGGTGCCACATTCAAGAGAAACGAAGGGCTGCGGCCAAGATTGACAAAACTGACAAAACGACTGGATTACGCATACGCCATCAGCTATCTCGAGAGCAGGCGCTCAGCCCGAAGGCGTCGCGTCGATAGTTTTCGCGCACCGCTCCCTCGGTCCGGTTTATTTTGTGACCGACAGTACATCCTGTATCGCTAAGATTTTTTTTTTTTGCATTCTGTAGAGTAGGAGGCAAAGATTACATGCTAATGGACCAGAAAAGGTAACTGTCGATGCCAAGATCGCCGCCTATCCACGACAGCCCCCTTGTAAATGTTTCCTTACCCTGGTGCCCGGTAAGAGCACGGGACAAAGGTAGAACGGCATAAGGTAGTTGAGCAGGCCCGACCGCTTATGCCTGCTGGGCTCGTCCAACTGTGCCCTGGACGTGCTGAAACGGCGGCTCCAGCCTGAAAATTCAAGGGTGGTACAAAACGTAATGATTTGCCATGTGGGAGATTTCGTAGTCGCGTTCCATTTCGAGGTATTTTCTTTTATGACGACCTCTTGATGCGGTTTAAATGACCTTCGCTGAGGGAGTACAGTGTTTCCTCACTAATTCTCTAGTCTTAACGCCGTTACCATTTGTAATATGGTAGCGTACATGGCTTTTTAACCATATAAATTACGTGCGCGTCCCTTTAGGGCTCGAACAAATTGTGGAAATGAAAAAGGACAGCAAGTGGTATATCTATGTTTCATTTGAGCAGAATTTCGGACGCGATTTTTTTTAGTACCGTGACCCGACAACCACAGAAAACTGTTGCTTCAATGTGTAGTGAATGGGCAAGTCAGGCAAGATTTAGCAGTTCACCAGAGAACATATTTTAAGAGGCCCCTCAAAAAGCTGGTGGATTTCATCGGGGATCCTACGGGCCTTGGCTGAATACCAGACCTTAAGCGTATTCATGTACCATTCTATGTATGCCCCCGGCAATGTACGACTGCGCCAATACTGTGTCACAAATATTTTATTTACCAGCTTAAATAAATAAATCATCTTAGAGACGCAGTTCCTGCAAACCAGGACGGCCGTTAGTGTGCACTGAAACCATATTATGACTGACAAACCTAACTGCAGCTGATGGAATTTTATTTCGAATATGCCTTCATAGAATTAGACGGCACCCGTTGGTAGCGTTATGAAAATCGAGAACCCCGGTGTCCAAGAGTGTTAGAGTGTTAGTGCGGAAGCACTAGGGGACTCAGTGAGCAAAAAAATTGGCCGCGTATCTGCTCGCTTCCTTCAAACGTTACCGAAAGGCGACAGTCGTCTGCCGCCCCTGCCACATCACGGCCTCTCCTCTCTCCCCGCCCACCTCTCATGCTGCTTCCCTCTTGTCTTGGTCCTCCAATGATTATAGATGGCTAACCGTGCACTCATTTCTACTCAAACTCACGAGAGAGCCGGATGACGAGGGAGTCCAGTGTTAGACGAGAAAAGTGAGTACTATGATGGGTACTATGACGGGTGAGGAGAGCCGGAAACTATGACAGGTATTATGATGGGTGAGTACAGACGCGAGTACATTCACTCGTGACTACAGCACTCGTGAGCGCAGGACTCGTGAGTGCAGCACTCGCGAGTACTACACTCATGAGTACATGTACTCGGGAGTAAAGTACAGTACAGTACAGTACTGGCGTGCACAGTAGTTGCGAGTGCATGTGTCAGCGACTGCAGCTTCACGACGGCGTGTGATTTATACGCGGTTGTAGTCTGCACTGCTTGTATGGAGCGTGTGTCGGCTAGTCTCCCATTATTGCATCAGAATAGTTTGGGATGTGGAGGAGGCATGGAGGCAAATTTGACGATTTCCAAATTCACGATGTCTAAACCAATGCGTAATGTGTTTTACTCTGATATTGCATGCCTATAGACTACACATAAAAAAATTCCCCACAACTGTTAAAACCTCCCTGAAAAACTCTCTGCTGAGGGGAGTAAGTACACACGCTGTAGTGGTGACACTTTTGTTACTCAGTAGTGGACATACGGCGAGATCGGCGCGTGAATGCAAGTGTTCATTGCGAGTGCAAATTTGCAGAAGCACTTGAATATGAGTAAAAGTGAATATAGATTCAGTACGACTACAGGAAACTGCGAGTGAGTACAAATTGAGTACGAGTACCATCGAGTGCAAATTGAGTGAGTTGAAATCAGTACAGATGAGTGCGAATTTATGAGTGTAGTAGTGAGGAGATATGAGTTTTAGTACGCGTGCATACGATTACAAATGAGTATGTTATTATTGAGTACGAGTGGTATTGAGTACGGACCTTCTCTTGAGGTCTGAGTCTGAGTGTGTCCAATGTGATGGAATAAAATATTGATTGAGGTTCAATGAGGTGTTACTGTTTTGCCGATTTATGGCCATGATAAAGCCCCCCCCTCCTCCCCCCCCCCCCCCCGGTTTGATGAATTCACCTTTCCACCTTGGAATTTCTGGAGCGCTTTCTTGGGACATTTAGTTACTGCTTTGCTTGATCGTCGATTCAGGAGCTCCAGTTTTAACCATGAGCTTTTGTACATTTTGCGGTAAAAATATCGCTTCTTTTCTGTCGCAAAAATTATTCACGAGTATATTTCCAATTAAAAGAACAGTGCCAGTGTATGCTGTGTGTTTATGTTTTGCTTCAAATATTCCTAATGTTCTTTGTCGCTCAAAAATGTTGAAATATATGAACTTGTCTACCGGACCTTGTAGTTTGCAAATGTTTTGCAGTATAAACCCCCATTAAGGGTTATTTTGTATTTTGGCCGGACGGATGAATATAATGCAGACGGACAGATAGAGCAAACGTTTTGCTTCAAGCAACCTCAGAAAGACACGTTGGCCGCGAGCGAAACCCGCGGTACAATTCCCAGTGCCTATGAGTGTCATGCGGCTTCTTAGAGCGTTCATCAGCAATAAAACTAAATAAAGCGCGTGCCTCACGGCGCTAAAGCGCGTGACTGAGAAATAAAGCACAAAGCGGCGCCGCTGCCTCAACTAGCGGCGCAGCAGTCACCGGTATCCAAGGTGCCATATGCCCCGCACCACCGCATTCCCTGACGGTGCTGCCGCCGCTATTGCCCCTAAAACGTGTATGTGCACTCAAGCACACTACCTTCGCGTTCACGAAGTAGCAAAAAGGTCTCAAGTGTCCTTGTAGTATTGGCCGCGAGGCCCAAGACTGAGAGGCTGGCGCTGCGACCGTTTTAACGTCACTTGTAGCATCACCGTTCCTATCTTGCTCCACAGTTTGCTTGCAGCGCGTGACCCTTCGCTTAGGAAGCGCGTTCTAAAAGTATTTGCGTGTTAATTTCTGTCGTTCGAAGTTAATTCTTAGTGCGCCAAGCGCAGTTTCACGTCATGGGGATTTTATAACCGTATCAACTGTGGTACATTCTCCGCAAACAACTTGAGCGTGGTGGCGCATGACGTATGCAACCGAAGCGTAAGCTGCGGCTCGTTTCCCGGATCAACAATGTAGACTACGGTAAGTATTATTTTTTTATATAGTGTAGGGGGAGCGATGCGGACTACGACTACTGACGTCAACGCGGGTGACATCGTGAGTTACTGAAATGCTCTGCATTTAAAACAAGCGACCGTATACGCACAGTAAATGGGTTGTAGGCTTGTTGGACGACAACCCGACCCGGCGTCCAACAAGTGACGTCATTCGTAGGTGGCGTGACGGTATGTCCTCGGGACAAATTTTTGTTGAAAGCCTCCTTACGTAGACGAACCAAGGAGGTTACAAAAATTGCAATTTTTTTAAACCTCCTTGAGACGAACTATTGCTGCACGCAAATGCCCTTCATGGACGCAACCTTAGCTGTTACTCAAAGCATACCGTGGAGCTCTCGAGACGGTCCGCCAAATACATGCAATTTACATGCAATTTACAGGACGGCTGCAGCAGAGTGGCACCAGCAATGCAAACCCGAGTCCATTCGTATATACACTGCTACAGTTCACGGCACGGCCGCTGGGACATTTCAGCGTGATGGCTTCAAAAAAAAATTAAAAAAAAAGCCTCACTCGCAGGCAAAAATATGTGCGGGTTTTAATACACCACTATTTAACTACCATTGGTAGGCTAACAGATAAATGTGTAAATAATTACATAGCTAGAACATGCGTACCATAAAATCGGTGCAGTTTTGCCTACACTGTTTCTTTTTTTAAGTGGAGTGGTTTCTCGCAGAATTTAATGAAGCCGTCAGTTTATGGCCATACTGCGGTGAATCCACCTCTCAACCTTAGGAAACGTCCATGCATCGTAGAAATTTGTAAAGAATGTCTGTATTTACTAGTTGAGGAAACTAAGTATCTAAATACATGATCACTCGCTCTGTTCTATTCCTGTCATTGCTTTATTATGTGTTATGTAGTACACATGTGCAAGTGCATCGTGCTAAAAGCACGTACGAAACACCCATAGACATTAATGTGCACCGAAATCTCGAACACACGGGCGTTTTTGCTTTTCGCCTCCATCAGAAAAGCGGCCGCCGCGGCCGGAATCCAGCCCGCGTCCTCGTGCTCACCAGCAGAACGCCTTAGCCACTGAGCCACTACGTCGTGTCCGCCAAAGAAATGCAATTGCAAGACGTGAGATATTGTGGAAATTTGGGGGGCGCTTACTGACGAACGCTATACAACAAGTAGTCACCTCAGCTGCCTGAAATTATAAAACTATATAAAAATGTGAACTGGTTATACATTATATATTATAATGTTATAATTATAATTATATTGTATCCGCAGACCCTTGGCCTGGTCGCCTAGCGCGAACATGCTTTTAACGATACAGGCACGCGGGAGGCAAGCTCCAAAGAAAGGGGAAAGTGCATGGCATTTGAGAGTCTGTGGTGACGTGGAGGGCGTTCTTCCACTGCGTAGGCCTCAGCTAGTGATTGCTACGATTCGAAGCAGTCCGGGTAGGCTTACCTGAGGCATTTTACAGGCTACAAAATGAAAGAAGCGGTGTATGGCGATTATTGAGATATGGAGAATGTACATCCAATGATAACGTCGGATGCCAAACATGTTTCACAGAACCGAAACCAAAACTTATTTGAATGCCGATATTGCATATCGCCCAACCACGCAGCACCTTTACCTGACGTCACTGCGGGTAGTTGGTGTAGCCGCCGCAAACCGCGCATGGTAGGTTTTCTCTTTCAAGCTTTATAAAATAAATCTCGCCTTATCGCCCTGATAAACGATGAAAAGTGTGTTGATTTGAGCCAGCCTACGCAGTGCAAGCAAAAACGGGAGCTTGACAAATTCCCTTCCGTGTCTCTTTAAGTGCCCCCTCCCCTACGCCCCCCCCTCCCCCCTTCCATAAAAGGAAAGAATAAAATATTACTTGGGGGTATGCTCTCTTTTCGGTATTTCCCGACGGCATGTACCGAACCCTCCGACAATTACTAGCTGCGCCACGCTGGACAGTCAACGCGGAAACAAGTGAAGGAACATTCTGTCCTGGAAAATCTTTGTCTTTAAATTTGTAGAAAGTATCACCCCGAAAAAACTGCACCTCTGCCATGAGTGTGTGTTGAACTGAACTGTAAAATATTGCGGAATCAGTTTTATAACACGCACAATTATTCATTTCGGTTGTACCTTTATATCTCCGGTCTAACATAATTTACTGTGGTTTGGTATTACTGCCTGGTTCGTAGCTTTAGAACTCCGCATTCTCATCGTATATTATGTGCCCTTCCGGTCAAAATTCGAGAGAAAAATCAAAATCATTGTTATCTGTGCCATTCACGGAGCCCACCTGGAAATCGTGTGCAAATTCCTGATTTCGGGTCCGTTGCCTCACATGAAAACTTCGTATGGATAGGCGTTCACGGGGTACTACTGCCATTCAGCTACACATTCAACGTCCTGGAGCCTTGTAATGTGAAGGAAGCCCGGTAAGTCTAACTTTACGGAGGTCGCCAGGTCAGCATGCCTAACGTTGTTAAATGTACCAAGACGGTCAAGTTCTAAGCCCACTACTCGTTCTGCCGAAAAGGTAAACCGTTTGTGAACCCGCTAAAATGTATTCAGACACACGCTTACAGCAGTCAAGGCGAAGTGGATATTTAGAAACCGAACGCCCCAAATCATTGCATGTAGTTTTTCTCAAACACTACATATACGCCTTAGACAGTTGGCGGGTGACATTGCCCTGGTGGGTGAGGTTGCCCTAGCGTTGCCATTGCGGGTGACATTGCCATTTCGGGTGAGGTTGCCCTAGCGTCCATATTCTGGCTTTGACAGTAAATCCTTCAGAAATGACCGACGCTGCGCCAAAGTTCTGTGTACGAGCGCATTTTGAAGGTGACAAGTCGTACGGATTAAGTGCCAACGCGCACGTATCTCAAAATATAAAACACTGATGTTGGCTTCTCCCTGCCGCCCACACAGACAATGAATGGTCGGGCTCACTGCTTTGTATCGAAGGCCGGCTGCCTCTTCGCTGTCTCCCCACGAAGCTCATTGCGCCAGATTCCTGGTCAACGGAAAGGGATTCTGCTGTGCCAGTTGTCGCCGAGGCAGATTCTCGCTAGCCGTACACCGATGCGTCCAACCAGTACAGCTTCTTCTTCTTCGAAAGCTGCGTGGGGCGTGCGCTCGTTGGACCAAGAAGTCGTGATGACGAAAGCGGTGGTGAATAGGATGCTGATGTTCATGATGATGATGATAATGAAGATGGTACACACATTGGGATGTTTAGCGGCGGTGCCGCCCAGAACGATGGCGCTTACCTTCTTCACGTATTGGCGAATGAAGCGGTTAGTTCAGACCAATCGGGAATTCACAATGCCAGCAACGAGCAATAGACTTATGTTCAGTTTATGTGAAGGCTTCCCTAATTCAGTTAATTCCGGAGCTTGTATGCAGGTAAAAACACCGGCGGTAGTTGCTGATCGAGAACGCGTAGCTATAGTTATTCCGCCCTCCCTTAGTGCAGGGTTGTGGTGTGCGCGGTTTTGGAGGTGGTGTACTCTGGCATTCCCAGGTTATAGTGGCCTTTTGTGACCGTTGTTGCGCCGAACGTGCATGTTTGGGAATGCTTTGTGGGCCACAGGGTTAAACACGTGTGCCGTACAGGAAAAGCCTTGTTCGAGGTCGGCGCCGTCTCACTTCTAATTGCGGTAAGCTAATAGGATGGGCAGTTAGAATACACCTCCCTAATTGTCTGGCATCGTGAGCAACGCTATTTCAGTACGTTCGTTCTACGGTAAGTCTTCAAGTGGAATGCCTCCCTCAGACTTTCTTAAGAAATGCGTATCACAAGAGAGAGAGAGAAAAATACTTTTATTTCTCCAACAGAGGTTGAGGTGCGGGCCTCGCTCCGTGGAAAGCGTCCCTAGTGCGGGATGCCTTGATGGCCCTCCGTGCTCGGGTCACCAACTTAAGCTGGATATCCGGGTCCGGGCTGGCCAGGGAAGCCCTCGCTGCTCGACGGTTGCGTTGGAGAGGGGGGGGGGGAGGGGGCAAGTTTGGAGTTCGTTGGCACTCCCATATGATGTGGTAGAGGGTGCTAGGCTGGGGACAGTAAGCGCAAAAATCAAAGCAGGAAAGCAATACTTATTTGGTCAATATTAGAAGACAAACGCAAAAAAGAAGTGTCATAAAGAGATAGCAATCTACTCATGCATTGCGCTTCGCCGAACACAACAAAAAGCAAGTCAATTGAAAGAAGATTATTGGCAAATCCTGCTTACAACAGACGAAAAAAAAGCTAAACGGAATGAAAAGATGCAAAGATAGTTTCACTTGCGCTGTAGCGAGCGGCCCCAGACACAACAGAAAGATAACAAAGAAACTCGACACCCCTGGCGCCAAGAACTGCCATATCCGGTCAAGAACGTCCTGTTGCATGAAAAAGAGTCGCGAAAACAGTTCACCTCTGAATGTTACGCACTGTCTATAAAAAAGAGTTCTAGCCCAAACGTTTCGCGACAGTTCCGCCCTCTGGGTAAGACCGTCGAGCGCTGCCTACCAGTCACATTCAAGAGCAGCTGCCCCTGGAATTCCAGGGGGGCGGGGGAGCTCCCTTTAAGAAGGTGTTACCGGGGCCCTATTCTCGACTGCACAAATTCCCAGGAAACTGTGAATTTCCAGGATGTCTTTTCTTAGTGGCTTTAAATTTTGGTCACGTGCTTCCGGTTGAGAAAGCGGTTGTGTGTGCTTTCGTGATTTTGACGTTTCATGACGTTTACCGTCAACAGTTCTAAACATTGCCTTATTTCTCTCTACGTGAAGTGCACAATTCTTGGCCGGAAAGAAAAAAACTAGACGAAATGCAGCGGACATGGCAACGTAGTGCTCTCTTTGCCATTCAACAACACTATGGCTTGCAGGCCACGCCCTCACTGTGGTTGGCCGAAAAGATGTGACGAAACGTAAACAGTTGAATAGGATTTATACGTCCACACACTGGCAACTTTAGGCTGCATTAAAAGGTCATGGTATACGTAAAAGGGTGCAAATGGCGGCTGCTTTTGCCGCGAAATAGGGCAAAAAATTTCACCGACCATCGGTGCCGCGAAATGTACGTGAATTTGCAGCAGGCGCAGTTTCGCATGACGGGCGGTTTAAAGCATGTTTTCTTCCGAAAGCAATAATAGATCTGACTGTTTCCAAGTCAGCAATCACGGAGCATACAAATAACGTGCCGTTGTTTGCTTTTATGTATGACAATAAAATTATTTTTTGTTTGTTTAGGGTAACAGTAATATAAGAGGAAGTACAAACCTCTCCATGAGCCCTATTCTCGACTGCACAAATGCCCGGGAAATTCGCTATGTTTTCTTGCGTAAGCACGGCGTAATGAATCAATGACGTGATGCACTATAGCTATGACGGCCTGCAGTGTAATTTGACGCTTCACTCACAAAGATCGCAACCAAGGTAACAGATATTGCGCATAAAAGATGTAAAAACACATTGCGCATACTATAAAAATTAAGCTGGTAGCTGAGGCTCGCAATAGAAACAAAACTCTGATGGTCAAATTTGGCGTCAGCACCTCATAGCGATCGAGTAACGTTGATCCAAAAGCGACCGAAAAGCGGATGTAGAGCTAAAAAACATCAAGCATTTTTTTTACCGCATCTATTTCTTTCAATCGCTTTGCGTAGCATAGTTGGGCTCTCTGCTTCAATGCAAGCTTTGATGCGTTTTCACCTTCCCGGCCACCACCCCCGCCACGCTATCGTCTGCTGCTATGTTACAAGTTCATGGCGTGGTCACAGAAAAAGACGGCCGCGCCCACGGTTTGTATGACACACAAGCGAAGCGCTAAGCCTGATAACCGTGGAGCGCACCGATGTCGCCGATTCACTCATTCGTCAAGCTCGACTTGAATAAGTGCTGTAATAAACATAAGAGTCACTTTTGTGTCCCAAAAGAGTCACAAGCGCTGGGGGCACTATAAAACACGAAATCTATCGAATAACACAAACTTGTGTTTTGTCTTGTTAGACCGCGCGTCACGCGAAACTGCGCCTGCTGCAAATGCCAGGACATTTCGCGGCGCCGAAGGTCGTCGAAATTATTTGCCCTATTTTGCGGCAAAAGCAGCCACCATTTTCAAGCTGTAACGTAATGTCCCTTTTACGCAGGCTGAAATTGCCAACTTGTGACGTGATAGTTCCCGCCAACTGTTTAAATTACATCACGCCTTCTCAGCCAATCACAAAAGAGGGCGTGTATTACAAGCAGTATTGTCGTTAAATAGCAAAGACAGGCTTACCTTGTTATGTCCGGTGCATTTATTCTAGTTTTTCATTGCCTGCCAAGAATTATGTGCTTTCAGTAAAGAGAAATAAGGCAAACTTTAGAACTGGTGCCCGTAAACGTCATGAAACGTCAAAATGTCGACAGGACACACAACCGCTTTGTCAACCGGAAGCACGTGAACAAAATCGCAAGCCAATCAGACAAAACTTCCAGCAAATTTCCCAATTCCCGGGGAATTTGTGCTATCGAGAATAGGGCCCCATGACAAAAAACCAAATACATTACATTTGTGCACACTCCTGCTAGTAAGCTGCTCGGTCACATGATCGAACTCAAGAAAAAAAATAACAAAGAAAATTGATTTTTTTCTGCATTACTGCGCTGATTGAAGTCAAGCTTGACGAATGAGTGAATCGGGGACATGGGTATGCTCCGCGGTTATCAGGCATAGCGCCTCCCTGCCCTTACGCGTCATACAAGGGATGGTCGCGACCATCGTTTTCTGTGATCACACCATAAACTTGTAACATGGCAGCAGACGATAGCGTGGTGGCGGTGGCGGCCGGGAAGGTGACAACGCAACAAAGCTTGCATTGAAGCAGACAGCTCAACTTTGTTACGAAAAGCGATTGAAATAAATTAATAGATACTGTAAAAAAGATTGTGTGATGGTCATTGCTCAACATCCCCCTTTCGCTCGCTTTTGGATCAACGTTACTCGATCGCCTTGCCGTGTTTTACAGTATTGACGCCAATTTTGACCGGCATAAATGTGTTTCCTTTGCCAACCTCAGCTCCCGTCTATATAATATGTGCGAAGAGTTATTATATCTTTCATTGTCAATATTTGATACCTTAGTTGTCATCTTTATGAGTGGAGCGTCAAATTACACTGCATGTCGTCAGAGCTATACGTGCATCACGTCACTGATTGCTTGCATTGTGTTTACACCAAATACATGGCGAATCCGCTGCGAAGTTATGCAGTCGACATTAGGGCCCTCAGGGTCCTTTTCTCGACTGCACGAATTCCCGGGATATCTGGAAATTTGCCGGAAATCTTTTCTGACTGGCTTTCAATTTTGGTCACGTGCTTTCTCTTGACAAAGCGGTTGCGAGTGCTGTCGTCATTTCGATGTTTTATCATGTTTACTGTCAACAGTTGTACAGTTTGCCTTTTCTGTTCCCACGTTAAGTGCATAATTCTTGGTAGGCAATGAAATACTAAACGAAATGCACAGGACATGACAACGCAAGCCTCTCTTTGCTATTTAACAATACTGCTTGTAATACACGCCCTCTTTTGTGATTGGCTGAGAAGACGTGACGTAATTTAAACAGTTTGCGTGAACTATCACGTCACACATTGGTAACTTCAGCCTGCGTAAAAGTGACGTAATGTTACGTAGCAGCTTGAAAATTGCGGCTGCTTTTGCCACGAAATAGGGCAAAAAATTTCCCCGGTCTTCGGCGCCGCGAAATGACCGCGAATTTGCAACAGGTGCAGTTTCGCATGCACGCGGTTTAAAACATGTTTTCTACCGAAACAAATTATATTTTCTACTGTTTCTAAGTCAGCGATCACGAGCATACAAATAACGTGCAGTATTTTGGTTTTATGTTTGGCAATAAAATAAAATTCATTTGTAACCGCAACATAAGAGGGCAATACAAGCCTCTACATGACAAAGAGAACCCAATGCGTGGCATTTGTCCACACTGCTCTGGGTCACATGATCAAACTCAAGAAAAAAATAACAAAGAAAAGCGACTCTTTTCTTCATTACAGCGCTCATTGAAGTCGAGCTTGACGAATGAGTTAATCGGCGACGTCGGCGCGCTCCGCGGTTACCAGGCGTAGCGCTTCGCTGCTCTTATGTGTCATACAAGCGATGGTCGCAGCCGTCTTTTTCTGTGATCACGCCATAAACTTGTGACATAGCAGCAGACGATGGCGTGGCGGCGGTGGCGGCCGGGAAGGTGATAACGCAGCAGTGCTTCCATTGAAGCAGAGAGCCCAACTATGTTACTATTAGCGATTGGAAGAAGTAAATAGATGCGGTAAGAAATTGTGTGGAGTTCTTTGGCTCGATATTCGCCTTTCGCTCGCTTTGGGATCAACGTTACTCGATCGCCTTGTGGAGTTGCCGCCAAATTTAACCTGCCGAAATCTGTTTCTTTTGCCATGCTCAGCTGCCGTCTTAATTTTTATAGTACATGTCGAGTGTTTTTATATCTTTTATACACAATATTTGATACCTTGGGTGTGATCTTTACGAGTGAAGCGTCAGATTACACTGCATGTCGTCAAAGCTATACGTGCATCACGTCACTGATTGCTTACGTTGTGCTTACGCAAAAAACATGGCGAATTTCCCGGGAATTTGTGCAGTCGAGAATAGGGCCCCGGTCGTTCTTAAAGGCCACAGCGTGTGATAACGATGAGGTTTGGAAGCGGTGGCTCCATACCCATTTATCACGTTTTTAATTTTCTCCCCAATATCCCGGCGTATAGCTCGGGTGGAGGGTCAGAGGATGCGTATCTTGGGCCTAATCACTCATTACTCCTGAAGGAGCGAAACACGGGTCGCCGGTCCCGCTTATTATAAAGTGATTAAGGCTTCTTTTTCACATCCTGACTATCAGATAATAATGCAAAGCTGCAGCGTCCTCACTGATGTCATTGTACGCCAATGCGTCCTGCAGAGAGCCACCTTTCTCTGACAATGTTGATGAACGATCGTTGGTGAAAGGAATGAAAAAAAAATGGCCACGTATGTGCTCCTTTCGTTGCAAATATCGACAAAAGACGATAGTTTTGGTAGACATTACCCGAATAAATGCCTCTCTTTGCTTTCCCGCTCACCTCTCATGCTGTTCCTCTTCCGTCGCGCTCCTCCCAAGGTAAACACACTAATACAGGCCGGGTTCCTCGATTCCAGGACTGCAGTATGGCGGAGACGCGCGTGAATCGAGACGTCCTAATTCAAAGTTTATAGAGCCACGTTGCCCTACTCCACATGCGTTCCAAGCAGAATGTGCAACCTATCAAGTGGAACTTTTCGTTGGTGTTGCCGTGTGATTTCTCAGCTGCTACCAGGAGTGCGGGCAACAGCAGGCGACGGTTTTCTGCAGTAGATGTAGAATATCATTTGCTATCGCAAAAACAAAGAATCCGTGAATTGTTTGAAAAAAAAAATGACACTGCAAATATCACTTATGTATTGATGTTATGCATTGCGTTTGCGTAATGTCTTGTTCTTGTTCAACAATGTTGACAAGTAGGAACATTGACACATGACTTAGACGCTTACTGTCTTGAATATACAGTCGAACACGGATATATCGAACTCCAAGGGGATCGCGAAATAGTTCGATATATGAAAAATTCGATATAAAAATATGGGCTCTGAGACCTCACCTATGGCGGACGATCTCTTATCGATCGTCTCATTCAAGAATGACAACTAATTCGGCACTCACGACGCAACAGACGCTTTATTTCTGTGAAAAAAAATCGCTAATCTTGGCCTGCTTCTTCGTCCTGGAAATGAAATAAAAGACGCTGGTCTCGATCTCTCGAGGCTGCACAACTAAGAAAATTCCAGGCAGTACGCTTGCGCCTTCGCACATCATGCACAACACGCACGCAAAAGAACAGCGCGCACGTACCACAAAAACTTTGAAGGTAACAATGCCAAGGCTCTCTGAACGGACTCCGAAAAAGCGCTCGCGATGGTCATCTCCGAGAGAAACAGTGATCTCCAAAAAGGTGCGGGACAACTCGTCAAACAGCAGCAACAGCAGAAAAATGCAAAGAGGGAGGAGGATGCCATCAGCGCCTTCGTTCTCTCTTCCCTTTCCCGAGACGACATCGGGGAAGACAAACCCAAAGAGAGAAAAAAAAACTCTTTTTCGGCAATCCGGGAACGTATGCCAGCCGAAAAAAAGGACGTGCGCATCGGGGCATCCCTACTCGGAAACCCGATTTTAGCGGGTAGTTTGAATGGCAAGCCAGTCTTCCCATGCCCCCGATTCCTTAAACCTTAATCGGGGTGCGCGACCACGAAGAGCACCTGCAGCTCACGGCGTTCGATATACGGTCATCGGTACGGTATTCATATAGACGCTTTTATGCATTGGTTAGTGTTTATTTCCGAGTTCATAGCGCACCAAGCGGGCGGACAAACAACTATGTTCATTCTTTCGCGGAGATTTTAGCGGGTTGAATGGGGAAAGCCCTCACGCATGGTACTTTCAGACGATTTTATGCATTGGGTAGTGTTTATTTGAAAAAAAGAAAAAAAAAAGATTTTTTTGAAATCTGAAATCGCAATTTACAGTACCCTTTACAGATGGTTACGAATTCTGTCGTGTGTTCACATCTTGTCAAGCCACATAAAAGAGACGCCTCAAAAATGAAGAAATATTTATTGCATGGCACTGAGCAGAACAACAAGTTCAAATAGTCATCATTCTTTGCAATACACATATAATAATAAACAGTGGGTAATACACCACAACAGAGACATACACAGTAGTGAAAGGAAAACACGTCTCCAGGAATGAAAAAAAAAATGCACAAGCAAAGGTACCACTACCACACAAATGATTTATTCTCCATCGAATTGAAAACGGAAAGAACCCGGACGAATCAGCCATCCACAGTTTTACTTGTATCTACGACACCCTCAGACTGTGTGCGCTGTTGCAGTCATACACAAATATCAACCATAACAAAATCTAGACACTGGGATACTTCCAAGTGTTTACGACCACAATCTCTGCAGGTAATTTTTCTACTGTGGGAATTTCTCCAGTCAGGATGTGAAAGGGGGGAAACACTTGCGCCTCTCTTACCAAAAAGTTCTTGGCCTTGCTTATTTGATGAACTCCAATGAGGTCTATTATCTCTGGGCAACTTCATATCAGTAGCAGTAATTGAACAGAAATCACATTTTTGTGGACTAGCGCACGCAAAAACGTTAAGGGGAGAAAAGTAAACTTCCTTTTGTCTCCTTGGTGGGGTGCGATTTCCCTAGAAAGCCGGGTTAGCTTCCCAAAGCCTTGCCTTACCGGTAAAGGCAAAGGGCCAGGCGGGGATATTTAGGTATGTGTACGTAGCCAAGCGACAGGTTCCAGGCTCGATCGAGGCACCCAAATTTACGTCTTCCGTTGTCAATGCGAAGTCTAATATAAGAAACGGGGAAGCAGTTTAGGCTTTTTTTGTATGAGACGATAGCGACATCATTCACACAGCCGTTTTTCACCCCGTAACGTGACCGTTAGCGTCTTCAGTCAGGGGCGACGGTTTCTCAGGCAATTTCTCGCCGAAAATGGCGCGACGGTGACGGGAAGCCGAGCTACACGCTTCCATTCCGTCTACGCGACGGGACCACGCCTCGCGGTAAACCAGCCAAACAGAAAATAATTTTTTACGGGTAATTTAGCGAAAAGTGAGCACACGTAAAAGTCTAAGCCATTTCTTTTACTTTTCAGATTACGCACGTTCCATTCTAGGCCAAACGGATCACTAGGTAGAGGACCGTGTACTCTGACGAAGTGCTCCAATACGAACGCTACTCCGTCACGTCTCCGTCGCGTTTTTTTTTTTGGCGTGATGGTGCCGTGACGGAGAATGTGACGGCTGTGTGAATGAGGGCTCACAGAGTCCCATAAGGTAACACGACAACATTTGTGGGCCCACGTGCCACAATTTTGCCATTTAGAACACGCAGTCGAGCACAATTTCAACAGTGCACCGCACAAATGCACAACTGAACTTGACAGTACTCAGCTTTGAATTTCACATACAGGCACCAGGCAATGAGGAATGCTACTAGAGTACACTTTCCATCAGGTATGTTTCACAATTCCCCATGTGCTATGACAGAGGTTGAAAATGTCTACTCCACCTATATGCTTGCAGATTACACCGCATATGTGCATACAACATGGCCTTATACATTTTATCTGTCTGATTACAACAACAAGAATTACAGTGCAATTTATTGTACGAGGCACATCGTGGGAGTACTGCGTATACGTGCAAGCTGTGCTTCACCTGAAAAGATACAGCCCGCAAAAGGACCACCACACTACACAGTCGGCGTACACTGCACTTACAACAGGTGCATCTATTTACCACGATGCGAGTACACCATTCGCCACAAAAAAATACCCGGCTAACTTTTCCCTGCTGAGGGGTTACACTAAGTACCGACGAACTTCTAAGGCGCAGCAAGAGAGCCATCCTTGCTGAGGATGTTATGACACCATTCGACAACAAAGGCTCCAAGATGGTTCTCTTCCATCTAGGTCCCTCCAAAACCAGGCGGAACGTACGGTTACTAACGACATTTACCATGACCTCTTACCCTGGCAGTCTTCATATTGTAAAAGGGTTTTCGTGGATGTACTGTTTCACAATAGTGCCAGCAGCAACAATTATTTGCGAGTGGAGTTAATGACTGGACGCTATTGTGAGGGGTTTTTTTGAGATGAGGCACGTCAGAGATAAAAAACCGTTTGTTCCTTGTGTCAACGACGGGCTTTTCAGTTGTCACGCCTTATTGATGCCGAGACTTGCATTCGACTTGCGGGTGCTAATGGCAGGGTTCAACCATATCCACAAGGAGCATCAATAAGGCAACAAGAAGCACAGCAGGGAGTCACTATTACAACTGAATAACGCTGGGACAGCAGTTGGCACGGCCATTTTTGTAAGTCGTGTGAGGGCAGGACCCATGAAGTCCTGTGCCATTAGGTGCTTACAGCATGTCTGGCATAATGAATGCAGCTGGCAGGTTGGCTTTGCCTTGATGAAATTTCGTCCAATGTAGGCCACCCATGCTATAGATCTGCACAGGTGATAGGGGAAACAGTGCACAAACTGTTTGCAATGACAGATGACCTGCGAAGAGTCTGTAAATTTCACTGCAAGTAGTAGTCAAGAATTGCCTCCAGCAGATGCAACCTATTTACAACATAAGAAGTTCCCCTATTCTATTCAGCAATCGTGCGGTGGCGCTATTAGCAACGCTAAAAATATGCGTTTTTGTACTTGCTCAACACTAGTTAGGCACATTCCTACAGGAATTGAGCTATTGTTTGGTATAAGAGAAACGATAATGCTGCTCACATAGCCTGAATACCTCTGTCTTTTTTGTAAAATAAGAACGAACAGTGAGAGTGAAATGAACGTGATACAAAACCCAAACACCCTGTTGCCCGACGGGCACGCGAAAGAAATGGCATGCGGAGACCGGGCACGACGCGAAGGTATATTTGGCCCATGGATAGAAGAAAAGGTTAGGAGAGGCCCTGACATCACGTTTGTGAAGCCACAGCCGCCATGACATAAGCCTATTGAGCCCCGCAATTGTTCCCACTATCCTCTGCTGCTTCCGGTTTGATTTAACTCAAATGGCGTCCCCCTGCCCTCTCGCTTCGCAGCGAAAACAGCTTCGTAGCTAATTCCTCGGTGCGATGTCATGTTCTAAGCTGTTGATTTCGCCTTCAATTCCCCCAATCGAGTAGTAGGAGTAGTAGTAGTAACTTTATTTGGCCAAAAGTTGTGGTCATTGCACCACTGAGTTGTCCACTCAGTCATCTAGACAGCGGAGCTCCCGGTGTTTTGGGAGCTCGGTGTCTTCAGCCAAATGAGCCAGGGCTTCTTGCACGTGGGGAGCTGGGCTAGAGATGGCAGCCTCCCACTCTGTGCAGGATGATATGTTATGAAGGATGGCATGATTTCTTCTACGGGATGCGGGTAATAATGGACATGACAAATGATGTGGTGAAGTGATGCTCGTTCCCAGAACAGTAGGGGCAAGCATCCTGATATTCGCCAGCATTTATGATGGACATGAGATGTGTAGTTGGGAATGGTAATGTTTGGAGCTGCCTGAGAAGGACTGCATGCCTTCGATTGAGCGATGAATGCGGTAGTGGAAAAACTGCCCGATCCTGGCGGAAATGGTCAAGGATACCGCCGAAATTATGGAGGCGGTCCTTATGGCCGAAAGGTTGCGGGATATCTGCAGGGGTCCTATGAGGCTCTCGGCGAACCATATCTCGAGCCGTGTCATTGGCTCTCTCATTTCCACATCAGGTCAGAATGGGCCGGTGACCAAATGATGCGGAAGGTCCGGCTATGAGGTGTGGGCCCTTGGGACAGGGTTTCCAAGGTTCTAGGTGATATTCTGCCGTTTAAAAAATTAGTACGGTCGATTTAGAATCGGTTATGATGTTAAGATGGGGAGACCGGCTGTGGGCTATAGCTAGACCGATTGCCATTTCCTCTGCCTGTGAGCACGAAGTGCAGCTTACAGATGCTGTAGCTATGGGGCTCCCCTTGGAGTCGACCACCGCTATTACCGATGCGTTCCTGTCTTGATATGGGGCTGCATCGGTGTATACCACAGGAGTCCCCGGTGGGTGTTGTTTGGCAAGGGCCTTCGCTCTTGCCTCACGGCGTTCCTTATTGTGGATGGGGTGGATTTGCCTAGGCGTTGGGGACCCTCTGATGACATTCCTCAGAGGAGGCGGAATGGCATCCAGTCACGTGTAGTGTGGTGTTTGTGGTACCAGGCCCAAAGTCCTCAGGATGCACCGACCTGCAGAGGTGCGAGAAAGCCTCTCTAGCTGTGCGGTTCGCTGTGCCTCTATAAGTTCGGATAGGGTATTGTGTATCCCGAGGTGCAGTAGGTTTGCAGCTGATGTGTGTTGGAGAGGCGAGCGCTCGCTTGTTTGCCGTATAGATGAGGCTATCAACTTTCTCCTGCTCCGTCTTCAACAAGGTAATAAAAGGCAATGCGTATGTAACGCGCGAGATGACGAAGGCCTGCACCATGTTTATGAGGTTGGACTCCTTAATGACCTTGTGCCTCGTCGAAACCCTGGAGATGAGTGGGGTGGTTTGATATACCCCCTTCTCGATCTCCCTGAGTGCATCTGTATGCATATTTATCTTATCGGCCAACGGCACTCGAATTTTCTAGCCCACATAAGATCAAAATAAGATTTAATGCTCTGCGAATCACCATGGTTAAGCCCTGAGTTCAGTTTCCATATAGTACCTTAACTACAAGCGTTCAAAGTAGCTCTGCTGCAAACCACAATTTCACCTGGCGGAGTGTCGCCAAAACAGGTTTCTGGTAACACTGCCTCCGTGATGGGCTCGGCGATATAGAAAGACTCAATGGGTGTTTGGGATCTGTTATTAGAGTCGAGAGTGGGAAGCCGAACAGGGCTGCCACGACCGCCAGAACACGGGAGGCCTTCAGGATTTGGCCTGACTACAATGTACTAGAAGTTCTAGAACTTCCAGTACACTTCCAGAACTTCCATCCTGAATAGGCCGGTACAACTACAGGTCGCGCAACATGTGCTGCCGGATATCAGGGGAGGGGAAAGGGGATTGGGTTTGCGGGTAGGGTAGAGGAGTGGGTTAGTCTGCATGTGGAAGGCCCGATCGTGAAGACCC